>VYXC01007504.1:715615-747583 GCA_013397175.1 Platysteira castanea | reverse complement strand
TCTGTGTCCTTGAACACAAAACTGCTTTGAAACTTCTCCTGGCTTTTTTTTTTTCTTTCTCTTGGACCCAGTTTTTAAGGCACAGAAAGGCACAGGATTCATGTCTGGGCATAGAGCAGGCGATAGGGGATACAACAACATAAAGTCACCCCAAGATACTCTGCCCTCAGGAGACCTTTATATTAGTAAGCAATTTCTGTTTAGAGAAATAAATTTTTCTCTTTGCCATTTTTTCTTCTTTTTACAATACCCTTGGGTACATTTTCCTTTTTCTTTGGCAAATGGGTCCAACTCCTTTTCTTTTACCTCCCTAACATCAATAGCCTGATTATTACCAGTTGTTTGATACTCTAACATGTGTGTGGTTTTATTCCGTATACTTTATTGAGCATGGGTTTTGGGGTCTGAGTTTTGGCTGGGACTGACCAGCAGAAGGAAAGGACAGAAGGTCTGTTAGTTCATGATGAAAAGATGAACTTGTCAAGTGCTGTGGGTTTTGTTTAAAAATATGCTCCCTCCTATGTATGAAATTTACATTAAATTTAAAACTAAAGTCAAAAAGGAAAGATAGAAAACCAGTTTATTTTATTATCTCCTTTGCAATACTGCAATTTAAATTTTTTTTCTTCTTTCTCTACCTCATGTTAACCCCACAGATCCTCAGTGCAATGGGAGACTCATAAGGTGTACTGATCCTTTCATTTGCTTTGCTGCAAAGAAGTGCACAGTGAGCGAGGTGCTAACCTTAATTCCTGCCCTTTCTTTTCTATTGTCCTCAGTGAAAAATGTCCATTTCATATTTCCAATCAGATGTGATATTTCCCTGCTTTTGGATCACTGTTTCTGTCAGTGAAAATGACAGAAACTCAATGAAATTATTTATTTTTTTTAATTCCTAATTGAAAAGATGGCTGTTCCTGCTTCATTATGACCCAAATTCCTTATTACCACATGCTGAAATTTGACTAAAGCTGACAAAGGTTGCAGAAGGAGACATGAGGCCTGGTTCATGCAACTACATAATGCCCAGGAATGTGACTTTCTACCAGTCTCTCTATCTCTTTGGTTTCAGGTTCCATCAGGACACAGCCTGAACCATTTCATCCCAGAGTTCCTATTTTAATTGTTCTTGGTTTTATTTTTCACTAGACTTATAGGTTCTTGTCTGGTCTAAACTCCCCTCCAGTCACTCTCTCCTTGTCTTGCTTGACAGGAGTAAATATTTTTTCTGTGCTCTATACTTGCAAGGGGATGAAATATTTTGATGACACTTCCAGAGAAATCCAGCTTGAAGGGCAATGCATGGCATGGAAAAAGTTCAGATAAATATTCAGGGACAAACAAATACAGGATCCTAGGACGAAAAATACCATGCAGCATTAAGGCAGGCAGAACAACCCTAAAAACCAGAAGTTGAAATCTGCTTTATAGGCCTTATGGAACATGAGGTACATCTGACAGTAGTTGACAAGGGGGTGCTAGGTCATAGGTTGGATTCGATGATCTCAAAGGTGTTTTCCAACCTAGCTGGTTCTGTGATCTTCAGGAAGTGCTGTACCCCTTCTTCCTTAACATCTCTTCTACTAATCCCAGAAAGATGCTTGAAAGGCCCCCGGGTGATCCCCCTCCAACTACCTTCTTGGACAGCCTAAAGTCCAATCTATCTGTAGAAAGCTAAGAGGAACTTAAAGCTCGTGGACAAACTGAGAGACGATCCTGTCCAAGGTGGATTTTCAAATGCCAGAAGTCAACAAGTCCATGACAACTGCTGTGAAGCCAGTCTGGGGCTAATCTGCTTTAGGGGCTAATCTGCTTTAGGTACTTTGAGAGATACTCTGGGGATGTGCCCCAGCATAACACCCTGACACTGATAGGCAGATTTTTATAAATTATGAGAGCTACGTGCTGCCCAAAGGTTAGCAGAAGTACAATATGCTCGGTTTTATTGATGTTGTGTTTCTTTTCTTTTCTTTTCCAGCAGTGAATGCTGTTTAAATTACAGTAGAAACCTTCACCAGTCCTGATAATAGGGGCAGGGGATAATTCTGGCTTGTAGCTCTGAGTAATCTATACCCTTTACTCCAACACTGCAAGATATTAGCTCAAGGCTTGTCAGCCTCTTGGGTTTTAATTAATGAAGTTCCTGTTAAGGACATTTTTTTCATCACTTGCTCTATTCCAACACATTTCTTTCATTTGAAACCTGAGCGTTCTGCCAAGCAGGCCCACAATGTCAGAAGGGGAGGGAGTGTCTGTCTAAACTACAGTTGTCTCTCTGTTCAACTTGATTCAATTTAGTAGAATTTCACTTTGTCGAATGACAAGATGCTGTATTTTGACATTTGCCTATTTATGCTAAAGTAGAGGAATAATAAAATCAGTTTGGCATCTGGCTTGCTCTATCTGTAGCTTTTACTTAAGAATGATAACCTTTTTTTTTTGTTTGACTGACACTACTCTTTGGTTTCTGATTTGTTGTGTTGGACTGTTTACCCGTGAGCTTGTTGACTTTTGTTTTGGTTGGAGTTCTGTTGGTTTTGTTTTTAAATAAAAGCTTTCCTAACAAACAGGCATTCTCTTCCTCAAACACACCCTTCCTCAGCTGCAAATCTAAAAAAACGAGACAGCCTTGTTAAAGGGAAGGAATTTCTTGTACATTTTTTTTTCCTTTAAAACTCACTGGAAAAAGTAAAATGTAACAACCAAACAAAAAACTTCTAGAGTTTTAGAGCAACAAATGCTGAGGCTGTGAGTAAGAGGCATTCTGTTACTGAGGCAGAATCCCCTCATGGCTTTGGTATGAAGCTGGGGTGGTGCTGGGTTGGCAGACCCTGGCATGGTATATTTGAATGTTTTTGTGTTAGGCTCCCCACCATAATGCATGACCACCTTCCAGGAGCCCACCAAGAGATGTGACTGGCATTTGTCATTTGCTCTGTGTCACTCCTTCCCCAGGAGACACGGGTGTGCAATAGGGGATTTTTCTTTCCCAAGGAATATTTTCAAGCCCCATGTCAGAGGAGGTAGCTCAGAGGTAAATGTCTTGCATTTCACCAGAGGATAGTGAGTTTTGTTCATTAATTCCTGAGGAAATTCATTCCACAGTTCAGCCCAGGAAATCAGAAATCTTTCTCCTTAGCCTTATTGCAAAAAATTCACTTGAGACAGGAAAGTTGTTTCTTGGATAGGGAACCCTAAGAACACCAAAGCCCTGCAAGTCACACCTGACAGGATGCACTAACAGCAATCATTTTCCTTCCTCCCCAGACCAATATTTCTGGCAGAAAAATGACACAGCCTTTGATCTCAAGCAAGTCCTGGAACGTAACACCCTGCACTGAGCCTTATCACAGCATTTGCCGTCCCAACCCAGTTTGTGAACTGAACCACAGAGCACTTGTGTCAGAACATTTCTCTCATCCTCCCTACCTGAAGGCAGGAGGATTTTGAGAAGGAGGATTTAGTGACACTGGTCCCAGACTTAACTCAAAGCAAGACCTTCCTGATAAATTAAGGTTTCCACAGGGCAGAACCCAGAAAGATGGACTGCTGAGGAGCTATGCTGCTCTCTCCTTACATCCCTTACCTGGACAATCAGAGCACTGGCCTGGGCCCTGAGGCTCTAACAGCCCCCTGCTCCTCAGTCTAAGGGCATTGGCTTTAGTCTCAGCTGTCCCAGTGGGAACCAAGCTTTGTCCTGTACCAAATGATTTTAAGGCATTTCTGCAATTCCACCCCTGTGTTATTCACACAAGGTAGTGTTAAGTATACACGTCCAAGGTAGTCTTGGATGTTGACCTTTCCTCTGGGACTTTCTGAAGAATGTGTCTCTGTGTTGACACACATCAAAAAAACCAAACCAAACCGAACCAAACCGAACCAAACCAAACCAAACCAAACCAAACCAAACCAAACCAAACCAAACCAAACCAAAAAAACCCCAAATCAAAAACAAAACAGAAAACCCACATTTAAACCCTTTGATCGATAGCATGCTTTATTTCTAAAAAAACGTAAAGTCATTTTTTGTTATGTCTGTATTAGTTCCACTTCAAAACTGGCTTTTGGGTGCCTTCTGAACAAGGTAGTTTGACACAGTCCTACTTAATTATGGTCACCACAAATCCCTGTCCATGCCTGGGTGCCTTGTTGTCCCAGCTCTCATCGCAAGGTTTTCTTTCAAGCTGAGCTCTCAGCTACAGCCCTGTCATGTGGAGGGAGGACAAGCAATGGTCTCCTGCTTGTTTTCATGCCAGCCATGAGGAGATCTCACCCTCCATCTCTGGCTCTGCTCTGAATTCTCCCTCTGCAGCCAGGTACAGCTCTGCCCCATGGCTCAGTGTTAAAGCCCTTAACAGGATGGTGGCTGCTATAAAGTGTAATGGGAACCTATAATTTCTTAAATATATCACCTCTCTTTATTGAGCCTGGCATTAGAATCTCTTTAAATTTGTGACTAGTTGTCATTTGCGTATTTTGCCTTTTTGTAGATGCATTTTGCCCAAGAATTATGAGCATAAAGAAATTTTCAGCTCTGACTTCATGCTCAGCTGTCTCAGGGATATCAGACTGGAGAGCATCACCCAGGTAACNCCCTTCTTGGGGCAGCCATGCCATGGATCGGAGCTGTCGGACGCTTTGGCCGTCAGCTCCAGACACGGAGAGATCAGAGAAAATAAACACCCTGAACACGAACTTGCAGGTGTCTCTCGTCTTTTCTGGCCCTGGCACAGGACTCCTCAAGATCAAAAGCTAGCCACAAAGAGCTCTACGAACTCTGTGAGGGTGAAAAACCATCACAAGAATCTACTCCCCTGGGAGCAAAGATGTAACAGATGCTAAGCCTGGGAGGTCCCCTAAGGGTCTTTTATCTGCACAAGCCCAAACATCATTGATTACATTGCCCAGCACACAGAAAAAAAAAAAAGTTTAAAATTAGATCTATAGCACAAGAAAGCAAAACAACCTTAAAACTGTAGTGTTGCACATGATGAGCCCAGAACAGACTCAAGTCATCACCACTGATTTTGGCACCTCCAATTGCAGGACACTGGTGAAAATGCCCAAGGCATCCACCCAATGCACAAAATTGTTGCAAATCTGATATAGAGAAGATTTTCCTGGCTCTGTAACTGATGAATGGTTTAAAAACCTGAGCACAGGAGCGAAAAGAAATCAAAAGGGAAGCAGCAGTGCACCTGACCTCATGTCCCATGTCAGAGTGTCACCAATCTGTGATGAATCTGAGCAAAACAGGGAAAAAACAAACACCAAAAACCAGTAGCCAAGTTGTTCATCAAAGGTGGGAAAAAAAAAATCTTCCTGGCCTCTCTAGGCCTCCAGTGGAAACCCTGAAGCATGGAATTAATTAAATACAAAGAAACATAATTAATTTAATTAAATGCACTCCTTTTAGAATTAGTTGCTCTGGTTAATGCCTGCTCCTGCAAAAGTTTTTGAATCTATTTAGTCCCATTCCCAAAGACAACATTTGCAGGATCTTGATTAGAGCAGCTAAGAGCTCACAAGTGTAAGTGCTAGTGGATGCCTTGCACTTATGGCGTGAAAACAGACACAATAAATAAGTTTTAAACAACACAGAGATCAAAACATCCCTTGGTTTAATATCTGCTGGGGCCAGGAGGCACCATTCAGATCACCTAGACTGACTCTCTGCATAATGCCAACCACAAAACCTCACCATGTGATTCTCACATTAGGTCCATCGGACTTGGATCCAGCCAGATCCTGCCACCCATTTCCATAACACAACGTTTGGTGGAGCTTTTTGATACATTGATTTCACCCTCTGATAGCACTTGGCAGTGGCTGAGCTCAAATTCATTAAGTCAAACCTTTTCCTAATTAAGTGGCAGACCTTATCATATCAGTGGTCTTAATCAGTTCCCACACAACAAAACCCATTAAATAAAACATTCTAGCTGAAAGCTCTGGAAATGAGTCTCAGTCACCTCCAACAGAGTTTGGGAAACTAAGGCTCATAGACTGACAGTTTGTTACCATTGTGTGGTCATGTATTCCCGGATTTAGTAGTTGTGCCGTATTTTCTAACCTTCAAAAATCGGGTGGAAATGTCTGTTCTTTATTTTTTTCCCTGACAGGTGTCTTAGAGAGATGTTTTCCTAAAGACTGTAACTCTTACTTAGAGAGCTGTGTTAAGTTTTATGGAAGACTGATCAGCTTGTCCCTTCTTATGTGTATTTCAGGTTTTAATATTCTTAGGCTGTCTCCTCTAACAGCTGACGTGCATCATCTGCAGGTCTCAGAACTTAAAGTCTTCTGCATCATCAGTTACAGGGCCAGGAAAGTTGTCTCCATGTCAGATTCGTCCAGGAGTTTGGATGTTGTTATTTTAGCTGTTGCAAACAGTGAATGTTACTGGAGCAGAATTCTTAGCATTTCTCCAGTTCGCCACACTTAACACGGAGAATACTTTGAATTCTTTCCTTCTTAGAATGGGATTAATAAAGGTTTAAAGAATGAGCATTGTGATTCTGTGGAAATATTGACAGTTTTATCAAAAGTTTACTTCCATGTGAGACACATTATAAATATGAGGAGACTTGTGATTTTTAACTCAAGTTTATATTTTTTGGTGCTAATTCATCTTTTTTATTTTTTTATCACAGTCAAAAGTAAAGCAAGTTAATAACCTCTACCTCCAGATAGGAAGCAGATGCAGGAGATCTTAGCTGTTCTTCCCAAGGCCTGTTACAAATTTTGGCTCAAATATCAACAAGAGTCAACGTTTTACTTTTAGTGACAGGTTGGTTTAGTTTCCTATTTAGTATTGGTTGAAACGGTGCAAATCCCTCTTAGAGACAAAACACTGCCTCCTTAACAGAAAATTGTTCTAAAAGCCTCAGTGACAGTTTCCAAAGATTTTGTGTGTTTTCTCCCCATTTCCTTGAAATTGTAGTGAGAAGGAATTTTATCATCAAAGCGAGCAGAACTGGCAAGGCATGAATGAACACAAACCAAGGAGGCTCCTGGTAGTGTCTTTGGTGAGATCCATACCCTGCACCTTCACTTCATCTGTGGGGAGATCCCAGCTGTCCTTCTTCTGCAGATTTCAGTTCCCTCCAGACCTTAAAGAAGTGACTAGAACTTGCCCAGATTCATACAGTTCATTGGGTCACTTTTATGAAATCCTTCAATCTCCTGGTTTTTTGTGCTTAAATGTTTTTTGGGGTTTTTTTTCCTACTGGCCACACGAGCAGCTGTTCTTGTAGGGGCACACAGGTACTTTAGCAGCAGGGCACTAACTCGAGCTAGGCAGATACAACTCTTAGGTGGAAAAAAAAAAAAGAAATTAAAAAATGCAATTAAACAGCTAGGAAACTTTCCAGAGAAATAGGAAAGTGCAGGTTCAAATCTTAATTGTGAAGTGAGCAGAGCATGGATTTCAGCACCGCTTTTGCACTGCTCAAGCAGTAGCTGTGAGCACTGGACAAACATCAGCTGCCGTCACCTATTTGTGATCAAAAGCGACACACTTCTGCAAAGCACTTAAATTTTTGAAGGGGCAGGACTTGATGATGGAAAAGATACTTGCTGAAAGTGGATTGACCAAAAATCGCAATTGATCAGTCAAATCCTTGACATAGCCTCCTCTTGACAGTGGGGCAAGGATTGACTCCCTTATTCTGCCTACATTGTGCTTGTCTCACCTGAGCTAAGGTTGTACCTACTCCAGGTATTACCTCCAGGTACCAAACACATAACGTAGTAACAACAGGCTCTAGAAACACCAGCCTGACCATTATAACCTTTCCTAGACATCCACATTTACAGGACATTGTGTAGTTATTGCTGAGGCATGAAGAGATGTAGACTTCTGTCAGGTGGACTCAGATGTGTGAACACCACAAATTGATCCCAGCTATAAGATAAAGCAAATTCCCTCTGCCCACATTTCTCTCGAGCTACATTTCATTATCTGTTGACTCCCTGATGCCAAAGGCAATTTTTTGCATATCTGCCTCTGCTATCTTCTTTCACTTTACCCTCCCTCCAAATGAGTATCAAATACTGAACCCTGCTGTTCTTAATTCAGGCATTCTTGAGGCTTCTTTCTGTTTCATTTGTTCCAAAAGGACCTGGCAAATGGTGTAGAAAAACTGTTTAATCAGTCAGCCTTTCCTATACACATGACTATAGGGATGGGGATTTTTTGGGCTGAGTCACCAAGGCCAACCTGAGCTGAGGATCTTCCACTGACATGGATGGGGAAGGAGATATGAGTGTGCCAAGTGTCCTTTCAGTCACTGCAGGGTGCTCCTGGAATAGACTCTGACATCATATGCCTGCCCAAAGCCTTGAAGTTTCAGTGCCTGAGATCAGAGACAGGATTAAAAAAAAGAGAAATCATTTTCCCTTTAGCTGTCAAAATCCCACATAAACTGTCAGGTTACAGGAAAAGCATCCTGTTCCTCTGCTGAATTTGATCAATCCTTATTCTTTTTCCAAAACTTCTTGCTTTAAGTGAATTGTCTTCTTGAGTTTAAAAACAAAACAAAGCAGAAAGCGGGACACAGATGTGACATGGGGCATTCATTGCACAGAACATTGCAAGGACCATGACATACTGTTTCACAGACACTGGAAACATCATATTTATACCCAGACTTTGCCAACAGGGTGGCAAGACCTTAATTTCGAACTCCGGTGTCCAATCTAGTATGATCACAGCAAATAGCAGAGTGGTGAACACAATTTACTTGCCTTTGCCATAAATTCAGAGGCTTCTCTACACAGAGCAGCTCTGTGAAGCAAATTCAGGTGTAAGTTTACAGCAGACACTTTCTTTTGCACTGCTGCCTCATCCAGACACACTTCCCACAAAAAAGTGTGTATCTGGTTGTTTTACTGCACTGGGCATTGGGAAGAGACTTTCAAATCCCCAAGGGCTTTGAACAGCCATGATACTTGTGCATGCAAACTGCCTCAGGTTAGGCACCTCACTCTATTTATGCCAATGAAAACCTGTTCCAAAATCTCAGCTCTATCCCTCCTTGATTCAGTGCTTTTTGAAGACAATGGAAACATGGGATAAACTGAACTCATAATATAGGGTTGCAGTAAAGACTGTACTGGGATTAGAAATTTGACATGCTTATTCTATATGAATAAAAATCAGATTTGCCATTGAACTGGCTGTGATGAAAATATAGAGAATATTTGGAAGTTTTCCCTCACTAATATATAGAAAGCAGATACTGATTCCTAAATAATTACTGAGACAAGAGGTACTTTTCAGCTGGAAAGCACAAAGCATCTGACTGCAAATATGATACATGGGAAAAATGACTCACATACAAAAGGGAGTGATTCAAAATGGAATTATTTACTCTTGAAAGTGTCTGTTTGTGGGATGACTTGAATGAAATATTGAAACTAAGGATTATAATGCATTTACATGAGGCAGGAGGTTCAAGGACAGATGTTCGAAGGAAGAAAGGAAAGTATTACATAGGGGAGGAAAAGTGTTGTATTACTGCTAGAAAATGGACTTGAAGTCCAGAGAACGAATAATGACAGTGCTAAGGCCTTGCACTGCTAATACTGTATTGTAGCTGTCTTTTGGGTAAAGAGATTTTTTTTGCTCCATCTCAATTCCCCATTTTGCTCCATCTCAATTCCCCACTCTACCAAGTCAGAAATATAATAATTCTCTGTTTTCTAGGGTCATTGTGAGGTTTAATCCATCAGTTTTTGTAAGCACATCCTGAATGCCTCAGATGACATCAGCATAAGAATTGAAGGAGGCATTGTTTTAGGCAAAGAATAAATAGCCAGGAAGGATTTCGGTTCAAAGGGTTTGGAGGCAAATAGTATGAGCATCCTTAAGCAAAGTTTAGATGACTTCACTGCTGATGATAAGGGAGTATTCAATTGTTTTACTCTTGAGAGCAATCAGTATGTTAGAGGAAGACAAGACTTTTTTTATTAATCAGAAAACTGTTCTGGGTCAGTATTATAAATGAGAGATAATTTTTATAGCACTTGTTTTTAAAGAAGGAGAGGCTGCCTTTCTCTAGCTCAAAATATTTAATGTATTATGGAGATGACAAGATCAGCATCAAGATATTGCAGCCCCAAAGCACCTGGCTCCTGGTCCCAGTCCTACACAGCCTTGTGTCCAGCTTGAATACTCATTTTCTCTAAGACTTCCAGTGGAAAACAGCTTCCAAATTCATCTTTTCCTTCTTACAGTTGCAGGAGAATGTATTTAATTTATGGCAAGGGTTTTGCAAAAGGATAAGCCTTTAGAGGCAATACAGAAGGTAAATACAATGGGTCTGAGATGCTATTTCTTATTTTAAATTACAGCATCTTTCATCTCTGGCTATGGTTGGATCTCATTTCCCTCTCGGTCCTCCTTGTATCTCTTAAAGTATTAAACTAATCAAAATAGTAAATATTAACAAATCACAGCAGTTGTCATATCTTAAAGGCATTTGGCACTAGGGAAAAATTTATTTCTATGATAAAATACTGCATGACTAGCAAAAGCATTATAAGTTCCTCCAGAGAATTCCTCTAGGTCTACTTCAGAGAGACAGTAGCATCTCTAGTGATGGCTACCCTATCCCTGGAAGTGTTCAGGGCCAGGTAGTATGGGCCTTTGAGCAACCTGCTCTAGTGGAAGGTGTCCCTGCCCATGGCAGGGGGTTGGAACAAGGTCCTTCAACCCAAACCATTCTGTGATCTGTGATTCCATGTCTCTCAGCTCCTAGCTGGGGTTTCAGCTGCACAGGTATTACGTAGGTATGTCCATCCTAACCATATGATGTGTTGAATGTAGGTATTCTCCTTCAATGTTTCCTAAATCATCTATAAAAAAGAAATAAAGTGTTGACAGCATCAGGAAGCCCCATCTAACTACCTACATACCTCGCCTTTGCAGCCTTGAGGGTCAGGTGAGATGGTCTGGACCCATGTGCATTGGTTTAATGAAATTTTCACAAAGCTGGATCTGTTCTTATGGGGCCTGATCCCACTACCAATAAAGTCAGTGGAAAATGCCTGCACTGACTTAAAAGCACAGTCCCAAAGCCAGCAGGATCTACAGCCAATACCTAAGGCAAAACACAGGGCATCAAAGTGGTGCTTATGAAAAACATCAACTGAACACCTCTAAGGTCTCGGAAGCCACTCTAGGTGAGGTTCATTTTGGGGTAGTACATTCTGCAGGATTTATTTCTTTTGAAATGTTGTTTTCAATGTTTTCTGCTCTGTCTTGAAGGATATAGGGGATTCCTGCAACATGCTGTGAGAGCAGCCAAGGAAGATTTTGGTTTATCCTTCTGCCTTGTGGTATGTGTCCCAAAGATGAGGCTTTTCAATCCAAAGAAGTGTATGGAAAAAAGTTCTGCAAATGTGACGAAAAAAAATCACCCTCATCTTTATTTCTTGAGATGATGTGTCATAGTCTTTCTAGTTAAACTGCTTTCACTAGAAATCTGCTAAGGAAAATATGAAATTGGAATATTAAATATAAAAATTGGAAATCAGACATTTGCCTTTTTAGATACATAATAAACAGTCAAACTTAATTATTTTCAAAATACATGCTAAGTATAATCTACCAGTACTGCATCCAAAATGAAAAGAAAGCAGGGAAAAGATCTGCAGCGCAATGTGTTTGGCCTCCACCCTGCTCCTCAGAGTCACTCCTCATAACTGCTCAGGGTAGGACTTTTCTTTCTGTTTGCACAGTAGTCAGTCACTCAAATATGCAAGCAGTCCTTAAGAAGAGAGATATTTCATTTATGGTGTGAACTCCAGGCCACACAGAGAAGGACCATATTTGGTTCATCCAAGGAATATGGTTAGATGCCAATGTTCAACTGAGGGGTATCTAGGTATATATATATATATATATATATATATATATACACGGCACTAAAATCACATCTTGTTTAATATTATAAAAATTCATTGCCTTTTGCGTTCTTTACTTCTGCCAAGGTTTGCAGAAATCCTGGGGTACTCTGTCATGGTTTTGTCCTGGCTTGTGGGCTGCATCTTCTTTGTCCTTATTATATTGACTTTGCTGCTGCAGCACAGTGAAATTTTCAAGTGTTCTCTATGTAATAAGTTGAATTTTCAAGAAGAGAGACTGAAGGACTAAGCAATGTAAATTAAGACATGAACAGTATTATCAAGGAGCTAAAACTGTTCTTCTCAACTGGAATATTTTATTGGGAAAAGTCTCTTAAAGGGGAAGGAAATACAGTCCTTAGTCTTCATATAAAATTTTTATTCAGGATAGTGAGGATTTTAAGAAATGATGATCATCTTCTGCTAAACCCCTCATGTTGTTTTACACTCTAGCTGATATCATACTGACCCATATAATTGGTTATATGAAAACCTGCACAGAAGAAATTTTTGAATCAAAGATACTTAGAAGTACAATACAGTAACTCAGAGGATGAGCAATTAAAAGTTAAGGAAGACTATTGTGGAAAAAGGAGTATTTTAATCAAGTCACATGTTAGGAGTAGAAATAAGGGTGTTCTTACAGCACTGCTCCATATTTACAGTGCTCTAGTTTACACATTACATCTTATTTCCCACTCAAAATTGTGAAAGGATGGAAGGAGCCTAGAAAGTCATCTAGTTTATTGTGGGAAACCATCCTTAGGTAAATGATAGCTGTATTATTCCCAACAAATGCTTGTTTTACCTGTTCTTGAACACCTCCAGTGTTGGAGATTCCACAGCCTTGCAAAACAATCCATCTCAGTACTTAATTACATTTATGTTTACATGTTTTCCCACAGGCTATCCTAAATCTTTCTTGTTGCAATTTAAACCTATTACTTCTTGTTCTACCTGCACTAGGATAGTGAGGATATTTTATTCCCTTCCTCTTTACTCTTAATTTCACATCTGTGAAGAACAGTATCATATCTCCCTACAATCTTCTCTAAAGAAAAGTCCACATAATCCTAATTCCTTCCACTTGCATGTCATGTTTTCTAGCCTTTTTACTGTTGTTGTTGGACTTTTGTGTATCTTCTGCCACTGGACTAAATCTCTTTTAAATTGAACAGAGTAATTCAATTTAAATTTTGCCAAACCAAGTAGAGCAGGAGTATATCACATTTCATTGATAAGATTCTCTACTGTTGTTGTCAAATAGCATCCTATTTTTTACCAGTCATTTCTTTATTTTGTGAAAATTATTTTAATTCTACTCTGGTCCCTGAATATACTTTCAGAATTTACTTTTAGATGCCTGCATAATTTATCAGCCTTGTACTGAATGAGTTTCCTCTCTCTTCTATCACCAGTTAATTCATGAGGGGATTGAATATTACCACAGGAGACTACTACAAAATATGTCTGCTCTTGACACATTTTTTGGTAGAGAGTGTAGTATTGGCAGTCTTTAGTTTCTCAGCAATTTCTCCTCTCCCATTTATGATCCCTTTGACTTGATCCAAAGAATAGTGTTTAAAACAATATCAAAAGCTTATTAGAGGCAAGATAAAACATCTATGCTTCTCCCTTATCCAAAAGGTCTGTTGCTGTGCCAGAAAAAGAGTTTAGTTTGGTTTGGCAAGATTTCTTCTAAAAAAAATCCACAACAGCAATTTTTCCTTTCTTGCTGTTTCACAGGCACTGTAATTCCCACTTAACAACTCTGGCCCATAGAAGCACCTGGCTTTAGGATGTGATGGGAGACCTAAATACCTTGATTTGCAGAACAAGGTCCTGAAGTGCATGTTTTCCTGCCCCCACGTTATCCACTTGGGTTGTAACAGTGTTGGCAGACTGGAAGCCTGTGTATTCTCCTTATTTGTCTGCAGATGATGATATGGATGCTGTTTCGATACCAACCGCAGCCCAACCTCTGAATCCCAAATGTGGGATTAAAAAAAGAGTATTTTTAGAGTTTGTTTTCTGCTTTTCACCTACACCTCAGTGATGTAGGGTTGGAAGCAGCCTCTCTGCTATTGTAGCCCCAGCAGCTGACCTGGATCATGCATCTCCTTGGGTGCTGTGAACACAGTGGCTCCTCTCCTTGCTCCCTCTCCAGGAGCACCAGCTGTGGGGTTTTCCGCACTGGCCTCTGCAGGCAGAGCTGCAGTTGCTCAGCTGGACAGGAGCCAGCCCAGATTTGAAAACTGAGCAGCTTTGTTAAATCTCTAAGTGTCCTGAGCATGCTGGGCTGTGGTCAGAGAGCCCCTTGCTCTTTGGGATCAGAGCTGCTTCATGCACAACCATGCTGGAGTCCTGCTGTCTGTGAAAGGCTGTGCTGACAAACTCGCTTTGTAATCCATATTCCAGCACTGGTTGCACCTTCTCTTTGGAGAGTAAAAGGAATCTGTACCCATTATTTCAGTATATTTTAGAATCATAGAATTCTAGAACGGTTTGGGATGGAAGGGACCTTAAAGCTCATCTCGTTCCAACTACCTCTCCTGGGCAGAGACACCTTCCACTCAAAGCTCCATCCAACCTGGCCTTGAACTCTTCCAGAGATGGGACATCTACACCTTCTCTGCCCAACATATGCCAGTATTTCACAGCTGTCACAGTAAAGAATTTCTTCCTTGTAGCCCATCTAAATTTACACTCTTTCAGTTTAAAGCCATATGTAACAGGTCTATTTAAAGCTCTTTTTCCAAAGTTATCCTTTTGTGTCTCTAAATGTCCTTTTAGGCAACCAAACAAGTGTTACAATCTTTTGGTTTTTTCCCTAATAAATGAAGACAGTGAAGGGAAATAGGACTTACATTGCAGTGTGATTTCCAGACCTGGTGTTCAGTAAGTTGCCCTACAACATGCAACTGCTGGCATGTGGGAGAGATTGAGCTGTTGGGATAACCCCGAATGGTTGACAGGAAAAGGAGAAAGCGGAGGAAGGCAGCCCAACTAGCCTGAAGATATGTGCAAACCGGCATATTCTTGGATTTAACCTGTATTTACTGAACACACCCTAAAAGTCCATGTTACCCACCACAAACCCAGCACAGTAAGCCACTCCTTTCCAAATATCTTGACCCAAAATCCCCAAAGAGCCACCAGTTACTTATCACATACTTTGGAAAGCAGAAAGTACTCTCCAGAAGTCCTTAGGATGCAGGGAAGCCAATGGCTCCCAGATGTCCCAAGTGCTTCCCTGCAGAATAACCTCAGCTGGGTGCTCAGATGGCTCTGGAGCAGTAATTTTGGGTCTCTTGGCATCAGTGTAGGCAGGCAGCTGTCACATGCAAGGTAGAGGATCCTCACCTGGGAGCTTGCAAACTGTATGTGAATCCAGGAGGGTACACTGCCACCAAGACACTGTGCAGTGTCTCTCTTCACTCAGCATTATTGCTGAAATAACTTCCACTCCTTGTATTTCACATTCTCACCTCGTATATTACTGCTTGACTTGCCAACAAAGCCCAGGAACAGGAGGGTGAGAGGTTTCTGTCCATCGTGCAATGGCTACAGAGGTGGGTCTGTATTAAACGTCTTATTATTAACCCTGGGACTTCTCCTGTTTAATTCTCAGAATGTGAAAAACAGAGAAGATTTAGTTCATAGTACATTTGCAAAAAAGCTCAGACTATACAAATAAGCATCTTGCTGCCACTGCAAGTGGAGGCAAGTTCCAGAAAGAGAAAAAAACCAGTCTGATGCATGTCATCTTGTGGTTTTTTGCTAGATTAATGAAAAGCCCACACAGCATAATTATGTTTACAATAAGCTTACAGGAGTTTTCCCACAAGGTAGAGTAGAGTCATAGAGGGATCAGGTTAAACCAATTATTTAACCTTTACAGAGCTAAACTTGCAAGTGTTTCAGAGGTGGGGAAAATGGACTATTTTATTGGTTGCTTACCAATAAATTAAAACAGTGGGGTCTTCTCTTTTTATTCCCTTACTTTGCAGGAGCACATCCTGGCAAATTCAATTCAGATGACTGGGAAACAAATTGTTCGGTGCCTAGATTACTTAAATATTCCACTGCTAGCACAAGCTTGCTCTTTACTACCATGAATGATTTTCCTAACGAATAATCTAACAGTCTAGTAAGGCTCTTCACAGAACGTGGCAATCAGATTGAGGGGTTTTAGTGGCAGAACGACCAAATAAATCATCGAGCTCCACTGGAAGATATTGCATTCACTAACATCAAGATTTCCTTTTCTGGAGCTGGTCTTTAGGGCTTGAAGCAAGTGGGCAATGGTGGGGAGCACTGAAAAGAAAACAATATAGTATCATTTATCAGGCCTTTTGCAATGTCAGCTCTCCATTGTTCTTGCTTAAAAAAACCATACTTCTTGGCTTTCCTAATCCATCAGAGAGACATGCAGTTGTTCTGGTATAGACATTAGTATTCGTTTTGTTTATTCCAGTTCCAGTGGGCAAAAATCAAGTAAACCTGATTAATTCAGTGGTCTACCTATGGTTTTTCCAAAGGATATTGCAAGCTATGATACAGTAGAGCTTGAGAAACACAGATATAACACCCTAGGGGATAAATTCGATGGATGTTGTTGACAAAGTATCTATCTAAATGATCTCCCAGCTAGTACAGGGAAAAATCAAATTTTTTTTTTTTTTTTTTTTTTTTNNTTTTGCTTTGCTTCAATTTGAAAATGTGGGGAGAAGAAAAAATCATTACTGCTCAAAATTCCAATGCTTTGGCAAACTGCATCATGGGGAAAATATTCAGAACACTTGATGTGTTTAATCTGAATTTGGGAGTGTCTTATTTTTCACCGAGATTAAAAAAAAAAAGGGATTTTGTAACAAATTTTCTTTTCTGTCACAAAATGCCAAAAGATTTCTTTAAAAAATGCTTTCTGAACCCCACCCCATTACCAGCCAGCTGCAGCCAACAACATGCTTTACACATCCAATAATAATCGGCTGGCATATGAGAAGAATGTAAATGAAAGTAATACCCAAATGGTCAACCTGGGGCTCTCCAGCTACTCACTCCAAAGACACTCCCAGGTGACTCCCATGCTGGCACTGCACACAGATTTGGGAAAGCCAACCCCCTGGCTGCAGAGAAATCCAGCCCGGGCATCCCAGCCTGTGCCAGGATTGAGCGCCGTGTTCAGAAATGAGCAACAGGACCCCACAGGGAGACGTTAACCTTTTCCACCTGCAAATACCTCCTGGCACTCCTCTGCTCCCTGCTCTGTCTGCCGTGTGTAGGGCAGGTCTCATTTGTATGGTGATTTTGGCAGGCGGCTGACGGGGTAAGGGAGGTGCCGCACCTGGGCGTGCGTGGACTGATCCTTCCTCCGTGTCCTACAGGAGGTGACATTTGCTCTTTAGAAGGAATCCTAGTGGCAACAACCAACAATAAATGGGCCCCTGATCTACCGTAGAGCTACCTGGCCAGGCATCAAAAAGTACTTAAATTTCTCACTGGCTTTGGAACAGTTTAGACAAGATAATGCCTTGAACAACTCAAGAACAAGGCCAAACATTTTGAGTCACAGAGTTTCCAGTTCAGCAACTCAGCTCCTATTTGAGCAGCAAAGATATGTAACTTTCCAGTTGTGCTAGTCAGATGTGGGGAAATCATAATGTTTTCACACCTCTGAAAATTAAAACAATTATCTAGAAACCATAAAGGAATTGGCTGACTCAAGGTCTTATCCAGGAGTGGGAGTGGGAATAGATGTAGTAGCGATCTGAGGTTTTTCATTGCATATACTCCTATCAACATTTTAACCAGAGAATTCAAAGTACCACAAAGCCAAGCAGCAATACTGATTCGCCTGATAAACAGATCCCATTTTCTGATTCAACTGCATTTCTTCAAGCAAGCAAAGCACAGGGAAAAGATAACTTCTGGTGACATGTCATCTCTCAGGTTATATCCTTGTTCCAAATAAAAGAAAAACTTATAAACATTCTCTGTTACAATAACTTTTAGGGTTGCACACCAAATACTACTAAAACACTCTAATTTCCAGTTATTTGTGACTTGCCCAAGATTCTGTGTTGGGACCGAAATTTTCCATTTTGATTGTTAGTTTATATTTGATTTTTCTTTTTCCCTTTTTGGAGAGGAGAAATTTAGAGTGAAATAGCCATTTGCAAGAAGACTGAATTATTTTTTGGCATTATGTTCTGGGCACAATTGCCTTTGATTTCTAATGGGAATCTCAACTTTTACAGCCGGGTGGCTGCTATGGTTGAGATGAGTCTTTTGCATTCCCTGTGAGAATCTGCCCAGAATTGGCTAAGTTTCAGGCTTTTGAAAAACCACAATTCACACAGTTTTAAAGACATTAAGCAACCTCTCCAAAGCCTTCCTCTACCTAATTCTGCTGTTATCTCAAGTGAAGAAGTCGAAGAAGTCCAAGAGGGTGCTAGAGAGGCTCCAGCTTATGGCCTGTGTGGGTGCCAGGACCATAATTCCTTCAGCCAAGTTAATTTTTTCAGACTGGCTTCTTAAAATCCCAGGAAATAAAACAATAAATGTTAACTGCAGGATGATGCAAAAGTTAGGAATCGCCGAATTTTAATGGGCTTTTGCAACTTTGGTTTGGTTTCCTGTGTCTAAGTGGTGTTCATGCAGATTTTATTGGCTTGAGGACTTCCTGCAGTTCCCACTGCCCTCTGCCTCACTCAGGGCAAGGAGGGTCTGCTCTGGGACCTGACATCCTGAATGAAGGAGACATTTTCAGTCCTGCTCTCTTAGTGCTTTCAAAGCACAAAAAGGGTGAGAGAAGACTAGAAAATGAAGGTTGCAAGACAAGAATGGATGGTCTCTTTGCTAAATTAGTTGAGTTGGATTCACTTATCCTGGTGTTTGTTCAACCCGTCTTTGGTCACTGAAGCCAAGCTCTTCCTACAAGTCATTAACTTTGCATTTCTCATATTCCAGGTATCTGATAAGATCATGGATTCTGACTTGCAGCAGCAGCTGTCATTCCCAGCTGCAGCCAAGATCAGGGCATGTGTCTCACACTGTGTCCCCCTGAATCCCATTTTTCATCCCCCTGTGCTTTGCTTCTCTGACAGACCAGCAAGGACAGCAACCCCTCCTCTGTTTTTGGAAGTGAGGAATGAACGTTTGTGAGTCCCTTGGATCCTGTGGTGATGAGCCCCACAGGTGAAGCCACAAGGAAATTAATAATTCTGTCTTCAGAATGAGATTTTTACTGTAAATAAGGCCTGGGGTCACACTTCAGATAATAAGCAGAGAACAAAATATTGAATTAGGAGAGCACCTTCCACTCTGAATGAGGTGGTGGAAAACATACTAGCTGTTCATTTAATTAAAGACTTATATAATTCATACACACAAGGAAAATGATTTAAGGTTCATTTTTGAGTTAAGAATTGATTTGCAACCTTAATAATGCTCTTTTAAAACAGTGTGTGGGTGGCATGTATGTTTGTTATAGCCTGCCAGCCAGGTAATTCAAGGAAAGAGGGAAGCTTTGAGCTTTCAGCCCCTGGTCATTTCTTATGGATAATTCACTACCTGCATATCCTTCCTGGAAGCTGCTACATGTATGTTACTGATGGCTTATAAAAACAAAACAAAACCAGAAAGATGTAATGCAATATTTATTTAAAATCCCTGTTTTGGGAAATCATTGAATCATGTCTGTCTTGAGGCATTGTGGTTCCTTTTCTAAATACTTCTTACTGAAGATATTTCATCATAAAACAACCAGTCTTAGGACTTCCCATTCCAGGGCCAGGGAAGAATTGTTTGAAAAGCAACTTTCAGCCTTTCAAAATTAGAAATTCTTTGTTAGAACACCTTTTATTTTCTTTAAGATCAAAACCACACTTTGTTTGAGAACATCAGTTATTATTTCAAGGGATTTAAAAAACTTGTTCTGGGTAGACTAGTGTGGATCACTGGGGTTTTACCTGTGAGGGTGGGGTTTATTTTAGTTATGACAGCAGGCACCTGGAGTCTGTCAGGGCTTTTGCCTGAACCCAGCTACATCTGTCATGCTGATCCCACTTCCACTTCAGATGTGGTCAGACACTATGGGAACAGAAAACTGATGCTGCACTGTGAAGCTGACATGCTGGGAAGATTTCTTGGCTGGAAATAGCTGGGTCCCAGTTTAGGGACACTTACAGGGACTGTGATATGGATCAGAAAGCTCAGGATTTAACCACTGAGGACATTTGGGGACAGGGCTGAGGGAAGCAGAGGAGGAAACCCTGACTGAAGGGTTAAAGCCCTACTTGTGTCACAGAAGGGAAGGGTTGATCAATGCCACCAGAATGGGACTGCTTAAAATGACATATCTGGCCGATATCTGCTAGCACAGGTCTCCAATTACCATCCCTTTATCATGTGCTCTGTAGCATCTGCAGAGTTCCAAGCCACTATGGGGTAGATACAGACAGCTGGGGCAGTAACAAAGCAGTGGATCTTGCCATTCCCTATCCCTGTAATTATTTACTGTGCACATTTAGATGAAGAAAATCCCCAAGAAGCACAAATCAAGAGCATCTCTAGTGTAAGTGTCTGGAAGCCAGTGAAATGAAACATATTTTCACTAGTAGTCAATCAATTTGGGGGTGGGGAGAGGATTGGGGGTTTTTTGGGCTTTGTAACAAGTGGTGCCTCCTGTCAAGCACCTACGCCTCTTTTGTGAACATCTAAAACTGACAAAGATGAGGATCTAGCAGAAGTCACTAAAATTCAAGGTCTGACCCTACAATCCTTGAGTTTATCCACCCAGGGATGTATAATTTTCTCTACCAGGAAATTAACACTTTCTTGCCTTAGTGATGCAGCTTGAGCTGCGCTGAAAAAAAATACTTTCTACTGACAAATATGAGCGTCAGAAGGCACTTTAATGAGGGGAAGAAGCTGACTTCTCACTCCACACAAAGTGTCCCCAAATCCAAGAGCTCAGTCTTCTGGCTTTCTGGAGGAGGGGCGGGGGGGAAATTCTAACCCTCCCTGTCCACTCATTCTTGTCTCTTTTCTTCATTTTTTGTCTCTCTCTTTTCCTCTTACTAAATAAAAGACAAGTTTGCTTTCCTGAACCTCACAGGAGACTTTAAAATAATCCTAAAATGCCACCAGAAGGACTGTAAATATATCTCTCCCTGGGCTTTAATTAGTAGAAAGAGCTGTGCAACCACCACATGTGTATTTAAAGCAATCTAATAGCCGCTGCCATGATAAAGTTTAACAAGCCCGTTTTCTGTCTGAAAAAGAGAAGGGATCTGGACAACACCTTAGCTGTTAAAAAAATAGCCACTGAAGGCAATAAATAATATTTCCTCTGTTGCCAGCTCATCAGTTCTTATTTAACCAGCCAGTGCAACAAAAGCTTAATGCAAAAATGTACTGCAATCTTCTTCTAGCCCTCCCTCTCTCTTCTGCTCTCACTCTTCCTCTCTCTGTCTCTCTCTGGGATTGGCTTATTTAAAAACTATATTTCTGCCTAGGCATTCAAAAATGCTGAATGCCTCAAGCAAACTAGTAGAATAAGCATGTTTCTCTACTGTTTCTTGGCAGGGTCCACTGCCTGAGTCCTGCTTTAAATTAAAGCACATGTGGCTTGAGTTTAGCATTATCATGAAAATGAAATTACCACTTTAGAAAAGTCAAGTTATTTTGGAAGTGAAAACTGCAGGTCATAGCCCACCAAAATTCCAAAACCTTGCTCGAAAAATGTCTTGTTGAAGGTTCAGAGCTGCTGCTGTGGACAGTGCATCCTTTTGGATCCTGATTTATAGTCTCCCCCTTCACGTTTTCCTACATTTGTTACATGCTCTTGGGAAAACTTTACAGACCTTGGCTCTTTGTCGCTGGCTCCCTCTGCAGCTCCTCTCCTGGAAAGGGGAGAGACATAAAAGTTATCTATCAGAAATCAGCTGCATTGACCTGAGGCTCATCCTACTGTTTTGAAGTGGTTTTGAAAATTGCCCTGGCACTGGTAAACACAACAAAGCCATGTTGAAGCGCTGCTTGTTTGCTCAGCTAAACCCCCTCTGTACCATTACACTCATTTTCTTGCCGTCAGATGAGAGTTGTGTGGAGAGGAGGTAGGAGCCCAGCACTCTCACAGTTTGGAATGGGTTTTCCTGTGCAGTTTTACATGCCCAGAGGTCTCAGTAGGTGGTAAATCTCATCTACAACATGGTGGTTTGGGGTTTACAGCTGTGTGCATGTGTAAAGCTGTATTTTACCTGTAACATAATATTTAGGTTAACTAGATTTTTTTTTTCCCTCTTCTGGGCTTGTTATCACACAAAA
The DNA here is from genome assembly GCA_013397175.1 of Platysteira castanea. NCBI lineage: Eukaryota > Metazoa > Chordata > Aves > Passeriformes > Platysteira > Platysteira castanea. The sequence goes on along the minus strand of VYXC01007504.1, from coordinate 725,341 downwards.
CTAGATAAATCAAATCAAAAAAGCCCACAGGTGTATGTCAAGTCCCATTGCTGCTATTGAGAAGTGGGTACTGACTTGTCATGTTGTGGTAGTAATGAGCCATCTATAAGTTGTCACTTGCCAGAACCTGAACTCTGCCAAATGAGTGGATTGTTAAAGAAATATCAGATGGACTTCATTCTTCTGCTCCACAACACTGGCTTTTATTTTATTGCAATTCCACCAGCTTCAGTGGAGTGAAGCCAGTCTCTGGGATGTTTGGGAAAAAGGAGGAGTCAACCATCAACATGCCAAATATTGCAGCCGAGTTGGAATGGCCAATGTGTTGTATAATCCTGTGGAAACATGTACAGTGATTGTGCAAAAGGAGCTGGTGATCTGGCTAAGAAATCAAGCCACAATAACTCATCCTGTTTCCTACACACACAAGCATGGACACTCACATACAGGTTTCAGAGAGAAACCTGTGTCTGGAAGAAAATAATTCTTCAGCCAAAACTTCAGAGACATTTGGAAGGACAGGAGAATGGTGAGTGCCAAGAAAATTTTCCCCTAGCTGAGAATTAGTAACATTGCCTTGCCTGTTAAAATTTGCCAACATGACAGAAATTGGGGGTGAAGTGACTACTGATTTTCAGAGAATTTGAATCAAGCCTTTCATGGAACATTTAGAATCAAAACGAATAGAATAGAATAGAATAGAATAGAATAGAATAGAATAGAATAGAATAGAATAGAATAGAATAGTTGGAAGGGGTCTAACATGATCGTTTAGTCCAACTGTAAAGACCTTTAAGTAGGTACGAACTCCAAGTTTTAAGTCAGCCCACCTACAGCTCAAAGAGCTGGATTTTGGCCCAAGGTCTACTATGATTTGGGAAGTAGTAATGAGCAGAGCCTCAGGTCCAAGATTTTTGTGTTGCACTCTGAGATATCACTGTTGGTCTCATCAGGTGATGCACAGGGAGCTGAGGGATTGGTCCTGATGCTCCTTTAGGCCTACTTTCAGACACATTCCTTTTTTTTCTCCTACCTCAATCTCCTCCAGAAGGATTTTTCATAAGAGCAATCATGACCAGGCTTTCCAAGCCATCACAATGAGCAGAAGGGGGATTTTGTTTCTATGGAGAGATCCAGGACAAGAGATATGGTTTTGTCAGTCACAGTGCCTCCAGGCCTGGGGGTTAGGAGGAACGGACATTGATAGTTTGGGGTACAGAACACGAATTCAAATCCACCAAGAGGTGCAGCAGCAGCTCTGGATCAGTAGCAGGCTGGGAAGGGACTGACTGAGGTCAGTGGGTCCGTGGAAAAGTCTTGATGGGCAAGTGGATTATAGTGGACATGGCAACCAACCCCACGCTCAAACAAATCACGGCTGTACTTAATTTTGATTAGATCCTATGGAAAAACACCTCTTCAAGTTTAAAGGGGATGGGAAGGTGAGGGGTTTAGATAGTGGGTCATTTAGACAGGGTGAGGATTGCCAGGGAGTGAGGATGCAGCTGCCTGTGGGGGGCTCTGAAAGGGCAGAGGGTTTGTTTGTGGGGAAGGACACACAAGAAGCACAGTTTCATGAGGCAACAGGGATGAGTACAAGGTAAGGAAGAGGTTTGCCACGCCTTCTCTCCATCTCCCTTCCTCAGCAGTTTTAATCAAACTCGAATTTGTGCTCAAGATCTGCTGCTGCTATTCCTGTAATTAATCCATATGGGAGACCCTTCCAACTCGAGATATTTTGTGATTCTCTGACTCTATCCCAACATGTCTCTATCCTCTCACACATGACTACCCCTCCCACCCCATGTGCCAGCGTACCCTATAGTCAGTTGAACACACTCTGTACTCATTATGTAGTTTTCTAACCCAGAGGTCAGTTCCAGGTAGGTGTCACAGGTCTTTTCCCACCAACAGAGAGCTCCTGTCAGTGCTCATAGGATACCAAATGTGCAGCAAGTGGACACCTCTGCTCGGGTGTGCTTCCAGCCAAGCACCCTGCTTCTGCAACAAGCAAATAAATTAGTTTTAAGAAAGAGGCTTAAGTTTTATATCTGAATATATGATTTTCACAGGTGAAGTAAGGCATCTGGTGAAAAAAAAAGTAGTTCTTAGTGTTCATAAGAAATAAGAGGCTCTAGATGGGCTATTGTCAGTTCAGGAGACAACCCCTGGAGTCACTCTTTGAAAATATGAGCGCCGGTGTCAGCAGTCCAAAATGCAAACAGAGACAGACAATTAGCAAAGACTAAACTATAAATCAGGAAAAAATCACATTTTAATTATATGTGTGTCCCTTGAGCTCATTTCTTGAAAACTGTGCAGATCTGCACACAACAGGGGATCAGGAATGGTGAAGAGAATAGTGATCAATGATGATCAGATGTATGTATGATATGGTATCTACAAAAAAAGAAGTTGAAAAAGAGACAGCTGGCAGAGGTTTGTAGCAATGGAGTGTTATGGAGAAAGTAAACAGAAACATTTGCTTTCCATTTTGTGGGAGATAGGAAGTGGAGAACACCACAATCAGTCTGCAGGTTTAGATTAAAAAGAAGTATATTTTTATCAAAAAATGTAATTACGCAGAGGAAGTCATTGTTGCAGGCTTGTACAGAAGCCAGAAGTGTGAATGATCTTAAGGTGAGATTCAAAAATCCAGGAATAATAATAGGTGTACTAGTGAACAGACTGTAGCCTCTAACCCCAAAAAATGCTCTGCTGAACAGTCTGTGGGACAATGAGTGGGCACACTATGAAAACTCCCTCTATTTTCACCTGCTTATCATGAGATTTACCATTACTCTATCACAGAAATTATGAGGGAGGATCTCCTTTAATATAATTATGCCTGGGTTGGTGCACTCGGGGTTAGTGTGGAAAGCCCCATGTTTGAGTCCTCTGCTCTCTTTCAACCCAGACCTTTTTTTTTCTTCCTGCAGAATGCTCCATATCTGCTGACCCATCCTCTTCCCTGAGTGTGTCTGCACCATCATGTTGGCTCATGTCTCAAGTCTATGCAGAACCCTGAGCTCTCTGATCATCAGTGCCAGTGTTAAGCTCATTTTCTGACTCTCATCTTCACCGAGCTAACTGGCTCTCCAGGCAGAGCAAATTCAGGAATCCAGGAGCAGGAAAGTAGGTGGGAGATGATCTTGTCTTGAGTGGTTAGCACATGCATTTGAAACACCTACTGCCAGTTCTGCCCCATGTATACACAGGAATAGATATAGTTTTATTTTCCTATAATACACACTCATATAACATAAACATGAGAAATATTTGTGTTATGTATTATTTCTAAGTACATGTCTAACGAGAAGAATAATAAACCTGAGGGAGGGCAAGAGTGGGAAATTCTCTCTGAATATCTTGTATACCTTTTCTGCATCAAAAGAAGGTGGTTCAGCTTTGGATTCCCATTACAGACTATGTAAAATGTCACTAAAACTAAAATAGACCCTAAACAGCCACACTGATAGGCAGAACTTCAGCCTTACTTCCTTCTCTCACACTGAACTGACTCAAACTTCAAAAGCCCCCATAAAGCCCAAAGAAGGGAATCACTCAGCTGGGGAGAGTCAAGTTTTATGCTGCCACATGAATGTAGTTTATTGCCAAAAGACCGTGATGGTGTTCTAGAATATTCTAGAAGGTAAGATGTCTGCCAGGATGTGGTAGAGGCTCAGACTAAGACATATAAATGAAGATGAATACCAGAAAGCTGATCTCTAAGTTCCAGGTGTAGTTCATGGAGTTCTAGCTGGCAGAGTTAGCGAGGTCTTTACCCTGATTCAGCTGACCAGATTGAGGTTTCCTAACCTGCAAAGTGCCTCCCATCCTGGCTTCCTGTGACACTGACAATCTACATTTCTGAAGGGAATATATCTTTCTAACATTGGATTTACAGTAAGACTCTCAAGAATCTAAATTTTGTTTTGTAGACCCTAAAAAATTACCAGTGGTTGCTCCTTTATAGATCTAATGCTGTCTGTCCTCTCTATCTATCTGTAATTCCCTGTTTTAAGAAGGTGACAAGGTTACTTCCTTTTTTCTATAGGATATGGTGAAGATAAATATAGCAAAGGTTTTTAAGCTTTCACACACTGTAGTTCACCACAAAATACTTTAAGTAGATATATGGTAAGTAAATAAAGTGTATAACAGTCCTCATTTACAAAGATAAGAAAAAGATTTTTTGTTTTAAATTTTTTATGTATGGCCCAGAATTCCACTGCCCTATCTCCATACTTATTGTGAAAGTGTGAGAAAGAAATATGTGTTTAAAGACTCCAGTATCTCTTATTTGGTTAATGTCCTACAAGTATTTAAATGAGTCATTTGATGGCTCTGCACTTTATGATTGGTTAAGCTATTTAACATACTTTATTGCTTCTGTGATTTATTGCCTGATGAGGACACTCAAGAAAGTCTGAGAACCTCTTTGGGGTTTATTGAGCTGGTACATATTTTATGCTGATTTCAAATAAATCAATGTCTATTATAGCATAAAAAATGGGAACATTGGAAAGAACGTTGAAGAGAACTATTTCCGGAGCTTTGTGTTCTGCTTCATGCATAAAGCATGAGGGCTTCATTAACATGGAAGTATGTGCATGTGAACCTTTGGGTCCTTATTAATCATTTCGTGACTAATACATGGGGCTCAATGATTCCCATAAGCTTCCCTAAGAGAAACCATAACGTACACACTGTGTGAGATGGTTCCCCAAAGGAGCGTGTAACTGTAATGTCTCAGACACTGCGTGTAGGAATCTCCTGATGGATGTGCTGTTCAGCGTGTCCTTCCCTGCCCTACTCATTGCTTTTCAAACAAGACCATCAAGAAATAAAGCAGAGCATCACCAGTCCTCGTTTTATTCAGCTGGCACCTTGGTTGCTCACAGCCCTCAAGAGTTCTGTCATTGGTTAAATGAGAGGAGGGCTGCATCAGAAAAAATCCCCAACTATGTAGGCTTATTGACCCAGTGACATAAGTGCTCATATGGATGGTGTTGAGGTTTCAGGATGATTAACCCATGGCTCTCTTGGCAGTCATCTGTGGGCTGTGAGGTCTTCTCTGTGCACCATCCTGAGGCTGGAGAAAAACAAGACTCCTCGAATCTCTAATCTGTGCTAAATGAGAGTAGTGGGATAAACTAGAAAAGTGTTCCTCCAGTGTTTCCTGGGGTGGTCATTCCCAGAAGAGGACTAGAACGACAATGTCATAGAAGTGCTGAATGTTCTTTCAAGAAGTCTTTTGTGGTCTCTTCCAGCCTTGTGCCCTCTGGAAATCTAATATATCTACTCTCTGCTTCATGAACTGACCTCTGCAGAAACCTCTTGACAAGTTACATCTGATTTTAGCAGATTCCTACCTACTCAATAGATATAATAATTCAGTCAGTTTTTCACCTGAACTAATTTCGCCTGAACTGTGTCTTTAGCTTGCTTATGAGAACGAGGAGTGAAAAAGCATCAGTTGTGAAACCCTTCAACTTTCCCCAAACAGAAAGACCTGTTGTCCTCTTTTGAAAAAATACTAGATTGGTTTATTCTTGGCAAATACTTACTGGCTGCTACTCATGTCCTTAGTATTTTCCAGGTGTAATAATTTGTTCACTTGTTCATTCCAGAATTTTTCTGGGACTAAAATATAAACTGACTGGCCTACAGTTCCTTGGCTTCTTTTCTTGCCTCTTTTTATAATGGACACTATTTCCAATTCCAGTTTTTCACCTTTCCGCCAAAGGCTTGTCAAAGATAATTGCTAACACTTGTAAGTCTGCTTTGCCCTGTTCTTCCAGGCTGTATCTGTTTGGGCAAGCATTGTGCTGCAAAAGCAATGGATCAGTCATAAGAAACACTTACTCTCAGTGACCACACTCTGCTTGTTTTTTTTTTTCCCTCAGACCGGCTCTAGTTTGGTCCCAGGGACTTCATGCCTGTTAGCAGCTACCAATTAACACTCCCAAAATGTGTCTTCCTGTTTAGTTTCATTCTGATGTCTAAGCCTGTCTGGAAAGAAAAGCAGAGCACACTAAACAGAGCTGATTAGGAGATCTTCTATAAAAGTGCATTTCCCAGCCAAACTCAAGGGATGTGGAGCTGCACTCTCAGCACCCTAGACCAGAGTTCATCAATTTCAACCAATCTAAGAGGAAATAAATCATAGAACTACTCATTGTTCATGATGTTGATCATTTTAGGCCTTTAAATGAAATCTTATTGAAAAAGGTGTTAAATGCATCCTTGTGTCAGCATCACCTGACAGTAGTTCTTCCTCTGTTGGTAATAGGCCAGCTCTTCTTGGTTCTCTTCTTACTGCTGATGAATCTGTAGAATGATTTCTTCGTACACTGTATGTTTATTGAACCTTTAATCCTATTTCATGTTTTGGCTTCTTTGAGTTTATTCCCTCATGCTCTTCTCTGCTCTTCCCATATACTCATCCTAGTAATCTGCCCCCTGTGTCTACTCCCACTTCTTGTGCTTGAGATTCCAAGGGCTCAAGGTTGAGCCAAGCAGCTTCCTGTGCCTCCTGTTGTTCCCTGCACAGGTTAAGAGATAATATCAGAATATAAGGTTGGACACAATGACCTCTTAAGATCTCCCGAGAGGAGAGGCTGAGAGAGCTGGGGTTGATCAGCCTGGAGCAGGGAGACCTTATTGCAGCCCTGCAGTACTTAAAGTGCACTTTTTAGAAAGTTGGGGACAAACTTTTTATCAGGGCCTGTTGTGACAGGACAAAGGGTAATGGTTTTAAACTGAAGGAAGGTCGATTTAGATTAGGTATAAGGAAGAAATTTTTTACAATGAGGTTGAGGAAACACTGGCACAGTGTTGGAGTTCGTGGATGCCCCATCCCTGGAAACATTCAAGGTCAGCTTGGAAAGTGCCCAGAGCAACCTGATATAGTGGAAGGTGAACCCCGCATGGCAGGGGCACTGGAGTAGATGACCTTTAAAGATCCCTTCCAGTCCAAACCACTCTATGATTCATGATTCTGTGATCCCTTCCAGCCCTTTATTGACATGACGTTATGACGTTTTTCTTTGTGATGCCATAGCAATAATTTATAAATATTGCTGGAACATTGCTCCTTGGAGAACCACATTCTGTTCCAGTAAGACTGTTGCTTCCGTGCACAAGAAAGGAAGAAGAAGAAGATGACCTTTGTCCAGACCTGAAACCAAAGACTATCCAGGATTTGCAGGTCATTTAAGAAGAAGGTAGGATGGCACATACAGCCACAAAGCTGTGTTTGCAGAACAGCACTTCATAGCAGGTCATGAATAGACATGAGAGAAATTTAGCAACTGGTCTGGCTGAGGATTAAAATTTCTATGAGTCAACAGCCTGGCTTTTAACCAGAGGCAGTCATGTCTAGCATCCTGCAGGAGTTGAAAACCTACTGTAGCCTTTTAAGTATCCAAAATGTTATGCAAAAGCAGAGACTTTTTTTGGTGGTGCTCTGCGTGTTTGGTTTCTTCTCTTTTTCTTTTTTTTTTTTTGCACAGAAGTTGTTCTGAGGACACAAAGTTCTCATCCAGAATCAGAAGTCATGGCTTGTGTTACAAGAGCACAGGAGAACTGGCAAGAAACATGGAGCCCATGAGAACAAACTAGCAGCACAATGGATTTGTAATATTTAATCAAATTCTTGATGATCACAAATCTTGCAACACATTCCAAAACTACTAAAAACACTATACAGAAACCAGCTGAGCCAATATTTAAAGCCTTTTTAATTTAACAGAACCCATTTTTTATAGTATCCAGGATATGTTTCTGGCTTTCCTACTTGTCACATGATCTCCTGTCCAGATGTGCTGGTGTATATCTAGTAGTGGACCAGCCAAACCACAGCTCTTTCCTCCTGCTTGTAGCGTGTTACTGTAATTCAACCATACTTCTCCCAGCTACAGAAGCACTACTTTAATATGTGGTACAACAACAATAACACAGGAGGGGATAAAGCTAACCATAACTTTAACTATGTATCTAAAAATAATAATAATAACGGAGTGACCCTATTCAAAGAGGTTAATTTGTGTGCACGGTATAAAATCCAAATATGCAGTTGTTTTGCAAACTTCCCATTTTTCTCACCTACAACAGAAAATTTGTGCTGAGGAGATTTCCTGCAGTTTTCTACAGGAAATTAGCCTCCCATTTGTTTAGATCCCACAGATTGTACCATGTGCTCATGGGCAGCCAGCTCAGGTCTCCTACATTTTTGCTGCCTTTTTTACCTCAGTGGTGGCTGCCACGCAAAACAAAAGGAGAAGGGAATTCCAGGCTTGTGGATTAATTATTAACATGGTTAAGCCTGGCAGCATCCTCAGAATTAGAAAGGAAAAGCCTGAGGGCTGATTCTTCCCTCCTGTTCACAGGATAACCCCACTGGGCTGACTGCGACCTCCCAAGGCAAGGGCCATATCCACACTCCCCCATGGAAAGTTAGTGGGATTCTTATGAATGGCTCCATTAGGAGCTGGGTGGGCTGGATGCCAAAGAAATCAGTGGAGTTGCTTCTGATTTACACGGGGATAAGCATGTGGGTGTATTAAATCCGTAATCCTCATCCCCACCGCAGCCAGGAACTCAGCAGCTGGGTCATGCAAAGTGCCACGGAGAACCTTCCAGTGTCACAAAACACCAAGGGCCCCATCCATGTCAAAGAGCCTTGAGGGTGCTAATTCAGGAGCATACCAGGCATCTGTGGAGATGATGAAAAGTGGACTCAGCCAACTCAGTCCTAAACAGTGATTTCAGCTCATGTGCTTGTGCAGTCTCCACCACTCCGGGATCCCAGGATTTCATCTTGTAGATCATTACTGTGCCTTTGGAAGGTGGAGTATGTTATTTTAAAGAAAAAGAGGTCCAGGCTCTTCCTGCCTTGCTTGGCATGTGCATCTTAGGTGGCAGATGAGTCTAAATGAACCAGACATCGCCTGCAGCCAGCGCAGAAAGGCGGCCACCAAGATGTGACTTCCCTCTGAATGTGACCTAGAGCTACTACGCTGATTTATGTCTCTCAATTTAGATGGCCCAGCTCCAGCCCAGAAACACAATGGGCATATTTTAAGGGTGGTGAAGCATTTCTTGAGGAAGAGTTAAGTACCTGATTCCTGCTGAAAACTGAGGAAATGATGAGTCAAACCCATTTGGGTGACATGTTAAAGCCCCTATGTGGTTTTTTCACTTTTCTCACTTTGCAGAAGTGCCTGCCTGTTATCTGGCTCTGTCATGGAGGTGTCCTTGGCATACTGGGAGGCTGAACAGAGCTCCCTGGACGTCACCCTCATCAGTGACCTGTCCTTGCATGATCACAAAAGACAACCTGTGGCGCCCACCACTGCTGGGCCCAGAATTAACCCCATGGTACAAAAACTCCCCTTCCTGAGCCTGAGTCTGTCTAGCACCTCGCTGGCTTTGGTGACCTCTCCACTCCAGGTCTTACTTCTGAAACTGTCCTGACATGGATTTGGGCTGCTGCCTTCTGGGCCAAGGAGCAGTAACATCAGAAAAGCTCTGGGTGTCCATTTCCCCACTAATACAAATGACACCTTATCACCAAAAAGGAAAAGATAAAGCTCTGCAAACCAGGGACCAGATACCTTCTAAGTCCCATATATCCCAGAAATACACATCGATTCCCACACAGCATCTCCCTGCTTCATTTAATCCTCTCCTCTCCTCTCCTCTCCTCTCCTCTCCTCTCCT
>VYXC01007504.1:584995-715547 GCA_013397175.1 Platysteira castanea | reverse complement strand
AACCTCTCCTCTCCTCTCCTCTCCGAACCTCTCCTCTCCGAACCTCTCCGAACCTCTCCGAACCTCTCCTCTCCCATTACCTCTTCATCTTTCCTGACTGACCTCCATCTGATATCTTAGTTCTTGATTACCAATAAGTTCCTGCCTGAGTACTGCCAAGAGAATTTTTATTTCTCTGTTTTCCTGTGAGGAGGACTGTTCTTAACAGGGATTTTTTCTAAAGGAGAGAAAAAGAAAATAAGACAACAACTAGATAAAACAACAACTAGGTTTTTAGGTTTCTTTGGTTTTCGTTTGTTTTTGTGAAGTGACTGACATTTAGACACCTCCTGGTTCCCATTTATTCCCTTAATAAAACAATTTTTAAGAGTCTTTCACTCACCACATAGCATTAAACTTCAAGAAGGAAGGGGATTGACTGCTTTTATTATTTCATCATTGTTTTCTAGAGTGGCCAGGCAGTTAGTGCTGAGACGATGTGTGTGTAAATACACATTATAATCACATTACAAATCGTTGCCAAGCAGAGCAAACACAGACTAAAGGATGTTTGCAATCAGAAAGGGGATTGCAGAGTGAGCTCCTGCAGTCCCAGAATCAATGGTAAGGTGCTTTCAACTTGAATTTACAATAATTTTTATAGAAAGGTGACACTTTTAAGGTCAATGTATTTGCATCCATGCCATTGTTCTCTCACAGTTATCCCTACCTAGCTGCTGAATTCATAGAATCACAGAATATGCTAAGCTGGAAGGGACCCATCAGGATCATCGAGTGCAACTCTGTCCCACAGAGGACACCTCAAGAGTCACACCCTGTGCCTGAGAGAATTGTCCAAACACTTCTTGAACTCTCTCAGGGTTGGTGCTGTGACCACTTCCCTGGGGAGCCTGTTCCAGCACCCAACCACCCTCTGAGTGAAGAACCTTTTACTGATATCCAACCTAAACCTCCTCTGACTCTGCTCCAGCCATTTCCTAAAGTCCTGTGATCCGTCACCAGAGGGAAGAGATCAGTGCCTGTCCATCTGCTGCCCCTTGTGAGGATGTTGAAGACCCCAGTGAGGTCTCCTCAGTCTCCTCTTCTCCAGGCTGAACAGACCAACTGACCTCAGCTGCTCCTCGTATTGCTTCCCCTCCAGAGCCCTCACCATCCTTGTGGCCTCCTTTAAACTGTATTGATAAAGAAACCTTTATTGTTGCATAAATTACAGAATAAACACTACCCTGGAAGTGTAAACTGAGGCAAATTCTACCTTGTACATTGCCAAATCAGAATTTAAGTTCCAAATCAGTCATGAAGCTGATGCCTTCTGTGTAGGAGAATCATAGAATGGTTTGCGTTGGAAGGGACCTTAAAGATCATCTTGTTCCAACTCTCTGCCATGGGCAGCAACACCTTCCACTAGACCAGGATGTTTAGATCTCCATCCAACCTGGCCTTGAACACTCCCAGAGAAACTGTGGAGATATCTGGATATGGCCAGGATGCCTGTACCTGGCGTCATGAGGGAACACTGAGCTCTCCCAGCAATTCATCTTGATTTCCTCTTGGTTTCGCCCACTTCCAACCTCATGAGATAAAGCATCAAGCATTGCCAGTAAATGATTGTTATTTGCACAAGGAAAAACCCTGCAATGCACTGTACCGACTCCATTGTTTGCTCAGCTCTAGATGGCAGAGAGTTAGACAAAAACAAATACACACACCCCAAAAGCACATCAATATCTGTCTTGTTATCACATTTACATGCTTTTGAAGAAAGTTTGTAGTGCAAAAAGACATTTTCCACCCTACCTTTCTTCTCGGACAGAATGGATTTTTTAAATTATGGGAGTTAGAAGGTTATTCATGAATATTTAATTATTTAAACACAATTTCAACTCACCATAAGTTCTAGCCTCAATTCTCAGTGCTAAAACCAATCTTGTCTCTGTGCCTAGCCATCTTATTCTGGATTTCTTTACATGGAACCATGATGCCAATAATCAGTATGCTATACCCACGGAAGTACATGTCTCTGCTCTAGCTAGGCTTCTTGAAGCCTGTTCTAATATCTCTGTTGATCTGAACCATCTGTATTCTCAGCTGCTTCATGTAAAAGGCAGCTGGAATGGAGATATGAGCAGTTCAGATGCGCAGAGCACATCTGGTTTCAGGTGCCAGTGAAGGAATTTGTCATTGAGAGCCAAGGCCATGATAAAAGATCTCTCTTGCTACTACGTAACAAGTACTTCATTGAAATAGCTAAAAATGCAGTTCTTTCCCCAGAGAAGTCATGGTCCAGAATAGGGTGCCCACCATGAATGTACATTATGGGCAGTGTACAGGGAAGAGGGACAGTGGGTGATAACTTTTGAGACCCTAAATATGTCTTTTATTCATAATTTGTGAAGAAACTGGAATTAAGGCTATTTTTGCATGACTGGGGTAAGGGAGGGCAACCTTTTCTGAGATTTTAGGAGGTCTTCAGCTCTGCAGAGTAGGGTGTTTTGATACAGCAGAGCTGGGAATAAGGTCAAAGCAGAGAGGCAGCCTGGGAAACAGCGTCAATGAAAGCCTGGATGTTGCTGTCATCTGCAGCTGCTTTGGTGACATGAGGAGGTTACTTCAGAGAGTAAGCCAAAGACCTTCCTGTAGAAGCTGAGGATGATTTCTTCAGCTGTGATTTTTATTAGGATACCATTTGCTCACGAACCTAGACAAAGCAAGCATTTTGTAAATTTGATCTAACAAAGTTAGACCTCTCATAAACACAGAAATAAACTCTCCGTATGTTCCTTTTTCCCTTCTCATCCACATCCTCACCTCACTCTGCTCCAGCTCCACCCCAGCAGATCTCACTGGATGATACTGAAATCACAGCATCTTTCTGACAGTGAGACAGATAGCGATGCCTTCTCCTGGCAAAGCAGGCCTCTGTAAACAATGCTGCTTTTGTTAACATTATTTTCATTTCCTAGATCCTCTTAGTTTATAAAAGGGAAGATGGGCTCTAAAGGTATTTCAAAGGCAGCAGTCCTTCAGAGGTATTTCCTTATGCAGCATGAAGAATAGATTCAGTGAGGGTGTGAATGTGTTTTGAAGGGATTGAAGCAAGGAAATTATGTAAGGCAGGGAAAAGGATACCCCCACAGGCTCCCTGGCTGTTCCTTGAAATTGCCAGAGACTGCAATCAGAGGAAGACATCTTAGTACATGGTTTGAGAATAATTTATAAAACTTGACTTACTCCTTTTATTTTTTTTTTTCCTATAGCTCAAACTATTTATGTGTTGTGATAAATGATCAACCAGTGTCTCAAAGTGACCTGCAAAATTACACAGCCTGGACTGGCCAGGCTTTCTAAAGTGCTGACTCTGTTTTGTTTGGGCACATGGTTCAGACCCAGAAATGAGAAAAACAAGACCAAGATCCCAGACCTGCCACGGTTTTGACTTCTGCAGCCCTTTGCTCTGTGCAAGTTGTAAGGCATGGGGGAATTGTGGCTGCCGGCAGCCGGTGCTCTGTTTTACCAATCCAACACAGTAACCAGCAGCCCTTGCCAGTTTGTTTTTCTGTTTGTTGAAATCCTATCTGCCCAAACTTCTGAAAGATGTTTTTAAAGGCTTTTAATAAAAGCCTTTTGCATGTGAGTCGTTTTGTATTTTGTGGGCATAATCACATATAGAGGTATTTTCTTGATTAAGTGCAAGTTTTATTAAGTTCTCTCACTAAATGATATTCCTTCTTCTTCCCATGTTTCTTTTGCACTATGATCTCACTTTAGATTACTAATGCAGCCAGATGCATCCTGGATAATTTGGCTTAGTGCAAAGTGCCATTTCCCTGTGATCTCTCTGTTGATACAGTTGTTGCTACAGTTCAGCATTACCCAGTGATTAAACCAGGACCAAATCACATCTCTGCATTTGTGAAGGACAGCTCTGCCATGAAGTGTCATCATGTACAAGAATGGCTCCATTGTACTCAGTAGATTCCCTGCTCTGATTTTGATGGCATTCCCAGTTCCCTTCAGGCATGCCCTCACGATGCTGGCCAAACCTGGCTGGAAAAATCCTCCCTGGCACAAGCATGGTTTGAGGAACTCAGTCCCACTGACTGTTAAGGGTGTTCAGAGCTTTACTGATACATTGACAGATGGTCCAAGTAAAGAGGAATTTTTAGAAAGTGAAATGGAGTTGTCATAATGGTATGATTAAAAAGAAAACAGTGAGAGGGGAAGTGAAAAGTTTAGGAAGTGTTAATATCATGGTATGGCATGGAGTTTCAGTAGGAATCAGAGATTCATGCTGTTGCATACAGGTGGACCACAAGCGTGCCATCAATTCTGACTCACATCTGCAGTGATCCATGTCTTATGCCAGAGTTTTTACCACTTGTGGTGAACAGTACAGTTGATACCACAGTGAAGTGACTGCACAGTTTTTAAATGGCTCTTTCTTCCCTCCTCACTGTACATCATGGATTTGTCTGCAGCAAAAACACATGTTCTCTTAATTGAGTTCAAAGTAGGAAAGGAACCACCAAAGGTGTGAATTACAAGTGGAAAGAGTTTCCAAAGTGAGGCCAGTTCTGTGAACCGCTTTCCCAAATCCCCCACTCCTTCAAAAAAATGTTTGAGTTTTCTTGCCCCAGACTCTGCAAAGTTCAGCCCTTCCTAATTTAATCACTTAAACTCTGGTAAACTGCAAACTCCAGCACGCTCACAGCTTTCTGTAGATGGTTATCACATCTCCCTCAGCCCTTGTTTAGCCAAGCTGCATACATGACATTCTTTTAATCCTTGTAAAATCAAGGCAAACCAAGCCATCAGTTTTGAATGTACACAGAAATGCCTCTTCTCTCAAATCTGTCGGTGACCCACAACCATTTATTAGCTGCTTTAGCCATCTACATAAATCCAGTAGAGGGAGGCATTACACAGATGTGGTTCTACAGATGAGGAACTATCTCCAGATATCTGGGGTCAATAAAATGAAGCAAGGTCACAAACAACCAAAGCTCTGTCTGCTTTAGTGGCCAGGTCGATGTGGAAAAGAGAGGAGGTCTGTAAAGGAAGGGGAAACATGCTTCCTGGGATGGCAAAAATTAATCTCCCGGTGCTGGAGGTGTTTGAGAGAGAGAGATGAAATTACCCTGAAGGGAGGGCGCTAGGGGAAAAATAATCTTTGTAGATGTTCCAGAAAATATGTGAAATAAAGCTTTTTCATGAAATCCATGCATGGAATCCTCAGTGTCTCATGTTGATTTAGCAACTGTATTATATGAGATGCAACCAATGTAAATCCACATGTTATTTTCTCATCCATTCAGCAGAGGCCTTACAAAAAAGCCATGGCCTTGTTACTTATTTTGCCTGTTCTTATTTCTACTCTACCAGTTTAGTTACAGCTGTGGTAGCAGAAAAACTTGTTATAACACAGGACACTTACCCTGCAGCTTGTATGCTCCCATTGGGAGCCCACAGAATCAAGTTCTCATTATGAGCTCTATTTTCACCTCCCACATTGTGAGCACTAAAATGGAGGGGGGGGCGGCAGGGTAGGCTTCTGGCCTGCAAAAATATAGAATTTCTTCCTTAGGAGAAATGAGCTGAAAACTAATTTTAAAGGAAGCAAAGCTTTCTATCAGCAGTACTGTTATTTCTTATTATTGGTTTGAATGGCTTTAGCACCTGGAACCTTCATCTGTGTTGAGAATTGTGCTTTGCTGCCTGCTGCAGTCTAATCCGGGGTTTAAAATCCCACTCTAAATTGACAAAGGAAAGGAGCATGGTTTGCTCCCATTTTACAGGTGGAGACCTTGTAAAAGAAGATGTTAAGGCACTTGTCCACATTTATTCTGCCAGCAATGCAACCCAGATCTCTTGAGTTTGAGTCCAGTACTTTAACCACAAACCACTCCTCTCTCCAGTTTCAGTGTTTAATTAATGATGATAATGTCTGCAGCTTCCTCTTATCAGGCCATCCTTTCATCAAAGATGGTATTGTGGTTATTTCCCTGCCATGTGTGCAGCTGTCCTCCAGTTATTTTACCAGCTCCTGAAACCATGTTCACAAGTGTAGAATTTGCTAATCTTTCCCAAGTCCCTTCTTAAATGTGAAGCTGAACTCTGTAAAGCAGGGATGGTAAAACCTCCTGGGATACGTGGATTAGCTGAGGTTTCCAATACCACCTGTGCTGCCCCCTGAAGTGTGAGGTATGGTGCTTTCTTCCTGCCACCAGTTAAGCACCTTAAATTGTTTTATCAAGGCATTTGAACATCATTAAAATGGCCTGTGAATATCATTAAAATGGCCCTTTGTGCCATTTGTGGTTGAATTGGGAAACAAATTTCACTTGGTCCTGGAGGTTTTTCAGATGTGGGTGGCTTCAGGTTTTGTCCCCTATTATGGCAAGTCCCCTTATTCCATAGTTGCATAATATTTATCCTTCTCCTTTCTGAGCATCAAGGGAAGAGTTTTGAAGAGTTTATTTGCCACCTGCACCACTTTCCTCTTGTAAAACAGGACTAGGTTCATGATGACACAGACCTGACTCAGGACCAATTGTAGACCCTTCCATCAGCTCTGCATAAAGCTGAATGAACTATACAGAATGTCAGCAACATTACTTTTACTGTTTTTTTCTTGGAGGTGATCAAAAGATATGACATTATCATAAGTGGCTTTGTTTCATTATCCACCTTATCTTACTTTATCTGATCTTTTCTTGGATAAATCTGCAGTCTAGGGATCTGGTAAGAACATGCCTCTGTCAGGCAGCTGAATTAGAGGATTGTTGTAAATCCCTTCCAACTGAAATATTCTATTCTATTCTATTCTATTCTATTCTATTCTATTCTATTCTATTCTATTCTATTCTATTCTATTCCATTCCACTCCACTCCACTCCACTCCACTCCACTCCATTCCATTCTATCATTTCTTGGTGAAATTAAAAATAAAATGATCAAGCTTCATTCCCACTTACATGATGTGTGTTCATAGGAATGCTTTTGCTTGTAGCTGACATTAACTTCACGTGCAGCACCAAGATATTATTCTCCATGTTCTGTGATTAAAAAGAAGCAGAAGACAATTTAAAATGATTGAGTGAAGTCTCCACAGCTGCTGTGTGAATAAATAAAGCAGGCCAGGACTCGTGTCCAGTGGAAGATCCCACAATGGCACAGTTCAACTCACCTCCAGAGCAGGGCAGCCACATCCAAACAGTCTGCTGGGAGACATCCTTGATCCATACCACGAACCAGACCTAAATGCTCTCTGGCACGATGCTAGCTGGCCTGGACAGAAGTAATTCTCGGTTATGCACTAACAATTTATCAGCCTGAAAAGTCTTATGCCAGGGCTTGTGCCCATTCCCTGGCTCTTTTCATTTACTTTAAGATCAAATCAGCCATGATCTAGGAGCATGTTCTATTGTCCATTCATGGATAGTTTGGGCAGTTAACTCAGATGGAGCCACACGGATCATGTGGACTGCTGCCTTCATGCCTGGCTTACAGGTAGAGTGGAGGCAGCAAAATGTGTGATACCAACAATAAACCAAGGTAGGGCGAAGTGAAGAAAGGGGGCAAGTTGCATCCTATGGAGATATTTGTCTTCTGGAGGTGTTTGGGTCCGTTCTGAGGTCTCCTGGCCAAGACAGTGGGAAATCCAGTGTTTTCTTTATTAATTCACCACTAGTAAGTTTCTTCACTGAATTAATGCCATTTAATTATTAGATTCTATGTTTATGAATGGGAAATACTGGCTAGGGTACCTGTGAGAAGTGTTTGGTTTCTTAAGGTTTCTGGGCTATTTTTTTCTGAGCAATTTTGTGTTATAATTTTAAGAAAAAATTTAGGTACTCAGTCTGGCCTTCATTACTGCCAGCAACACCTGGCAGGCTGGTTACACATAGAGAAAATCTCATCTGTCATCAGTAAAAAGTTAATCCTGCAGTCCATGCTGAGGCAGAATTCCCACCCAAGGAACTATAAAACCCTCAGGAACAAAGAAGACTGAACTGGAATCTTATTTTGTTCAGGTTCATCCGTTACTATGTTTTGTTTTTCATCTCCTTTGACAGACAATAAAATTTGCTGTAGTTGACCATTTGAGCATCAGCCTTTGTCTAGGTCTGAGACTGGCACCCACCCAATGTTTCAATCAAAGCCAGAACACTAAAGGAGAGGGAGAGAAAGAGCAATCCTTGTAAAGACTCTATCATCCAATTTTGCAATGTTCCAGAGAAGGAAAAAGTTACTTACAGACCCCCGTGGTTACCAGCTTATACCTTAAAGCATGAAATTTTATTACCTTTCTCCTCTAACTGCTCATCAAATAATCCTACTGTTTCTTAACTCCTCATCTACGGAATGAATCCATCAGTCTTGCTTTGTCCTTCATATGTTTTTTGCACTTTCTTTTGCATCTGTTAGGAGTCCCAGTTTAGCCTTAAGGCACTGCTGCTTAGCAGTGTTCATAACACTCAGACATGCATTAATTGATCTTTGGACATGCTCTCCTTCCCTATCTGCTTCACTGATTTGTTCCATTCAATTTCGTCCAACACGTCTCGCATCAAATTATGCTGTAATTTCCTCTGCTGAAGTTCAGCATCCTTTGTGTTTAACTCCTGGGTCTCTCCATAGTTCTAATTACAAACCTGGAGGATTTAGTTGGAATTTTAATAGCAATATAATAGTAAGCCTAGAGCCAAAACAAGTACTCCATATTTTGGAACTGCCATGAACTGAGAGGCAGAGCAGGCAGCAGGCTTTAAACACAAATGTGCAAAAAACATTTAAGGAGACTTAACTTAAATTCCTTCTTTTCTCCTTGACCAACTCATTTTATTGGGGAAAGTTTAATTTGTTAAATTGAAATGCTCAGACATTTTAAAGAGAAAAGACTCCAAAAATGTAGCGTATATTTCATGCCAAAGTGTTATTCCAGAGTTTGCCACCCATTTGTGTTTCAGTAGAAATACTTGCCTCCCACTCTTTGGCACTGGCTCAAAACTCTTTTTCTCAAAGGAGGTGCTGAAAAAGCATCTGAGTATTAATTTGTCTTTTGTGGGAGGTTTTAGTGTTGTTATAAATCACTATAAATCACTAATCGGGCTTTAAATGGGAGACTTCATAAGCCGCTGTCACTGCGTAAGGCTGTGAAAATGAAAAGCTTAAAGCAAATGTTATCTTGATGTGTTGTGTTTAAATTGCCTCTAGCAGACTTAGTGGCCTGGTTTTGCCAGTGTCGGACTTGCTCTTCCAAATGGTGAAGGGAAGTGTGGTGGTCACCTCCTCCTACAGTGATGAACATGATTCAAAGTTCCATTTGTCAAATTAAGCTGCTTCAAGTCCCAGTTTAGAATTTGTTGGACAGACTTTTCTCAAAGGATCGCATATCTTTGCAAGCATTACTGGTAACTTACTCGGTGCACAATCTGAATTTCGGATCTTAGGCACCAAGACAGCACTTCTTGTTCTGATAAAAAATATGTGTGATTCCATACATACAGTTCTGAGTGTTTCAAAACCCCAGCCAGAGACTTAGCAACACCCTATATTTACATGACATTTTTCATTCTGAGGTATTTGTCTGAGTCTGGTACAAAAACCATGTGTAGGTAATTATTAGTAATCATCGCTAATTGTTTTTACAATTCTTTTTCCATTTTGGCATCAACTTTGAAACGGCAGCTTAACATGATCTCATCTAAACGTAGACTTTGTGAAGACAACATTTCTGAATAGGAGCTGTCTAGGGAGTCCAGTGAGACAAAGCGTTCCAAGTTGGAGCGTGGCCAGGACACCAAAGGCATCGCTAGAAGTCATAGGATCTTTAATGCCCACAAAGTGGTCAGGACCTCCACTGAGTTTTATGAGAGTAATGTCTCACCCGAAGAACAACTTCTTCAGCAGCACAGTACCCCATTGTACTGCACTGGACTCGTTCATGTGCAAGGAGAAGAGTTCCATTCACTGAACCCCTCATGCCAGCGCGTCCGGCTGACCAGACTGTCTTAGTGTGTCTTCCAGCCCAGCAGACCACCTGTCTTGGCTCACCACACGCGGCTGGGCGCCAGTGGGAGATGGCAAAGCTCTCAGCCTTCTCAGATAAAGACATTTTTGGGCCCTCGTGGGATTTGTCCCTCTCTACTGAATTTTGTTCATACCTTCATGCTTCAGCTCAACAGTTTGCAAAGTAGAGGGGAATCCAAACAAGGACTGGAATGCTCTTCGTTTGGGTCTACAGCAGCCAGGGTTGGTATCCCAGCGCTCCGGGTGGTCCAATGATAATAGGCTACTGAGAAAACTCATTGAATCCACATGTCCTAACACTGCCCAGGCCAAACTGCCTTTTACCACATGAGGCCTTACTTCAGATGACTTAAATACGTTTGAAAAGTTTTTGAAATTGCAACTGCCTTCCCACCTTCTCTGGTAATGCAAATCCATCTCTTTCTGTCAATGTGTGGACCCTGCTGTGAGTTTAGCCAAGCGATGCTGAACAGGCACAATTTCCATAGGACAAGACCACTGTGCAGCCCAGCATAGGTTAAAACATGGGTTTTTTCAGTTTCCTTTGCTATTTAGAGTTAGCCACAGGACCCTGCTGCCTGATCCTTTCTCCAGCTTCATCCAACAGCCTTACAGCAGCTCTGTGCAGAAAAGAGGAAGACAAATTTAAACCTTTAGGTATGTGATGACTCTGTAGAGTTGTTTTAGGATGCCAAAGCAACTGCAATAATTATGGAACCAAATTCACCACAGACAGTTCAACTCACTTCCCCAAGTCACTGCTCATGTAGCTTATCTATGCACACCATCATTTGGTGGGACGAAGAGTGAAGGCTGGGTCCTCATTTTCTGCAAAGGAAAAGGTGAAAGATTACCTCATTATTTAAATAAAAATAGCTTTTAAAGATTCTCTTGGGGATTACACAAAGACTAGACGCCTGTGTACATAACTGAGTTTTCACTGACACCCAGCCAGAGACAGGTCCTGAGAGCATGAATATCTTAGTAGCTCTAGCTAAGAATTTAGGATATTTCAGGCTAAAAAGGCGTGGACAGTAGAAGAAGTAGAAAAACAAGCAGACTGGATGCTAGCTTGGTCTTAAATTGGATTTTAGATGTCTAAATCCTACTGGAGTTGGGATTTAAATTGACCCAATCCTACCCAAAGAACACAAACATCATAAAACATGGATGGATCTGGCTCAGCAGGCATTGCTTCCAGATAAGGTCTGGAAATCACAGAGAAACCTCTGAGCACGAGCTAACCATGATGCAACACAAATAGTAGACTCAGAGCCTGGATTTAAATAAGAAAATTGTGAGTAAGAATAGAAAGTATACTTACTGTAGTTCAAGACATGATAGAAATCTTGCAGGTTGCCTTGGTTTTTGTGTCTGGATCTGGTCTCCAGCCTTCCATAGTGAAATAGAATTTCAAGACAGAATTATGTGTGACACATAATTAGCTTTTAAGACCTGTGATGGAACTTCTTCACTGGAAAATCAAAACATTTGGGTACTATTTTTTTCAAGGAAAATCCTTACCTCAAATACAGGTCTGAATTAGAAAGACTACTAAAAACTCAAGGGGAACAATAAGTTGCAGAGATAATTACAGGCTTCCATGCCTCCAAAATCCATGGAAAAGGGAAGGCTTGGGTTTCTGTCAGTTAGATGATCATATAGAATTTATGTACCACTATGAAAAAGAGAATTCTTAGTATGAAAAAGGGTATGTTCCTTGTGCATACTGTAAGTGGTATGAAAATAGGGCCAAAATTATGTTTTTGCAACATCAACTGAACATCCATGCTGCATGTTATTCAGTTATTCAGAAAGAATAAATGTTATTTATTTCTTTGGAAAGAAAACCTGATAGTTTGTGGGAAGGAGGAAGTAGAGGATAGAGTGAAGAAGGAAGGGAAGGAGGGAAGTAAAATATTTTTGATTTTAATTTTTGCTATGTTTTGTTAATTTTGGCATGTGGGAGGTGGAATAGCTCCTGGCTTTTCTTTTATAGTGATTAAACTTTTTAATATTGGCAAACACACCTGGAGCTGACAATAGGCATTTTTCAGTAGCACATTGTTATGAATAAAACTAAAAATAAAATAATGAAGATAAACAGGAAACTGAGTGTGTGGTTACCTTCAAGTGACACCCTAAGGCCTTACTGTTGTACCCTCAAACTGCATAAGCCTGTCGCCTGGCAACAAACAGATAAAAGAACAAAGATATATATTTACCTCTTGGAAGGGAGTAAACCATTTGTAGGGCCAATTCCTGTGGTCTTTCTGCAGGTAGAAGTCCTGAGCAGTTTTATCTGAGTAAAATCTAAGTAAAGACATCAGGGTTTGGACAGCCATTATATCCTGATTCTGTTCTTTCTTCTACCACTTAAAAAACAAGTCAAAATAAATGCCTATGGAATTATGACTGCCTGAGATAATGTACAGGAAGTAAGAGTGTAAAATAAGGAATGCTTTTGGGTGATAAATATGTTCTTGAGTGGTACACATCAACTAAATTCTGACATATGCTACATGTTCAGAGATACAACACTGAGGCTACTGTTTTTTATTCCATGAACTTATGTCTTTATAAGAAGTATTTGTATAATAGTTGTCTATACTTTTATTCATATATTCATGCACACGCTAGCATACACAAGCATGCACATTAATAAAATGTCATTCCTCAGAGGCTAAGGCGCCTTTGCTTAAGGATTTTCAAAAGCAAAAAACTCCGTGTTTAACCCATAGACAGATTCGAAAGCAATTTCAAAGACCACATTGTTTTTTACATTGGTTTGTTAAAATCTATGGGTCTCAGTTGGTTATTTAATGGTTGTAACTCAAAAACCAAGACAAAACTGAGTGCATGTACTCATTGATTTGGAAGCTGTCCCAGACTTGATGAGTATAAAAGATGAAAGCCACTTTTCTTCTTGCTTTCTCTCAGATTACTATTTCTACAAAAATTCCAGGTTCACTCATAAGTCCCAGAGATGTGGGGGCACTTCAGTTCAAAAGACCCACATTGCATGGGCTGTGGCAATGTGGAAGATGTGAGTATTTTCTTTGTGAATCTTTGGTTTGAAGTAACCAAACTCCAACCAACTATGAGAATGGTGGACAATTGCAAACTACCAACTGCTGATGCTATGTCAGCTGTCTTTTCCCAGTGTGCAGGCTGTCACAATTTCGTGGTTTCAGTCATTGCTTCAGCAAATAATTCAGGATATGAAGAAAGGAGTTAGAGTGACACTGGAGATGGAAGCCAGCCTTCTACTGGAGGACTCTCATATATTTAGTCTTCTAAGTTTGGGAGGGTCTTATATAAGACAGAAAATGCTCCTGAATACACATTGTTAAATATAAATTTGAAAGTCATTTAACTCATGTTCGAAGAAAAGAATATTTAATATGTGGCTTATTTCCTTAAAATGGATTTTATTTCACTAGAGGTGAGTAACAGCAGTGGTTAGGCTTCTGTGAAAACAGTAAATTTCAGAATTTTGGGGCTCCTGAGAAATGGGCACTCATATTTTTGATATTTATTGCTTTTCCTTAGGAAATTAATCCTGAAGAAAGAGTGTCTGATTCTGAGCAATATCCTGAAGCACTCTGTCTTCACATTCATTATTAGCAGGTAGCATCTGGCTCAAGACCACAGGAGAAGAATTTAGCAGGTGGTCTTGTGAGGCGACTCATGTCACTTCTGCTTTCTGTTTGTAAGAAGAAGTGAGGGAGGTTCAGCAGAAGAACAGCTCCTACCAGGAGGGGCTGTGCCAACAGGAAGCAGTACCAGTGAGTCAGGGGCTGGCACACTCTCCCTCTGAGCTGGTGCTGCTCCCAGTCATCACCCCAGCTGATGGTAGGAGAGGTTGAGAGGTAAAGATAGCATCTTTCAGACACAGGAGACAGATAATAACATGAGTTCTCATAATCTGTTTTCCTCTCATTATGATTTTTTTCTCTTATTTTACTGTTAATTTTGGGAACTGAGGCTTCCTACAGTTAGCAGATCACTGACAAAATCAAGTTTAGCTACAGGAGTCTACCTGGCTACACTGTGAACATCACAGAATCATGGAATGATTTAGGTTGGAAGGGACCTTAAAGATCACCTCATTCCACCCCCCTGCCGTGGGCTAGGACACGTTCTGCTATCCCAGGTTGCTCCAAGCCCTGTCCAACCTGGTCTTGGACACTTCCAGGGATGGGGCAGCAACAGCTTTTCTGGGCAACCTGTTCCAGTGTCTCACCCCAATCACAGTAAAGAATTTCCTTCAAAATCTATTCTAAACTGGCGCTCTAAGTTTAAAGCCATTACCCCTTGTACTGTCACTACATGCCCTTGTAAATATCTTCAGCTAGACCAGGCTGGTCAGAATCCTGTCCTCTCCAACCTGGAATGTTTCCAGGGACAAGACATCTACCACTTCTCTAAGCAACCTGTTTGCAGTGTCCAGATATTTCTTTCTATTCAAAAGGCTTCTTCTCTGTATCATGACTATATACATATAATACACACCTCAGTGGAAAAAAAAATACACCCTTCAGAGCCTTGTTGGAATCTTTTAAAAGAACAAGATCACATTGAACTATGTCTTTTCTACTTCCCTTTTATTCCATTACTGGACTCTTAACTCTTAAAGTGGGTTTTAAAGAAAGATGGGGCCAGTAGCAATACAAGGGGTAATGATTTTAAAATAAAAGAGGGCAGATTCAAATTAGATATAAGGAAGAAATGTTTTAGGATGAGGATGGGGAAACACTGAACAGGCTGCCCAGAAATGTGGTTGATGCCCCATCCCTGGAAACCCTGAAGATCAGGTTGGACAGGGCTCTGAGCAGCCTGGTCTGGGTTAAGATCTCCCTGCTCATTACAGAAGACTTGGACTAGACAACCTTTAAAATTTCCCTCCAACCCAAACTATTCAAATAATTCAGTGATTGCTGCTGTACAGACAAATCCTTCATGTTCACTGAAATTTCCACTTTAAAGCAGTATAAATGAAGAAACTACCAACAGAGAGAGGGATCCCTCTGATATCCAAGAAATACCAAGAAACTCTCAGATAATTTTCTCTGTTCTGAAGAGACAGACCTCTGGGCAGCACAAATTTCTATTGCTTCCTGGAAATCAGCACAACCATGATGAGTCTACATCATGGCTTTCTATAGTAATGAATGAAATATTCAAATAAATTCAGAATATCTTTATCTAATGTCAATTAGATTGAATACCTCGACTTTGGTGCAAAAGCAATAATTTATACTGGCTGAAGCTATGGGCCAAATATTTTATTATACCTTTGAGTCATTAAAGGTGGTCTGGAAAGAAATCTCTAAAAATAGAAATATTCTTCTAGAGAAGAGTGAGTGTAAAAAAAGCCTAAAGGTGAAGCTGATGAAATAGATCTTTACATGAACACANAGTACAATTTCTTTTTCTTCAGCAGTGTTGTATTTATTGGCCCGTTAAGTTCCATTTCAGTGAGGTGCAGCCTGAGCCAACAGAACACAACTTTGAAAAACTCCTACAAACAGGGTCTCTCCCTGCACTTTACACTCCCCCTCATGCTTCATATTCTCATAATATATTAAAGGATTCTAGCATCACCTTCCAAGAAATATCCAACTTTTGCTCATAAATATTTTTTAGCAGTTTTGACTTTTCTAAATATTTGTGGGTTTTATTTTTTTTTTTATTCCCACTTTGTCTGACAAAACGACAAGTTCAGGGGCAAAGCCTGATTGACTGCCCCACATTAGACATTTCACAACTGTCTAAGCATAGTTCAGATGTCACCAAACCCAGCCGAGAGACCTCTACGGAGTTCAGCAGGTTATCATTTTCCTACTGTTTGATTTGTGGTTACTCTGCTTCAGTAACTGTAAAGAAATTAGTTCCCGGCTAGACAGGAACTGCAAAACAAAAGTGGTGTTGGTAGAGGTGTTACTGACATGGACAATTTTTTTCCCCTGTAAGTGATATTTGTCCTGTCTTGCTCCAGTGCGTTTTCTAAAGTCATTACTTCTAATGTCTCCATTGGCTTTTTTTTTTTTTAACGTGTAGAAGTAATCACTTTGTCTAGAAGGTTTTTTCAGATATTTCTTCTTTGCATTTTCATATTTATTTTTATGGTCTGCAGTCAGCTCTCAGTGAATACAGAGCTGGTTTGCTCTTCTCTTCCCTGAAGCTGCTCTTTCATTGTTAGATGTCCCTGCACTCATGCACACACCTCGCACAGAGAGGAAATAGATGCGAACTGAGACTGCAGAGATAAAAACTGCTGAGGCTGACGAAAAGAAAAACTAAATCCAGCCTGCACAAATGAAGTCTGTGTCAGAAAGTTACACAGCTCCTCCAGCCTCATTCATGGTACACTGAATTTGTCTTATAACATAACTATTATTTTTTTCAAAACATGTGTTTTCAGGGCCATATTTAAACTAAGAATAAATACAGGTTTTCCAGCAAAGGCACAGAAAAAAAAGGCCTTTCATTATCTTGCATATATTTTCAACCAATTCCTGCTCAAACAATAAATAAGCCAAAGAGGGAGGTATTTTTCTCTTCTAAGTAAATGTTGATATTTTGAACTTTTTTTTTTTTTTTTCCAAAAGGAGATAAAAATACTCAGACACAAAACTCGCTGTAGTTTGGACATATTAAACCATTCTTCTGAGCGGAAAAGAAAATCAGCTCCCTGAGTTATAGCAAGAGTTCTTTTCATTTTATTCTAATTAGTTAAAATTTGAAAAGACTACCTGCTCTTAAATCAAAACAAAACAGAACAAATGCAACAAAAAATCATTATGATACTTAATTTTAAAAAATTACAAAAGATGCCATTTGGAGTATTAGCACTTTGAAACTTTGGGTGAACTTGTAATGAAACTGGCCCTTCCTGCAGAAATTTATGGCTGTTCAGTGAATCAATTTTTTTGATTTTTAAAAAAGTTTATACAAAAACTTTGAGGAACTCTCTCAGAAGACCACTGATGTTTAAACATACAGGATTCAAGGATGAGAAGAATAGCTCTTCCTCATTACTAGAAGTCACATTTGCTTTGACCAAAGTAAACCCCTTAACAGCATTCAACTACTCCTTGGCTCATCCAGTCCAGTTCAATCAGGAAAATGAGAACATGAGAGTTGCATCATAAGCTGGTTTGGCATCTGAAGTTCAGCTTGGTCCTCTGAAGTCTCCTGGTTTGGTCCTGGGTGTCTGCTACTGTGACAGCCATCACGTGGGCATCACCAGGTGCTCAGAAATTCCACCTCTGTGTCTGGTTTCTGTGTAGCTTGAGCTTGTCTCTGAAGGAACTTGGTGATTTCTGAGCCTGAAAAGCTTTGTCATATAAGAGGAAGAAGTCAGGGGGAAAAAAAGACAAAGAAAAGTGAAGTTGAAGAATGAAAAAGTCCAGTTAAAAATGACCTGAGTTCATGAACCCTCTCATCCCTGGGTAGCCAAAGGTCCCAGCAGGAGCAGCCTATACCTGGAAGACCTCAGTGAAGAAGCCTGGAGGTCAGAGCTCTGGTGCCCTTTGCATCCTGAGGACTGGCTTTGTGGGAAGGGTTCCCAAGCAGCACTGATGTGGTGGAGAACAGGAGTCATATACTCTACACCGTACCCTTGCAATGACTGAGTCAGAGAAATCAGAGATGGAAAATGCACTTAGGTCACTTGGTCCATTCCCCAGCTGTTTAAAGGTTGCCCCCTACAATGTGTTCTTCATTGCTTTGTCTAGTCAGCTTCCCCTTTTTCCCTGGGGGGAACCATTCCACGTAGTAATAGACCTCGTTGTTAGGAAAATTTTCCTTATGTGCAGCCTAAATTTTCCTTGGCTCATGTTCATCCCACT
Source organism: Platysteira castanea (assembly GCA_013397175.1). Lineage (NCBI taxonomy): Eukaryota > Metazoa > Chordata > Aves > Passeriformes > Platysteira > Platysteira castanea. The sequence goes on along the minus strand of VYXC01007504.1, from coordinate 697,659 downwards.
ACTTCAGTTAAAACCTCCTAGTCAGCTCTTAACTTCTCTCCACCTCAGGCCCTTTTCTTCCTTCAGATGAAACAAATGAGTCTGATCGAGTAAAGCCCCGTGTGTTTAAAAAATAATGACATCCTTACCTCCCAAGAGTGATAGTCAATACAAAATTAACATTAAATGTGCAAATTGCCTTATTTTATACAGAAGAAATTAATAAGCCCCTGGAAGTTTTAATCGCGTGTCTGTTGGCATGGCTTGAAAAGTCTAATGTCTACCACCATTTACTAAAACACATGGAGCCAGGTCCCACCTGGAACAGATCAAACTGGCCTGGTTGGTCAGTCCAAGCTCTAAGTCCCATGGAAATTTATATCACCTAAAGGCCTGTGAGTTCCCTTCCCAGTCAAGGCTGGGAATAGAATCATATACCACCTCACTGGTGACATATGTCATGGACCGTGGGACACCAGATCGGTGTCACCAACACTTTCACTACTTTGAAGAATCTGTGAGAAAATTTAGGGTTTGGATTTTCACTCACAGATAGCCAAGTTAACCAAGGAATCCACTGTGCTCTCCTAGCAGAGCCATATGAGTATCTGATGTTTTGATTCTGCTGACAGGGAGAAAAAATGTCATTTTCTATTGACCCAAAATAAATACTGTCAAAAAAATTTGAGGAAATGAGTAAAGTAGCAATGCAGAGGAAGTAAAATGCTTCAATTATTTCTTGAACTACTGGTGTGGCTTGATATCTTTAATAAAATAAATATTAAGAAACAGAAACAGTCTTTGGCATTTTTCAGACTTTTTCAGGAGCCTCTTATTTTTGCTTTGTGACAAAAACAATTTGTTGCCATCACCATGAATCACCAAGGGATTCAGCTGGTGGAAATCCACAATTTTCTGTTCAAAATATGTTTTGAATTACAGTTATAAGTAGTAAGCTCTTCATGAAGGCTTTTCCAGTAAGACCTGTCTCTAAATAAAATGAAATTTCAGCCGGAGTTCAAGATACGTGGGAAATCCAGGCTGAGTGGTAGATGGGAACGATGTGGATCAAATCAGATGTTGACATTATACGATGTACAGCAAGTCTGGGAACCACTTCCACAAGAAAAAGCAGTAGTGAGAAGTTACTGTTTCAGCCTGGCTTATTTTAGAGAGTCTGGAGCAGAACCCAGCAAGGGCTTGTGGTGCACTTCTGTCTTAAACTTCTACATCACTGAATTCCTCTTTGTTGAGAGGAAGATTTCGGTTTCTTATCGCTTGTTAATAATAACTACCGTGTTCTGTTATGGTGTTTAAAATCCCTTCCTATGCTAAGCTTTGAATGATGCCAGAACAAAAACATACTCCTTGCTCTGAAAATGTACAGGTTAGGTGTAAAATGGTGGGGGAGCAGAGAGCAATCAGGATCATGGAGGAGCAGATGGATACCCTCACTCAGTGCTGCAGTCCTGGCACACCCAGGAGAAAGGACAGGGTCTCATCCTTTAATGCCAGGTTGGACGGGGCTCTGAGCAACCCGGTCTCATGGAAGGTGTCTCTGCCCATGACAGGGGATTGGAACTGGGTGATCTTTAAGGTGCCTTCCAAGCCAAGCCATTCTGTGATTCTATGAGACCTGAAAGCCCAGAGTACACCACCTTTATTTCCTGTAAGACCAGTACTGCAGCCTAATTCTTTATGGCTAAGCCAAGACCAGGGTTTCAGTGTCTGTCAAGAGGAAGAAAAACTCCATGTGGGAGATGACCAGAAACACCTGAGCAAGTACAAAATATGTTGTTTTTTAACTTTTAAAAGCTGAGTCCCCCAGCTCAGCCATGACTTGGAAAGACCCTTGTCCAGGTTTATTCAGGTCCTGTGCACTCTGGGAGCAGTGCTGCCTGCCTTGGTGTTCCTCTGGCACAGTGGGCTCCACGGCCAGCTGGGGCTGGGCACACCCTGCATTTCTACTGCATCCTTGGGTGATGTGAGCAGAGGCTCCCCAGCCCATGGGACGAATATGGGGTATGTATCTTTGGTCCCTGGAGGGGTGACTCAGTTGTCCCCTCCCAAGCATAGCCATGCACCAGCACAACCACTGCACACACAACCCAGGACAAGGACAGTCAGGGCCACAGGGTATGCTTGCCCACGCTGCTGGTGTAGCATCTTCTGCCCTGTGGCATCCAAAGAGGATCTCTCCCCAGGCTGGCAGCTGTGGGCTCAGGGTACAGCCCTGTGGTTATGGTTGCAGCCAGTCGCCGGCACAGGTGTCCTGGTTTGTTGTTCACAGGCTGAAACAAATTGAACAGAAACTCAGAGAACTCTGCAAAATGCTGTAGTGAGAGTCTCAGAGGAAGCTGGAAGCATAGACCCTATGGCTTTGTGGGCAGAGATGGGTGTTCACAGGGGCATCTGGCAGAGGGTACCTGCTTTTTGCTTCCCAGACAGAGCTGTGACAGAAAACCATCTTGTCTGGTGGAGGGAGCTCACCCCCAGGCTTTGAGCTGCCAGCTCACAGCTGGGCTAATGGGAAGAAATGCACTCCCCAGCAATGCTTCTTTATAAATTATTTTAACTGGGAGATTTGAGTGTCGTTACAGTGAATGTGTGTACAAATATTGGAAGAACAATGTGTGTTAGAGAAAACAAAGTGAAAAACCACTCGGCTTCCTATTTCTCCTATGTAAACCTGTGATTTCTCCCACCTTCTTGAGTTGCAGTCTAATACAATATTGTACAGCCTGCTGCCTCCTTAAATAATTCCTGCTGGAGTAGCAGACACTGAGTACATCACTCAAACCCCATGAAGCTGTTTAGTTTTCAGTTCCACATCCTGAGGAGTTAATTCTCCGGGAGAAGGGAATGACCTGGATGTTCCTCTGGGTGCTCTCCTGGCACAGGATAACTCCTGGCATGGGTCTGGAGCTGGATATTTTGTGGGGCTTCCAGTTTTACTGTCAGTCCTATTCTCTTGAGCTCCCATTTCCCCTCTTCCAGTTCCTCACACTTCTATTGTGATTCACATAAATGTGATTTATTAATGTTTCACTGGTTTAAAATGAACTGCAATTACCAACAGAGGATTTATTTCATTTACTTCCAGCCACCTAGAAGTCAAGCATCTGGCTTACACGAGTCATCTATAGTCTGGGGAGAGGGATGGGCATTGCCAGAAGTCAAATGCCTCCCTACCTATTTTAAATACCTTTTTTAAGCTGAGATGAACAGCAAGCTGGAAGCCCATGGCTGTAGAGGAATTACAAACTCAAGATTTAGGTGATTCTGGTGTGGTGACCCACCCTCAATGTTTGTTCAGAAAGAAACCGTGAAAGATGGGGTCAGTGTGTTATGGATTTTGGTGGCGGAGGCCGCAAGGGATTGTGTTGGTCACAGTGCCGACCCTAACAACCTGGCCTTCAGCCTTTAAATTTTCTCATCCACAGGGTTTCAGGGTTTTTTAATAGAAAAGGAAAGCAGCATCTGTCAATTTTAAAATGAATCTTGCCCTATAAATTCCTGCCTTGGAAAATAACAAGGCTATGGAAGAGGAAAAAGAAGGAGAGACTGAAGATGCCACAAGAGAGAGAAGGCCAGTGGGGGATTTTTAATATTTTAACAGCCCCTGGAGTGTAAGATGATGAGGTTACTTCTACACAGGACTTTGAACACTCACCAAGGCACTGTACCTTTAAGTCCCTCACTCTTTGAGCTGAATCAAAATGAATAATTTAGAGAAGGAAGTCTCTTGAACTCTTTTCTATGGGTTATGTGTCTCTGTGGCATTGGAGCAACCCGGGCTTGTCATTTCCACAGGTGCTGGGGAACTGTGGGGACACAGTGCCAGCTCTACTGGGGTTTCTGCCTTTCGTTAGCCATTCTGCTGTCACTTTCAGGAGCTTTAGGAGAATTTTTTGTTGTAAGCTGCACTCCAGCTTTTGACTGGCAGCATAGCATGAGTGGAGCAGCAGCTCAGAGGTGCCAGTAAAGCTGCTGAGCACACAGACAGGGGCAGTGGGGCTGGTAGAACCAAGCTGGATTGGGATGGGGGCAGATGAAAGCCAAGAAGGACAAACAAAACCTGAAACAGAGTAAAACTCTTGCCAGCAAAGCAATGCAGTCAGAGCAACAACTTGTTTCGTGCAGTGTTTAAGTGGTTTGGGTGAGTAATCCCCAAGGGACATGAGTGTTGGATGCACTGAGTAGAGGATAATGTACTTTGCTGAATGAGGTGTCCATGGGCAGGAGCTCTCCGAGCATGGCAATGAAGCCCTTTCGTGCCAGGGTGGAGCTGCCCAGGTGTACCTGAGCTGGGTTTTAACTCACATGGGCTGGGTACACACCCTGCAGGAGACCCTGCAGATGAGGACCTGTGGCACTGGAAGAGCCCTGGCCGGGCTCAGGGTGGCTCAGGGTGCAGGGACTGCCCCTGCCCACAGACAGCCTCTGTCTGCCCCACTGGCCCCACAGCCAGTTGCTGTGCCCTGTGGGAGCCAGCGAGAGGTTCCCAAGTCAATCCAAAAGCTGCTACTTCTGGCTACAGGCTCTGGTCCTGCTTTGTTGTCAGGATGCCACAGGACCAGACAGCTTGGAGTCTAGACTGCAAAGGTGTTCAGCATCTAATATCTTTGGCTGTGAGACCACAGAAATCTCATTTCTTTAGGAAGAGGCTCAGGAATAGCACTTTTCCCTCCCTGCCAGCTGGATTACACTCATAGCATCTTTGAGAACGAAGACCACTGCCTTTGCCGCTGAATATAGGCAACTTTTTCAGGCTTTTTATGGATTTGCATGCCATGGAAACTGTTCCCAAATCCTTAGAGAGCTAAATTAAGTCAGTTCTAACCTTGGTTGATAAATCATCAGCAGCTGCACAGTAAGTCTTTCTGAATCTATGGTTGCATGTCTTCCACAGATCTAGAAAACGCCACTGATATTTTCGTCAGCGTTAGGCCATGAAAGGTTACTACTGGGAAACAGCAGGATCAATCAAGCAAAACTATTAACAGTGGGAGAATATGTTATTTATTTACTACTTATTTTAAAAGAGGAAAAGATGGTAAAAATGAAAATTATTCCTTTAATTTTTTTTTTAATCATAGAGTTTTCCCCTTTCTTTCCTGGCCTATGTTTCATAATGAAAGGAGAAAAAGTGATAAAGTTCTCTTTATTTTTGCTTTTTTATTCTAAGGAAACTGCAATGGCCAAATCAAAAGCCATAATGTTTTAAAGATACTCCTTTTATCTCTTTTAGTTGAAACATATATTTAAACACAAACTTAAAAGGTAGTGTAGGATGTCTATGAAATGGCTGGGGTTTTTTCACCTTTTTGCTAAACACAGCAGAGGAAAAAGGTCTGATCAGACTAGAAAAAAACCCCATCATTAAGCAGGACAATTCCTTTGTCTTTCAGGCACAGACTCAAAAATATGGATAGGTTTATATATAAATACATATGCAGTAACCAAAACCTCAAATTCAAATACACCTGAGCTTTGGGGAAGTTTGTATATTGATTCAATCTTTGTGGCTTAGGCTCATCTGTAACAGAAATATTTGCAAATAGACAGAATACTTCCTCTTTAATCTTATCTAGCGATCTGTCTGTTTGTCTGGGATTTTCCTAGAGATGGCCTCAGATCCTGATATCTGAGGGCTGCATAGCTAAATTAAGGCGAGATCATACACAGCTTCACAGAGACCTTTATTTTCTTCTGTTTGCTGTGAGCATGTGTTTCATTTTAATCCACTGGGATGAAAGGCAGAGCAGCAGCATAGCATGGCTCAGCTGCCACCGGGCCTGTGCTTGGCCCACCTTCGGGAAAAAATATTTTGACTGACGGTTCATAAAATCATAGAAGGATTTGAGTTGGAAGGCATCTTAAAGATCAGGGACACCATGGAAGGGACAACCTGGGTCTTGTTACTTGCAATAAGGGCAGACTGTGGCTGAGATGCACAGAACAGCTCCTCAAGATCTGTTAGTTCTCTTTCCAGGGGCTCTCCCACAGCTCCAAGCACATCCCAACCTTCATCTCCCTGCTCTGGTGCCTCCACCTGTCCGATGGTACCTCACCAGCTGCTCTACAGGTCAAACATCTGGGAGGAGCAAATCCTGGGTTCATGTCCAAGAGGTCTTTCTCCATCTATCGCCGTGTGGGTGTCGCTGCAACAAAGAGGATTGTTTAAGGTTTCACACCTTCAATGCCACCTTTAGGCAAGCTGCTGCACCTTGGCAATAGGGAAAAGATGAAAATAGGTGAAATGTCAGGATTTATCCACGTGTGCCTGGTTAATTGTTGTAAATTAGCTTGGCCTGTTTATGCCCTTGAAGAACCCCAGGCACCACTGGCAAATAAGACAGATTGACTTGAGCTAAGTACCTTCAGTTCTTGCTCTCTTGGAGGGCAGGAGGTGGATGAAGCTGTTTGGTAGCTGTTCAGCCCCAGTGCTGCTTAGACAACTACCCTGCTTTGTGTTCTGAATGATTTATCACGGCTCGTACCTGCACTGGTAGTTACAATTACCCCTGAGATTTAGTGCACTGGGAAGGGCTCCAATTTCAACAGAGCTGTGCCATGCAGCATGGATGGGGAGAAACAGGGACATTTTTCAGAGTTTCATTGTGTCCTTTCCTTTCTGTGTCCCCCCACATTGCCTAGAGTGGTTTTGTCACCTCCTCGAGCATTTTCTCGTGGGTAACTTCTCACCACTTTGGATTCCCAGCATTTTCTGTGTGAGACCTCACCGGCTCCTACCAGTGCTTGTGTGGTTAATGGGTGAGAGGAGGGGAGCGAGCGCATCTGAAAGGAACGTGAGAAATATAAACAATTTTATTAACAAGACCACAGAACTATTTTTTAATATATGCAGACATTTACAAGGGGCAAACAAACAAACAGAAAAACCCACTGGGGAGACATGGTCGGTATCTGTGATTGCAGGGAACCCACTCTGATGATATGGGCAGTTTTGGGGAGGGTCCTTTCCTCCGGCCAACACCATTCCCTGTGGCATTAAGGAGGTGGGGTGCCACTAGCATCCTGCTGGGGTGCCAGGGACGATGCCAGCTGGGTCAGGGCTCGGGCGATGGTGCAGAGGTGGCTGTTCATGGTCCGCAGCTCCGCCAGGATGTCGCTCACATTGGCCGACGCCTCGGAGCCCGCGGGCACGGCCTGGGCGGCTGGTGGTGGGGAAGCAGCCCCCGGAGCGCTGCTTCCCAGAGGTGCTGCCTGGGGATTTTCCTCACGGGAGGGGTGTGGGGCTGGGCTGCTGCACGGCTTCATGCCTTCCAGGGAGCCTGTGCTTATGGGTGGCTGGTCTTCCTCCTTGCCTTGAATGGTGGCGAGTGTTGCTGAGGCGAGGAAGGGCAGCCAGTTGATGAGGTGGGTGGCACTGCTGGGTGGGACAACCGGCAGATAAATCCCAGGGTGCAGGGATGGGGTAGAGGCAGGTGGGGCGGGAAGAGAAGGAAGTCCAGGGTGAACAGTGGCAGCAGAAGTGGATGTTGATGGTGAAATAGGAGGTGGTTTTGGATGCAAGGCTGCAACACACGTGGGTAATGGTGGTGAAAATGATGCAGTACCAGTGTCAGAGGAACAGGAGGGTGATGCTGGAGCTGTGAAAGGTCCAGGTTCTTCAGAAGTTGGTGGTGAAGTGGCAGCAGGTGGAGCATCAGGAGTGCAAGGATCTGAATCTGCAAGGAAGATACATCATGAGCCTTGATTCACACATGTACTTACACTCAGATTGTTGCCTGCTGTCCCCTCAATGGGACCAGGCCTTCTTTGTTGAAAGGGGAAATTTCATCAGTTGGCAGTGATACTCTCTGTAGGCCCATTAGAAAAGAACAGATGTAATCTAAGACGAGCCTATTGTAGGTAAGCACAAACTAAATATTATAAAACTAAATTATCTTTCCATTCTCATTTTTCATAAAGCCTGCAGACATGCCTGAACATTTTTCTGGTTGGCATCTCATAGCTGTGAATTAGCTGCTGAATTGCCTACTGTGTTTTCCTGGCCAGCCATGGAACCATGGTAATGTTCTAAGTGACTCAGATGTCCCATGGAGATGGGAGGGCTGGATGGCTTCTGCCAGAGCCAAAGTTAATTGCTGCTTTACAGGGGGTCTCAGTTTTCAGCATTTTGGTTTGAACAGACAGCTCAGCACCAAACACAATATCAGTTACCTGGTGGCTTAGACCCTTCAATATATTTTTTAATGTGTGGAAACATGGCAGAGTTCACACAATCAAACTTTGTTGTACATCCCTGCCTAGATCCCTTCAGCAAATTCAGATATGAAAATGAAAAAAGAAGAGATAGAAAGAAATTGTTGACACTGGGCATCCAAGTCTGACATTTGTGCCGTCTTGGAAGCAGTTCAGTGGACCTCACTCCATGTCCACTAAGGTCATTAGAAACACTGTTGTCTGGACTGAGTCTGTAAGATACAGCATAGGGAGAAGATACAGCATAGGGAGAAAGAGCAGACTCTGGAGCATATACAGAAGCTTGGAGAGCCACATGATGGTCCAAGGTGAGCTACCCACTGTGCCCAGTTGTTAAATACCTTATGTAAGAATGATCCTATTTTTAGAATCATTCTGAAAGCCAGAAATATAATAGGAAATTTTATCTTTTCAACAGCTTCAAAGATCTGCATAAGTGGAATTACTATACCACACTGTACATCTTTATTTTAGCATTGGGAACACATTATACAAAAGGTGGTGAGATGCTACAGGAGTGGTCAGTGTAAGAGAGATGGATTTTAAAACTACTTTTGCTGCAATTAAGTGCAAATTTTAAGGCACTGCTGTGGATACAAAGACACAAATTAATAAATTTATCTAGGTTAAAACAACCTAGAGAAAGCCAAGTACTGAGGTGTTAACACTGTGCTATTATTATTTCTGGCATCTAAAAAATCTGATGTGAGAAATCCATTTTCATTACTGGTTGCTTTGGTATTCCAGATAGCAAACTGAAATTCTGACTCAAAAGCAAAGGTTTTTCCCCATCATTCCTAATACGAAACCAGCTGGACATGCAGCCAGAAAAAGTCCATCTTTGTCCCACATGGGACTACTATGTTGTTCCTAACCAGACACATATGTTGCTTGGAGAGGATTATGACACAAAACTCAGCCTGCCTTTATGTCTCCGAGATTTTTATGGAGAGTTACTGCAGGTTCCTTGAAATGGTTTCCTTCCGTTGTGTATTGGCTTTCTTCCCAATATGAAGTCCCTGCCTGTGCAGGCACTCGATCCCTGTCCACTGGAGGTGGGCTGAGGATGCTGGATTTTTGGCTTCCAAAGTGCTATTGATTTGCCTTTGGTTTTTCAAAGCAAAAGCAAAAATAAAGCACAGCTCAAATACAGGTTCCTTTTCCATCCAAACCACCAAAGTTTGCAAGGACTGAGATGAAAGTTTCAGGTTTGGCTGCGCAGTGGTGTTAACCAGAACAGTGTTTATGGTCCATATATAGCATGGCTAATCCCTGTCCACACTGCCTGAGCAAACCAAATTAAGTGTAATGTTTTTCCATACATTAGAGAGCAGAGGAAGCTCGACAAACCTTGATGTAATCTGGTTTAGCATCATCAAATAATTGTCACAAACGATTCTTAAGTGGTCAAAGAGATACTGGGGTTAATACTCAAAGAGTAGCAACTAATACAGACAAAAATAGAGGCAAAAGTCTGGACACCAAAGGCTCTTCCATTTGGCTAAAACCTTTCCAAACAGTCTGGTTTCCCTATCAGAAGCCACAGCTTTGTCATCCCCCTAACCCCTATTTAAGATTTATTTATGTCATTCAACCTTTAAACACAACTTGCTCAGCTTGATCAGGCTCCCATACTTTCATCTAAGAATTTCCACATGGGTGTCTGGACACCTGCACATGGATCCTGGTGTGTCCAGGACATGTGGGAGCTGTTGCAATGCTCAGATCATAGAACCTGGGGCGACTGATGGTTGGGATGGGTCTGACCCAGTTGTTCAGCATCCGAAGACTGCAGAATCTCAGCATCACTGAGGCTGGTAGGGACCTCTGCAGACTGCCTAGTCACAAACTCTGCCCAAAGCAGTGACAGCAATTTTTTCTCCACGGTCAAAATTACTGGAGTGTGTTTAAGAAAGCCCAATTATATGGGAGTTCTGAGTAGGATAAAGCACAGAGCAAGCAACTGCTGTTGGGTATCAGATACAAAAGGATTTCTCTTTATTTCCTTCCTCTCTAATGCTGGTTTTTCTTCTCTCATTGCTACTCATCACAACTTTAGTGGTTGATTATTTCCACTTTTTTTGTACAACCCTCACAGAAAGAGTCTTAACTGGAGCATCCAGGTACCCTGTCACTGGTGGGGGTGTTCAATTGACATCTAGACAGAGGTGGAGCTAATTTGGGTTGGATGGATGCCTACGGAGAAGAGAGATGTTGAACACAGAGTGCTCAGACAAGTGCAGCTCCCTTCCCTGAAGATATCAGCCCACCTGTGCCTGGTCATTCAGCATCCTCCAGAACACCCAGTCCACAGAAGCTGGAGGGATGCTGTAGCCTACTCCCACATGCAAAGGCTGACTGTTCAAGGCAGGCTTGCAGCTTAGGAGAAAATTTATATCACCAGTTGGGGAAGTTAATACAGGACTCAGAAAACCTGGGTTGGAATCAAATTCATGCTGAACTAAAAATGCTTGGTGAAGAAATTCCTTGGAAGTCCCTGCATTTTCCGTGCTGCGTATAGAGGGAAAGCCCCCTAAATGAAGGCCTAAACACATAAAATATATCTCTCTGAGCAGCCTCAAGAGTCACTTCTTTTATCCTGAGTGCACAGGCAGCTTTGCCTCATCCTTCAGGAGGATTACTTTACTGAGATGGGATTCCAGTCACAGAATCACAGAATATCCAGAGTTGGAAGGGACCTCCAAGGCTCATTGAGTCCAAATCCTGGTCCTGTACAGGTCCACTCCAAAAACCAGACCATGTGTCTGAGAGTGTTTTGTAGTTTTTCTTGAGCTCTGTCAGGCTTGGGGCTGTGACCACTTTCCTGGGGAGTCTGTTCCAGTGCCCAACCACCCTCTGTGTGAAGAAATCTTTCCTAATATCCAATCTAAATCTCCCCTGATACAGCTTTGTGCCATTCCCTCAGGTCACCTTTAGCTTGTCTACACAGTCACTTCCCAAGCCTGTCTTTGCAGCCAGTGGATTAAATAGGTCTAGCATCACCTCTTGATTGATAGAATGAGAGAGATTTGTTCTCATCACTTTGCTGGGAATAACACTGGATAATAATTTGGATGTGGACGTCATGATTTGAAAATGCCTACATTGCAGAAGAGAACTATACCAGTGCATAAAAATGACCGCCCATCTTAAAAACATTGCCTACCTTCCTGATCTACTATGGATCTCCCAAAGGGAAAGCCACTGTACATCCTCGTGTTACCTATTTGCAAGTAGGAGGGAAGACTTCTGCTCTGCCACCTCCAGGAGGATCTCAAGGTGTCCAAAAGTCATGGGGCTGTAAATAGGGCAGGTAATTTAGTAATGAGGGACCAGAGGAGCACCTCCAGGAGAGGATTTCCTGGTACTTGCCATGCTCATGATGATGGATATGACCAAAAGATTAATGGTCTGCCCTGTGAGAATGGAAAACTAAAGTTATTTTAAATGCATTCAGCTGCATGAGAAGATCACATATTTAACTTTAGAGGCAGCCTTGGCTATCTAAGCTGCTTTTGTTTGGCTACTGATTTTATCTGCCTTGCAGCCAAATTGCTGTAAACTCTGATTTCTTAGTCTTTTGTCAGCTAACGAGGGAAAGGTCTGTGAAGAAGAAATCTTGAGGGAAAAGCAGGAGCATGACTTTCCACAGATTCAGCTCATCTAACATTAGCCCTTTAGCTGGCATCCAGTGTGAGGCAGTTGTCTTGGCTTCAGTCAAGAAAGAAGCACCTCTGGGGTAAAGCCATCGCAAGCTATCAAGTCCCTAAGTGGGGTGAAGGGTCATGCTCTGAAGTGTCCCTCCCCTCCCAAAACTCCTGGTAAGAATAAGTCAACTACCTTAGATGGGCTGAGTAGCTTCTAAATGGCTCAAGTTGGGTGAGCTGGATTCCTCACTTTATTTGTAGATGTAGCAAGTAATTTCACAGAATCATAGACTGGGTCAGGCTGGAAGGGACAACAGTGGGTCGTCTTGTCCTCGCCGCCTGCTCAAGCAGGGTCATCCCAGAGCACAGGGCACGGGATTGTGTCCAGACATTTCTGGAATATCCCCAATGTGGCAGACACCCCACCCTCTCTGGGCAATCTGTTCAGTGCTTGGTCACTGCACAGGAAAGAAGTTCTTCCCCATGGCCAGGTAGAACTTCCTGGGCACCAGTTTCTGCCCTCTGCCTCTTGTCCTATTTCTGAGCCCCACAGAGCAGAGCCTAACTCAGTCCTCTTGGGACCACTGATTTCCTATAAAGTCTCAAGAGCAGATGGGTAATGCTGCCTCTGTGCTCCCTTGGAAAGCACAAAACCATAGAGATAAGGTTTAAGACGCAGGAGAGTAGAACCTGAAGCCCCTGGAGTGCTTCGAGGAATGAGCTTGTGGTTGAGAAGATGATAATCTTTCAAGTGAGTCAGGGCTGAACAGCAATCTATTTCAATAGTGCCAGTAATTGATTTATTATTTAAATAACCAGTACTTCAAACTGGCTTATAGAAGTGAGGGAGAACAACTTTTTAAAAGGGAAGGTAATGATAGGAAAAGGGGGAATGATTTTAAACTAAAAGAAGAGTTATTCAGACTAGACATCAAAAGAAATGTTTTATTCAGAGAGTAGTGAGGCATTGGAAAAGTTTGCTCAGAGAAAATATGCCTTCCCTGGAAGTGTTCAAGGCCAGGTTGGATGGGGTTTTGAGCAACTTGGCCTCGTGGAAGGTGTCCCTGCAATGAGTGGAGAGGTTGGGACGAGACAATCTTTAACCTTCCTTCCATCCGAAACTGTTTTATGATCCTGTGATACTGTGATTCAATGATAAGGGTACTGAGATGCTGAAATGAGCTTCTTTGGTGAGACAGTGACCTGCAGGAGGCCTCTGTGCCCTGTCCTTCCTGCTCAGGTTCGTGCAGCTGCTCTAAAGCTGTCGGTGTCTGTGTGTGTGCCCGCGGGACCGAGTGCGTGCGCGCTCCCCCTGCATTTCGCAGCTGCTTCCCAAGAAAGTCTAAATATACGCCTGCCTCCGCTTTCTGGTGAGAAGTGAAACTCAAGTCCCAACAGCTTGTGGTAAATGAAAGCCCAAGAGCAGCATGTGCGTCACTGAGGGTGGTGCTGCTTCTGCAAGGACAAAATCCATCTTTGGGACCTGAATCTGAAGCCAACCCTCCTGCTCAAGCTTGATTCAGATGGAGTGGCACTGCTTCCCACTGCCAGGCTGAGTCAAGCTGAGAAGGGTTTCTAGCAAGTTTAGAAAGGATTAACTCATCAGCTTGGGTGAAGAGGCCACCAGACATTACAGAGGAGTAGATCTGAACAGAAGCATCAGTGTGACCACTCCAAGACTGGTGTTGGCATACGTGTGATTTCAGAAACTAAATTTGGCTCTAGATACTATTCTGGCTCTAGTCCAGCCTTTAATTAATTAATTAATTAATTAATCAATCTCAAGTAGCCCTAAACACTCCCTTTTGGGTGAGCAGTTTAGAAATGCACAGAAAATTCATAAAAAACATTAGGCAAGCTTACTGTTAATTATTTTTTATATAAAGCAAATCACATCTGTGTCCTAGGAACCCACGCCTCTCTTAGTAGGTAGAAAAATCCCAAAATATTTTATATATCAAGATGCTGCTCCCTTTGATGACTAAAGTGTTTTCATGTAATTAAACATGCCTATTCAAGTCAGGCGTTTTGTGCAAAATATTGATTTGAAAAAAAAAATACATCGGAGTACTCCAAATCAACCCTATTCCTCTGGTTTGTGGCTTCCACATTAAAATTATTTTTAAAGGGATTTTGCAAATAATTGCAAATAATTGTAAGTTACCAGAACAATGCTGTAATGGAGCACACGGCAAAGTCTCTTCCAGAGTCCATGACATTTCACCAAAAATACCCCAACTCTGCCTCTGTGCTGTCAAACTGGTTGAGTCATTTCAGCAAGGCTCCTTCCTCTGGCCTCTTGCTTTTTAAGCAGCCTAATAATAATCCACGACGTTCTCTACTGATTTTAATTCACTTAAAAGTTTTTCTGACTTCATAAACTTGTGCATCTCTTTGGAATTTCTTTTTTTTTTTTTTAATTTTAGTCTGTTTTGGGATCTGTTTCTCTTCTTTCAGGTACAGTACACCAGGCTTAGCTGGACTGAGCTTGATGTGACTAATCCCATTATGACTCCTGTGGAGTTGTGCTCTTTCAAAATTTCTTGAGTAATAGTCTGTTATGAGTACATACTTATTCCCATGTCATGCGAACAAATTCGTTCTCACAGTTTGTCATGGGCCATCTGCTTTTTCATCTTTGTCCCTGGCTTAATTTCAGTGAGATTTTATTCACTTCCTGACAAAATGTGTGTTTTTACACTCATTTGGGACCAGATTTTCCAGGAACCTGAGGTCCTCCTTTGACACCTAAGGGACAGAGCCAGACTTTTTGAAGTGCTCTGCAGTTCCTGTTATTTCTGAATACAGAAGAGTCCCTGAGGATGACCTGACATCTCAGTGTGGGGGGGGAATGGGAAAAGAGGAGGTAGGCACGTTGGAGAGGTAATATTGCTGGGCAGCAGGCAATTCCTCATGACAGTGCTCATTGCCTAACACATTTTTCCTGCTGTGCTCAAAGAACTGTACAGACAAGTCTCACACTGGCTGTACCTTTTGGGGGCCAGACTGAAGCACACAAATGATGAAATGCCTCGACAGAAGTCCATCATGGAGCCAGGAGCAAAGGCCACTTCCATCTTCCCCATCAACCAGCATTGCCAGTGCAGCCCTCTGACGGTTCCTTTGACTTACACTTCTATTAACGCAGCTTCTTAAATTGCGGAAAGATTCTTTCCCTCCCCTTTGCAGCACAGAAAAAAAGGCACAGCAGAAAAATCTGTTGTGCTTAAGGAGACTGCCAGCCCAGCCCTCCTGTGGCCACGCAAGAACATCTTCTCCACCCACACATGCTCCCTTCCCAGCAACTTAGAGTGGATGGCAGAGTCACTTGGGAGACTTTTTAGGTCCTCTGAAACTAAAATAAGACTGATAACTACTTCTGGAGAGCCAAAAGAAACAGGAAGAAGAAGAAAGTAGTGTAGTTGTTCAGGCCACTTCGTCCAGACTGCCTTGTATTTTGCCTCTGTCATGGTCAGTAAATGCTGCCTCCAAGGAAGTATCAAAAAATCTTCAGTAACAGCTATACCATAGTCCATTGTAGGAAATTTTCCTGATGTTCCACTAATGAATCAGGTTTTTGGCCCAGGACTGATGTTTACAGTATCAACAATCACCTTTGATGAAGGCCAACAGATTTGATTTAAGATCAGGCTCAAAATGGACTGCAACTGCATGGACTGCAGCTGAAAGAGCTTGTGTGTAATTACCTCTCTGGATCTGGCCATTAGCTACACCAAAGGGTTCTTCCTGTTTTGAAACAGACAGCTTTTCCAACACGTGTAATTCTTCTGAGAGTCTTGTTTTCTTTCCCTAATAACTACTATTGTCTTTCTAAATGCCCCTATTATGGTCTTATTGGCATTGTAAACATCCCATAATTTTTTAATTATTTTTCTCTTTCCTGTTTCTTTTTTCCTTTTTCTTCTTCTTTTTTTTTTTTCCCCTCATCCTTTGGCAAGGTTTTGGCAATTAACTCCTACAGCAATGAGTTTCTCAGGTTAGTTTTGCATTGTGTGAGGAAGTTTTTCCATTTATACAGCAAATTTTTGATACTGATCAGCCAGGAGAATTTTCTCTAAAACCACCTGTGTGCCTGCTCCTTGTAGCTTTCTCAATTGCACTTCGATCACACCTGGCCCTAGAATAAGTCCGTGATCCCATGACATTCAGCAGGTACTAAGAGGTACAAAAGAGAGTAGACAGGATGTGTATCTCTTACCTTTAAACAAAAGGATCATAGAAATCATTAATGTTAGAAAAGACCTCCAAGATCATCAAGTCCAACCATTAACCTAATAGTGCCAGGTCCACCACTAAACCGTGTCCCCAGCTGTCACATCTACACATTTTGTGGGTATTTCCAGGGATAAAGATTTCACCATGGCCCTGGGCAATATTCCAATGCTTGACAACCCTTTCAGTGAAGAAATTTTTCTTAATATCCAATCTAAACCTCCCCTGGCACAACTTGAGGCCATTTCCTCTCATCTTATTTCTTGTTATCTGGAATAGGAGGCCAAACCCTATTTCAGATTCTTGTGGAGAATGAGAACGTCCCCTCTGAGCCTCCTTTTCTTCTTGCTGAGCCCCCCAGCTCCCTCAGCTGTTCCTCACTGGACTTGTGCTCCAGATCCTTCACCAGCTCCATTGTTCTTCTCTGGACACACTCCAGCATCTCAGGATGAGGCAACCAGGAACATTTATAGAAGCAGTTCTTGATGGTCCAGATATTTTAGGTTTATTTTTCTTTGCTGTTTTGAGATTGGTTTAATTTCTTTACATATATTCTCTGAAGGCTTCAAAGCAGATTGAGATGTTAATTAACCAAAGATAGTTATATTTTCCTGCTGGTTTTTTTTTCCAGGAATAATATGAGACACACCATGCAATCTTATGGTTTTAGTAGCCAGTGAGTCAAGTCTGGAAACTTGGTTCACATGAGTCAATGAGATTTCAGGTTCCTACAGAGAGTCCAGCAAGGACAATGTCCAGCCAGCAGTGGACAGGCCTCTTTTGCAGACACTATATGGCTTTTCTTGGGCTGATTCAAGAAACAAACTACATCCAGGCTGGGTTACCTTGAACCTGTTCCATGCTGTGCCTTTGGATGGTTTGTCTCTCTCAAACGCTTTTCACAGCTGTGTTCCCCACTGAAACACAGGAACTATGTCTTTTCCTGGGTATTTACCATCAGACTGCCCCAGCACAAGGCTTCTGCTAAGCCTTAGAGTCTACATAGCAGAGCAGTGGTCTAGCAGTCCTTATCTTGTACCATCTTTCAAGCTGTGGAAACTCACTACTTAAATGGAAGAGACAGTGAAAAAGGGTGCAGAAAGTCCCCTCTCCCACCTAGAGCAGAACCAAGATTTTGGGTTCTCCTTAGCGAGCAACTTTTAGGTGAAACAAAGGCTGAGTAGGAGGCCATGATTAAACACATCACAAAAGACTGTCTCTGCAAGATGAGCTTGGCTGTTTCTCTGCCTGAGTTTGCAGGCCAAAACCTGTTTGTCAAGCTAAAAGTGGACATCTTGACAATACAGAACAATAAAGAACCCCTCAGTGATCTGAGGATGACAAGGGAATGATCTTGCCATAAGTATGTAAGAAAAGTAAGAATTAACTCATATAATTGATTAAATTTTCATATATTTCCCAGCATGTTTCACCCCCAGAGGCATGGAGCCATTTTTAGGAAAATAATCTTGTAACAAAAATACCCCAAAACTGCATAGCTTGAGGTGATTTTTATCATCTTCATACACCAAGGAACCATAGAGACCATATCTTTTCTGCAGAATTAATATGGGTGGGAGACAGCCATATCTGAACACCTGAGTTATGCCAGTCTGGACATGAATTATTTCCCTGAATGACCCCACTGCTCCTTTTGCTGTTTGTGAACTTTCCCGAGTGTACCAGGAGTTTCAGACTGGAGGAGGAATATCTTATAGATTTTTGTGTTTAGATACTCTGGGATGCTTTCCCAATCTCTTGTGTCAGATGTGGGAGAACTTGTTTACTCCAAGGAAAGGCTTTCAGGAAAGCCCTCAAAGATTCAACTCACTTGGGATCAAATCTGAGTCCTAACTGCAAAAAGGGTGAGTGCCAGCCCATGGCCAGACAGGACTCAGGCTGCTTATCCCCTCCTCAGAGCTCCCAGCCTGAACTGAAACCACTTCCCAAGCCTGAAAGAAGCTTTAAACGCCCATGGAGTCAATGCCTTGGAGATGTACCTTTTATCCTCTTTCACTTCAACTGTTCGATATACCCAGGCAGTTGTGGCAGGCATCATGGAAATGCTGTCTTCACAAAGACATTTTGTCTCCAATAACATTTTCATTTTACACCCAAGTCTAGCCGGAGGTGAATTCTTTTGTTTATTGAAGAGCCACAGCTCCTTTGGAACAAAATGTTCTCCTGTAAGCCGGGTGAGACGCTGGTTTTATTGAAGAACAGTCCTGCAGACCAAGACAATGCTGTACTTCACTACCCCTTTTGAATTACTACTCTGTCATTTCCCAGAGGAGCATGATCGGCCGACCACTAAACTCTGCTTTAAGATCTTATGCCCGATCTAAATGAGACAGAATGAAGCCCTGGAGAGATTTCAACCCTTGCTTTGTTGAAACAACATTGCTTTGTTTGGAATGTATTTGCCTTTGTACTGGGGAATGAAAATGTAACCCAGTGCCCAGTTTTGAAATACATAAATACAACACTTTTGGTAACGTAACATATATAAAAAGATCCATAGCATATGCTTTTTCTTACGCATCCTTTTTCTTGGAGATCTTCAACCAGTTTTGAAACCATCAAATCCTGAGCTCTGTAACATCTCAGTGGAGGAGGAACATATCATGTCTGTGTTCCAGGCTAGCATGGTGACCCAGTTAGCAAATCTGTAGCAGACATGAAATGAAATCCAGACCTGTGCTTGCAACAATGAACTCAGCCTTCCCCTGTATCCAGTTGGATTACACAAGCCAGGAGCCACCCAAAAGTTCATGACACCCACTCACAGCTTCAGTCAGTGGTCACCACCATTTGGTTTCCAGGTCTTTCCTGGGCTTTACTTTAAGATCCTTAGATTATGAACTGAAGAGAGTTAGAATTATGATCCAAATCATCCAACCCAGGTTGAATCCTGAGCTGGAAATAGCTGGAAACAACTGAGACAGTTGGACTTCTTCCTACCCCTTCCCACAAATTCACTGTTACTTCAGTGCATCTTGGGGCAGAAAATTAATGAATGCAGGCCCTTGCTGTACCATTAACTGGTGGATGAAACCACACCATCAGCATCTGTGGAACAGCAGTCAGAGAATTTGAGGGGTGTTGCATGTGACAAGAACAGAACTGCACTAGGAGGTTCCAAGTTCCTCATCCCTCCACCTATACATCCTTCCCACTGTGTGTCCTCCTGAATAACCACGTGGAGGAGGCGTCTGCCCACTCTGAGAGCAAACAAACATGCCAGTCCTGCCCAAACAGAGGTGCTCTGTCTCTCTGTCTGAGTCCATGTCCTTTGATCACCATGGGCACCAACTCCTGTCTGATATTTTGGGCCGTGCAGGGTGGGCTTGTTCGATTGCTGGGCAGAGGCAAACACCATGTCAGGACAGGAAGAAGTGATTCAACCACTCCTCATTCTGAGTCAATAGTTACCCAGTGGCTCTGGGTTTGGGGGAGGGATGGTCTCTCTCCAGGGTCACATTCTCACCCTCCTGAGTGAGGTGGCTGGAACCACCAGTCTAAGAGGGTGCTAGCAACCTTCTCCTGGGAGCACAGCAGTCAAGCTAGACGATTTTCTAGCCTGCATTTGGATGCAAACTGGCACACTGTGGCTATGTCTCTTTTTCTTCTAATTGTAGTCTGAAGCTTTCCTTAATGGGACAGAGAAGTCTTTGAGACTGGAAATGTGCTCTTCTCTTTGTTTCTGGTAAGACATAACACTGTCCTCATGGGACCACACTCCAACAGGGATATTTTAGTTCTGCCTGGCTCCACTCCTTGCTGGCCCGCGGTCTGATTGCTGTTTGTCACTGGGACTGTGAGCGCTGGGGAACAGAGACTGCCCTCACTGCAGCTGCTCTAGTAGGCTGGAACCCTGAATTTGGCTGGGCTTCCCAAGCATTTCCATGAGGCAAATAGTAACACTAATTTCAGCTGGACACTGTATTTCTTGCTTACATTCCTAAGGGGCCGTGTTGTGCTGCCTTTGCCTTTTCTCCATGTTAAATGCATTGCTATATTTCACCCTGGGGGTTGTTGTGTCCTGCTGGTGGATGATTATATTCCTCTATTTGAGACACTGGAGATGAAAGAGCAGATGGAGATACCCTCTTGCTCGGTCCATGATATGAATTTGTGAAGATGTTGAATATGTCCCATCCTTCAGAACTTGGTCTCTTTTATACTGGTGTAAAACAGGAATAATTCCATTGGCACCAGTGTCATTTACACCAGTGTAATCATGGGAGAACGAGAAGAAATAGGCCTGCAGGGATTTTTTGTTTCTTTTGGGGAGAACCATGCTGACTATAAAACCACAGCAAAATTATTTCTAAATGAGAAAAATTTCTTTAAGACAGATCAGCCCCTTAAAAAGAGAGACAAATGGAATGAAATGCTGCAGTTCAGAAAGTCCTGTGGTATTTGGGAAATGGGGCAGTTTGCTATAAAGGGAAGAGTAAACAGCCAAAGCCAGGAGAGCTGCAAAAAGAGAAAGACCCAGAAAATGAAGCTGCTTATGAATTACATTATCAAAATTTCTCAGAGCACAAGAGATGAGATTGTAAAGGCAAGTTTATTCTCAGCACATGCGTGGAAAAATGTAAACCTCAGTAAGAACCACTGAGTAAACCTGAGAAAAGAAAATGACTGTGCCTGGAAATGTTTAGGGGATGGTGTTTGTCAATTAATGAACTGAGAGGCCACCGTTTGCAGTTCACTACACAGCAAAGGCATGCACAAACTAAGCCCAAAGAAGGAGATTTTTTCTTTTTCCCAGTAAGAGGAATGCAGGGACATTTTGCTCTGTGTTTCATCTGCAACTCATTTTTTTCTTTCATAAAACCTGGTGATTATTGAGAAGAGAAAGTTTTCTCCAAGTGGCTGGGCAAGGGGTCACAATTACTCACACCACCAGGTTCCCATTTGCCTTCAGGTTTGTTGATTTTGATGACAAGCCTTTACCACTCAGTTTCTCAGTTGTGTCAGCGGCTTCCCCCAACAGCCCAGCAATGCTTTTTGTGTTAGGCTGTGCAGACAGGAGAGTGGCTCCAGCCAAAAAGCACACATCGAGTTTGTATCCTTACTGTAAGAAACCTCAGAGTATGACTAAGTTTGGATCCAGCCTCATGGTTTGGACTCATCTCTAATAGAAATACATAGATATCTCCAACAACATATTTAAATGGGAAGAGGAAGTTTTCCAAGGACACAATACATGTACCTTGTTAGGGAACAGCTCTTTTCCAGGCCAAGAAGCTTCTCTCTATCCTGGGCAAAACACTTGCTTTATGTACAGAACTGCCTTAAAAAGGGAAGGGAGGGGGATTCTGGCAGCACTGGGAATCTTCAGCATGCCCAAAGGAAGAAATGCCAAAGGGTCGGCTGCCTTGTAAAGGAGGGCTGCTTGATTAACTTTATGGAAAGAAACTGAGCTGTAAAAAGACAGCATTTTGTCTTTAACACAGACTGCAAGCTGGGAGCACAGCCAGCTGGGTAGTCTAAGCTAACACAGGACTATCAGGAGACCAAGGTCAGAAGGAGCCTGGATGTTACCAGGGATGCAATGAGAGACAGGCTGGTGAAGGGAGGATGTAGAGGAGCCAAGGTGCAGTTGCTGAAGTTCGTAAATGACTCAACAAGGAAACAAACTCATGTAGGATCCTGACTTACAAGGGAAAGCATTGTCTTGCATGGAAAAAAAACCAAAACAAACCAACACAAAACCACAGTGTGTCCATCTATACCTCTGTTCCATAGGCTTAACTGAATCAACACAGAGAAAAGAAGCCCATTTCAAGACAAACATTTCTACTCAATCTTTCTGGGCCTTGGAAATGACCAGAAGAACCCCAAATCATCCCTGCATGGCTCGCGCTTCAACTAATGCTCTCACTGTAACAGCAGCAGAGGCTTGGACTGAATTACATGGTCCAACACACTAAGTACAACATCAGACAGAGGTACTGCACTTGGCCAGTCCTTGTGACATTAATTAGAGACAGGGCTTGAATCAGCATCCAAATGTGGAGC
This sequence comes from Platysteira castanea, assembly GCA_013397175.1. Classification (NCBI taxonomy): domain Eukaryota; kingdom Metazoa; phylum Chordata; class Aves; order Passeriformes; genus Platysteira; species Platysteira castanea. Next base: position 675,538 of record VYXC01007504.1, on the reverse strand, counting down.
AGTGCTGTGAGTCAGTTGAGATATGCCCACCAACATTGTCATTATCCTGAATTTTGTAATTTATAAAAAAAATCAAGCACTGCAATCTCCAGGGCATTCACAATTTAGTGGAGTGAATACCCCAAACTTAGTACTAATCTCTGCTCTCCAAGGCCTGAAGTCAGCAAATTGTTTAAAAACATAGGTGGGAGACACAGAATTTTGGGAGCTGCACCTGTGAAAAAGCTGCCTGAAGCTGAGTATTCCAGAATAGAGACAGACCTTAAGTTTTAGGATACCTGAAATGAGCACATGATCCCAATTGAAGCATCCATAACTTGTCCTTAACAAAAATAACTGAAGGTCCATGTCTATCTCTGACTAGAATGGCTCTGATCAGAGAAGGAAATTTAATGTGTCACTGGAAAAAAAAAAAAACCAAACAACCAAACAGCAAACAAAACTCTCAAAGAGGAAACTGCTCAAAGTGATTTAAAAATACATGACTGCACCAGGACAGATGCCAGTGAAACCAAGCATTTTGGGGTAAGATCTCCCAGTCTTGCTGAGCACACCGTGTATTACAGCTCCCTTTCTCATGTTGGTGGAATATGCCCTGAACAGCAGCATGAGTTAAAAGTGAGTTTTGAATTGTCATCTGAAATGTCCTGGTTCAAACTTCCCAGCTTCTTATTCCAAGTCTAGCAAATCTTTGGGTTTGATCCTTCTCAGTGCAAGCAGGTGCATCAGCATTTGGCCCTTACACTTTATCCTAAATTTTGCCTCCCCCTTTGAACCCTCAACTCCAACTGTTTTATGGACAAATTTGCAAGCACAGTTTTACTAACTTTTGCCAATATAGAATCTGCACAGGAGATAAGGGGAGAATGCATTCCCTCTTTCACTATTAAGTTAGATTCATTTAGTAAACTTGCAAGCCAACTTAAATGCTTTGTAAAATCTACAAAAAGATAGATTTTTATCCACTGTATAGAAGGAGTGGGATAAGCTCTTAAAGTAACAAATTTTAAGAAAATCCTAAGAGATGTGTTGATCCAAGGTGGACCCAAACAATTATCTTAGCATCAGTAACCTGGTACAGCACTGCTTCAAGGTCGTGGCAACTAGTTTCCCTGCTTGCCAATGTTGCTGATATTCCTTACAATTCTACCATGATCTACTGATTGATAAATAGCTCTAGGGCCATACTTAGCCATCAATTACACTTAGAAGTTCAAAAATTGTGCTAGAAAATCACAGAGGTCAAATTCAACCAAGAGTCAATGAGACTGAGAGTAGCATTTGGCTTCAAGATGAAAGCAGAACATTTCCCTGGCACACAGAACACAGCGCATTGCCCAGGATTCTTCCTCCTTGAAGAAGGAATGTGTGTTTTCATGAGTGTGAAACTAAACTCAGTTACATCTTTCTGATAATGTGGAAATGCAGAAAGGTCTCTATGTTGGTTCACCTGTGTTTCCTATAGATAAAAAAAAATCCTGAAATCTGCTGCTAATACTCTACTTTGTTATAACAGAACCTCCTGCCCACTTGGAGTACACTTAACTATGATACATCATGGAATTATAGAATTATAGAATAGTTTGAGTTGAAATGAGCCTTTTAAAGGTCAGCTGGTCCTATCCCCCTGCATGAGCAGGGACATCCTCACTAGATGAGGTTGCTCAGAGCCCTGTCCAACCTAACCTTGAATGCTTCAGGGGTGTACATGTTATTTCACAGAAGAAATAGGATGTAGTATCCATTTCTTCTGAAAGAAATAGTGAGGCTGACAGGTGGAAAATCTTGAGGTATTGTACATTTCAGTGCTTAAAAGGCAGATAAAAAGAGAGTCAGGAACTCTGATTTTAATTCCTGGCTGTCTAATTGATTTGGTTGGATGGTCTTGGATATTTCCATTGGAGCCAGAGCCCTCAAGCCACTACAAGCTTTGTCTGAATGAGAATGGGGATTTGCTTCATAATTCTGCTGTCTTCCAAATTCTTCCTCACAAATACAGTAAGGATAACTCTTCCCTCCCACTGGTATGGCAGTTCTTAACTCCGTGTTAGCAAAACTCATTACAAGTTTTGGATGAAAGGTGTTAGAGGGGTGCAAAATAGATTTGACACCTTTTTTCTATAGAGGACTTTTGAGGTTTCCTGTGATTGTCCATGTTTTTGAAGATTAGTCAGCTTTTCTACAGGATTATGCAAAGTGAAAGCCTGCAGCAGTGGGAGGTTGGGATTAGTGACCCAGAAGGTCCTTCCAGTCCTGTGGAGGATTTTCCAAGTTGTACCAAAGAGGTTAAAGCCTACTTGTGTGGTCTGAACCTAAAACCTTCAACACACAACCCCGCTGAAATTTTTTTGTTGCATCCCCTTAGCAGGGTGGAAGCAGGGCCAGGACTGGGCCTCTGTGTGAAGGTAAGAGAAAGCACCTGCCACAACAATGATGGAGAGCACCATACAAGCTCACCGACAGCCCAGAAAATGGGAAACGCCAAAAGAGACACAAACAGCCTCATCTCTCTGGCCTTAAAATGCCACCTCTAGAAGCACCACTTGTGTTACCACTGCCAAGGCAGTCCTGGACCTCCCTCCTGAAACCCGCCAGCAGCTGGCAGCAGTTGTGACTGTGGTTTTGTGGTGCAGACACCTGTCCATATGAAACTACTCTGGGACCACCGAGCTCATTTTCTTGTGGCAATTTACCAGCTTCCCATATGGTAATAATGTTTGACAGTCATTGTCCTGGACTGGAATAAAATCCGTTATCCAGTGATGGAAGCTGCTTTGGTCATGCTTAGCCAAGACTGTGTTTTACCTCACTGGAAGCTGGGCAGTGGTGTTGCTTTCCCGTGTTGGGGCAGGTATGTGTTGGAGGTTAACTCAGATAGTCTCAACCCCCCACACCTCCAAGCCTTTCTGAGGAAACCAAGAGTTTCTGATGCTCAAATATGCTTTGCCAGCCAAAATGTCAACCGCATGCCACCTTCGAGGCGGCCACAGTTCAGCGGTTGCACATCAGAGCCACTGGTCCATATTTATAAAGTGCTTTTATAGCCCAGATGAAAGGACAGTATATAAATACTCCATTCATTTAGGTGACATACAGTAGCAGCAAACAGAAAAATCATTACCCACAAGTTTAGAAAGGCGTTTTCCTGTTTATTAAGTGAAGACCACATAAAGAATTCTTGGTTAAAGTGTTCCTCTTGGTGTGGATGTTTCAGTGCTGGTCTAGAGAATGAAAATAGTCTGCATGGGCAAATGGCATAAACATCAAGTTTGAACAACTCAAAACAAAATTCACCTTTAAAATGCAGCAAAAATCTTTTAATATGGAACTATCCTTGTGCCTACAGATCAGTAGGGAGTGAGTCAATCAGTCCTTTGCCAGGTCAGGACTACAGTGAAATTATTATCCTAGAGAAAAATAATCTAAGTTAGAAAAGGAATAATTGTTACAGTGTGAGCATAAGCTGTTCTGCAGGTTAGTATCTGTCATATTAAGCCACTTGTGGGTTCACCAGTTCTCTCTCTTTTATGCATATAATGGAGTCTTTGGATTTCTAGACCTGTATTCCTCACTTCTTTCTCTGTGTATCTTTGAGATACATGACCCCATTGCTTCATGTGGAAAGTTATGTTAAATAAAACATTTTCTGCCTGTCATCTTAGTATTCAATTCAAGTGCTGAGCAGATACCCATTCACAGTCCCTGGGAGCATGCAGAAACTTTCATATATCATAACCATAAAAATAAATAAATTACAAAGCAGAATGGAGATAAGGCACAGGTTTAGACTGCCTTTTGAAGATTTATTAAAACAAACTGGTATTTCTTATAATGTGCATGTAACCAGAATATATAATTGACAATGATAATCATTAACAGGTACTAATGTTATTTCAGAACAGAGAATGGAACGAGGCAGACTAAACCTCCATGCATGCAGTAGAGGAAATCCAAACTGTGATAATTAAATGCAAATAAAGCCTGGGGGAAAAAATTCCTGGTCTCTCTAAGATAAGAGAAATGTATTTCTACCATCTATAGTTCATTTATTTCTCTTGAAGACTCTAATTTGTTTTTAAGCTAATAGATCAAACATTCTTGTCACAGTTCATACAACTGTCTCAAATATGTGAGAAGTACCCGCCAGGCGAGGACCACCAGCAATTTTTATGATTTCTTTACACTACAAATATTTGGCAGAACTGAAATCACCCAATAAAATAAACCTGCGGATTCATCTGCAGTTTTAGACTCTCTCCAAGTATTTTTTGGACTTCTTCCCAAAATAACTGATGCTCATGATATTCCAATATCAAATGAAAATACGTCCTGATTTTCATGTCTCACTACCACCATCTGTTATTAAAGAGAAAGTCGTCTTTCTCCTAGTGGGCCAGGTGGTTTGGAGACACCCATGTGGCCATGAGCAGAGGTCTCATCCAGAAGCTCTTCTGGTCCTCCTCATCTCTGGCTTGGTGGGATTTGGACATAACAAAGGGAAAAACCATGGAGCATTGTTGGTGGAATATAATTTCGTCCAGTACCAGCATCATGTGCCAGATGATGCATCCAGAACCAGCATCTGCTGGTTCCCAAGAAGCACCATGTCTCCCCATGTCTCCAGGGGAGAGGAAGACAGAATTTAATTTTGTGCAAGAATGACATAAGGGAAAGGTTCAGGATCCTCTTTGGGAAAGCCTTTGGCAAAAAGGAATAGATTAAAAATACTATGCTTGAAAACTCAGCTGTACTGACATGGCAGAGATCTTCAATGAAAGCCACGCAGCAGTACACAAATGTTGCAGTTACTTCTGTGAAGTTCAGATCAGCTGCCTGACACTTCAGAAAGTCAGTCACTGAGCTTTGTAGACGTTCAGCCCTTCTTAATATTACATCCATGCTTCAAGTATAAAAGTGAAGTCTTTCTCCTCCAAAGAGGAATTAAGTTATAAACCACCCCAAACTTCTGCCTCTAATGCTGCGTTTGACAACCAAACCACATCACCGCTTATTCACCCCACCAAGGCATCCCAGAGAGCCATTCCTAAACAGCTGACGCTGCTCTTCCCCATTCCTGCAGATATTTTTCTTTCCAGACATCTTGAGCTGTAGTTTTAGCAAGTGCTACTTGCAGTATGTCTTGTAAATCCTATAAACCACTATAAAATCACACAGTGTCAATTTTACATGTTTTCCAACAGAAAGGACCATGGGTTTTGTTTCTACCAGTCTCTCAGCTGTACAGCGCCTTGTAAGTATTAATTTTTAGGGTCATCACCCACTCTGATTTTTGTAAAGCTCTCCGATTTCACAAGGTTTGTCTCACACCATGCTAGACTAGTTGGCAGCCGGCTAATATTGACTAGGTGGTGGAAGACAAACCTCTTTATTAGTGTAATGCTGAATTCAAACACTGCTGTTTCCATGGATTGAAGTCATATCCTTCTAGATATAGTAGTGTAGCAAGTAGAGACACTGAGAAATTTCCATTTTATTTGTTTCTTTTTTAATACCAAGTTTGTTTTTTACAACCACAGAGTTGCCCCCAGGAAAAGCTTGATTTTCCTGAATTGTTTCCATTTTCCCTCAGGAAAGCTGAAGCAAAGCATTTAACTCAGGGTCAATGTGATCTGAAAATTGTTCAGGTCAGGTCTAAACAAATTAAAACTATTGTAGGTCAAGTCAGCCTGACATGGATCTGCTTTAGCTGGAGTTACACATACATGTTGGGATCTGCATATCTGTCCTGAAGCAATGGAGATTCTCTCCAACAGGGAAGCCCAGACAGCAAGAAAACAACAGGAAGAAAACAACTTCACAAGGTGAATGGAGAAAAACTGTAAACACAGATGAGTGTTGAAACTGCCCAAAACCCCAAAATATTTCAAAATACTTCCCACATTCACAATAAAAGATTTTTCTACAAGTATCTCATTGTACTGTAAGTTTCCAACAGATCAGCTTGGGACCCAAATCCAATGAATGATTAAAGGCCGGACACAAATCTAGATCTTTATAGGGACATGTCTGCTCAGAGACATAAAATTATTTTGTTAACTGGCAGGGAATACTGGATCACGGTGGGATTTGCTCTGTTTCATAATTCCATATATATTATATGAAATTGTACACTGTCATTCCCATTCCATAGGCAGGAAACTGGGACTGTGTGAGCACTGCCACATGAGCAATACAGAAAACAGTGAGAGGAGAATAGAGGGTCTCTAGCTATTGAAACTAAAAACCAATCAAGAAAAACTCCCTTTGAGGTAAGCTGTCTTCTAGGACAAGACTACAAAGGCACCACAAAGTGGAAAATTAGAGAAAAACAAAGGAAAGACATGGTTCTTCCCAAAATGCGTGGTCAATCTGTGAGGCTTGTGCAGTGAGATGCTGTACAAGAGAAAGCTTTTCATGAGGTCAAAAAGCTCATTGATCAGCTATTAACAGCTTGTGTAGACAGGGGATGAAGAAGATGGGGAACAATTTTTAAAACCAGGGTGTTCTTCATGACTCTCTTTGGCTGAACAAGGATCTCTTCAGAGAGGGGAAAGCTGTGTGAGAATCCTGTCTCTCCAGATCTGCCCAGTCTCACTACGCCTCTGCTGTTCTTGACCCAGGCCACTGGCAGACCACTGAGTCTTTCTTGTTCTCCATCTGTGATACGTTTCAGCTGCTACTCTTGATTTTTCATTACAGGTCTGTTAATGGCTGTAGGGGGCTGGGAGAGGGGATGTGTTGAGACCTGGGCAACAAATGTTCTGCAGACACATCTGAACTTACCACCACTGTACATTTGCCTGTGATACAGAGGACTGAATGTGATGACCATAACACTCCCTGCTAAATTTATATTCTACTCTCATGACCCCATAAATGCAGTATCATTCACAAAGGTCCACACCAGGACAGTACTTGCTGAAAAAGGCCCTTTCTCAGGCCTGGCTAAACGCTGAAGGACCTACTTCCTAGGGGGTGTTATTTTTCAGGAAAAAATCTCAATGTTCCCTCATCTACTGTCTACACAAGCTGTCTGTGTTTTCCTCCCCATGTGACTCAAATAATGTATAACAGAAGTTTGACTCTACTGTATGCAAAAGCAAATGGTTTTATGATAGAGGAAAAACTCAGCCATGAAGGCACAGTGTAGAAACACTTAAAGAGCTGAGGAAAGCTGAAGTACAGAGAGGGACATTATGAGCTGAGTACTGTGCAGATCCAGAACAAAGCAAGCCTACACATTTCAAAACAACATCCCTGTTACTCTACTGAGTTTTGAAGAACATCATTTATTTCAGTGCCAGCACCAAGACAGACTTTTCTCCATGACAGACATCACAAGTGAAGATCCACCCTCCAAGTGCCCACCTGAACCAGCTCACTGAAGACTGGTCTCCTGCAGATTATCTGAATAGACAAAACCTGGTGAGTGGGAGTTGTGTTAAGTCTCGTATCCTCGACACGGCTCCAGTAACCCACTCACCATCGAGTTAAGCTCCTGTTGAACATGAGCAGAGCTCCTTACATGTTGTGCAACACAATGGAAAATTGAGACCATACCATAGATGAGGACATAGGAGTTACGTGGTTTGCCTGAGGCCACACAGTGAGTCAGCGGCTAAATTATAAACTTGCGAGTCCCTGGCTCCAAGTCACTTATTCAATCTATGCTGCCTCTAAGGCATATTACATTGGGGGTATTGTATGGAAATGACATTAACTTTAAAGAGCAGTCTACAGTAGAAACAAGCAAAATAAGTGGGCTTTATTGTGGGCTGATTTTAAAAAAAAGTATGAAAAAAAGTGACACGAGCAGTTTTGCAAGCATACAGTGTAAATTAATTTTGCACAATTTGATTTCGAAACCGCCCTCCTGGATTAAAAACCTAAACACCAAGTTTCATCCCATAATGGACCCTTCTTTTCCCCTTTTTTTTTTTTTTTTTTTTTTCTTTTTCTGGCAATTCTGTTAACCCCTGAAAATAGTGGTTTAATATGGAAATGCTGACAGCTCCTTAAAGTAGAGCATCACATTTGCAACACTGTAATTATGCCGACTTCAAAATGCTCCAAAGAAAACAAGATTTTCCTGTTGAAACAAATCTTGAATGGCTTTAGCCCCAGAATTAAATCATTCAGACCAAAAAGAACCGTGTTAAGCATGCTGAACCAGGGCTGTACCAAGGAGATGTGGAAAGAGATAAATGCAAACTGATTTTACAGTATTTTTGTAATTAGATCCACATCTCTGCTTTTCTCTATTGAATGAGTAAAGACCAGATTAACCTTATTATTATGATGTTTATTTGATTGACTTAGGAATTCCATCTGGATAAAAGAGAGCCTAGATGTCTTTCTCCATGCGTGCCCAGTGTGAAGCCAATCAACATGCCTCTCTAAGTAACAAATTTGGTTTATGTCATCTATCAGCAAGATACTGTAATATTGGATATAGCTTTAGTTCAGTGGATGACTGCTCCTTAAAGACCATGCAGCTTAGAGGTTTCCATCCTACATTTTTATGTCCCCACAGAAAATTACTTGTCAGATTTTCCACTCTTGTGAAGAGGGTGGTAAGGAAATGTGTGGTGCAGAACGCGTGCATGGCACATTTAAGCAAGAATGCGACCAATAGCTCAGCACTCTCTTTTTGGTGGAGGATGTTTGCCTGTTTTGCAAGGCTTCCTTGCATGCCTTTTCTGCCCTGTAGAATAAAAGGCAAAGATGTGGGTAGATACAGGATTCCTGTGCCAGTGATGAGAGAGCAAGAGAAAAGGGAAAGATTTCCTCCACTTCTCATAACTTTGTTCATTAGGACTGCTTCATGCTTCTTCTTTCCTAGCAATATTTACTGTATCTCCATTTAGCATAAGTAATGTTAGAACAAAAATCATAAGGAATTTGGTGTCAGTCTCATTGCATTTGTATGGGGAAAAACAATGTTTTGAGTTAATAGAAGTCCCTGCTGATGGATTCTTACTTCTTTTGGAAAGCTATCCCACCAGCTAATGAAAAACCACTGTCAAGGACCTTCTCCTGGTGGGAACCCTCACTTTCCAGACAAGAGGATAACATAGCAAGCTGAGGCTGAGAGAGGTTGGATGTATTTTCCAGCTTTGCGTAACCAAGATAGACCCACACAGTCAATCTTTACCATCTCCAACCAGCAAAACAAAAATACTAATTTATTCTCCATTTTGTATAGGTCTTGTTTACTCAGGTTGCCATCATTTCTGGGCAGACTCTTCTTTTGACTACATGCAGGTACAACATGCAGAGTTCAGACTGCTCAGTGCAACTCAGGGGTGAGCAACTAATCCAAAGAGATCCCAGAATCACGGAAGCACAGGATGGTCAGGTTGGAAGGAACCACAGTGGGTCATGTGGCCCAACATCCCTGCTCAAGCACGGTCATACTAGAGCACATGGCACAGGATTGTGTCCAGACAATCCTGGGACATCCCCAATAAGGGAAACTTCACACCCTCTCTGGGCAATCTGGCCAATTGAATCTGACAAAGAACTTTTCTGTCATCAAAGTGGCCATCTTGTAACCGTAAATTGACATATTGCAAATGTTTCTGTTTTATTTGATTTCCCTCTTCTTGCTGTAATAGACACAGAGGAATTTGCCATCAGGCTGCAACCTGACACGGCTGGAGTACAGGAGACTCTGCCTATTATCTCACTTGTACCACACAGACTTGCTCTTGACTTCCTCCCGCATGTTATCCATGTACAACAGACTCCAACTTGTGCTTTGCTTTTCTGTTGGGAGAAGATTATGCAACCTCCAACACTCACGCTGAAACCCTTCCCCCACAGGGAAGTAAGCCTCCAGCCAAACGAAAGCTTTGATATTAAGAGCACAGTGATGTGTAAACCCATAATAATGCGCTTGGACGGCAGCTCTCCTTCAGGAAAACAACAAAACAAAACACTCCTAATTAAGGTATTGGCTCGGAGGAGGTACCAAGTCCAAAATTATTTTGCCTTCATATGGAATTTATACAGAATACAACATGCAATAAAACACCAGCGCAGCCAGATGTGGATGTTCCCCAGCTGTCAGTCTGCGCCCTTTGATGGCAAGCTACAAAGATCCTTCCCGACACAGCCTTCTCTGCGGGAAGCAAGAGGTGACTCCACCATGCTCTCATATCAAATTGAGCAGTGAAAGGGAAATTTTAGAAAGAGAAGGTTTAAGTTTACAAATGTAAGTTGCCCTCAGCTTTTATTTTCTGTCTATTCACAACGGTGGGCTCTTGGACTTGATGATGCTTCTGAGTCCCTTCCAGATCAGAATATTCTGTGATTCTGTGGTTCCTCCCAAACTCAGGGATGGGTCACACAGTGCCAAGGGAAACTTTTGGGAAGCACAGCCTGGGGCTCCCCAGGGTTTCTGCTTGGGGCTGTGGATTCAGATGTTATTTTTCCGTGTAGCTGTTGGGGGCAGTAGACAATCGATCCTGGGTTTCTGTAATCTGTATGACCTAGGTGTGGATCACAAACAGTCCTGATGCCAAACAGATTTGCAAACCACCTGGCATGTCTGGGAATATAGGCAAGATGTAAGACCTGCCTTGAGAAATGGCTGTTTTGGTGGTGCTTGAGACTATTGTGCTCTGATCTAGGCCAAATTCTGCTATCATAAACTGCAGCATGACCTAGCAAATGCCAATTGATTTTGGCTAGAATTTTCCCATTTTCAAGCCATGAGTATACTTATTTTAGATGTAGCTGAATTTCCAAACAAGTTCCAGGAAATGAGTAGTTTAAGCCTGAGAGTCAGGAAAACAGATTTTCTTTGGACAGAAGCAGGAGGCAGATTACAGGCAGAGGCCAACAAGACAAAATTTTGGAGGTTATTTTTACAGTAGTGGTTCCCAAAGATCATGTTTTACCCAAACAACCCACTCTACAGCCATAGGCACGCTGGGCATTGTTACTACCACAGCAGGTACTGAGGTGCATGTTGGGTTGCATGATGTGGGAAGGCCACAGCACCACCTGGAACTAAATGATTTTTATGGTCCCTTCCAATCCCAGCCATCCTGTGATTCTATGACGTGAAGCAGGAGCAAGAGGCTGAGTTCAATCCATGCATCAGCCATTAATTATTTCACATTTTATCCCATTGTAGGATTCCCTTGTCTGCACTGATACGTCATAACTTTTAAATCATCCAGAAGCCCAGAAGCAGAACCTCCACCTTAGACCCCAGAAATGAAGAGCCTTGTCTCCACCATGAATCCTCAGTAATCCATGGGGAGCGGGGCAGCATCGTAGTGGACAGCTCAACACAAAATCTGAAGGTGTCAGAAAAAGCACCTTTTTTGTCCACTGCTGAAGGACACCAGGCAACTCAATAAAAAGAATTTCTCTGGAAGAGTGGTTAGACATTGGAATAAGTTGCCCAGGGAGGTAGTAGAGTCACTGTCTCTGGAATTTTTCAAGAGCTGTCTGAGGATGTGGCACTTGGGGATGTGGTTTAGGGGGGATTATGGTGGTGCTGGGTTGACAGTTGGACTGGAGGACCTTTAAGGTCTCTTCCACCACGGTTTAGTCATTATGTGATTCTGTTAGTGATGTTTCAGGTACTGCTTCTTACAGCCAGTGAGCTTAACACAATGAACAGTGGAGATCTGCAGTGCAGCTGCAGCAAGCTCTAGTACAGTTTAGAGTCAGTGGGAAGAAACATGAACATTTAAGGTACAATTCACTTTTCCTAAAAGAAATGGCTAAAATAACTCAGGCTTTGTGAAATTTTCATGGCTTTTAGGAAGCATTAAATCCATGTGCCTCGCCCTGACCTTCTGCACTCATTTCTGTTTGAAATGCCAGGGAAGGGATTTTTATTTTTATCTCTAGGCTACTCTTATTTTGAAAAGTGAGTGCTCGGTGGCATACTGGTCCCCAGTGTGCCATACTGGGGACCTGCCAGAACAGCTCCAGCTGCCTTCTGGCCTGCGTTGGGACAGGGAGGTGGCTGGTGTACATCAGGGTCTTTTCCCACATGGGACTGCGCCGTGGTCAGGTAATTGTAGATGTCTGGTACAACAGGTGCCAGAATGCTCCTCTAATAAAATCATTACTTTTAATAAGAATACAAATAAGGAGGAATGCCCAGTAGCTAAAAGGCTAAGCCTTGATCCTGAAAATACATGCTCACATGTGTAATTATGTGCACTTAGCAGTCCTCCTGCAGTGCTCTGAGAACTTCGGAATGGGCTGCTCCAGTTCCCATGGGCTGTAGCATGGACAGGACACTTCTGATCTCACCACGCAGGAAGTGACCTGTGCTCCTGTGTGTACTGGCACCAGACCCTCTGCCAGACTGTACCTCAGATACACCCCTTTTTCAGTAGCAAAAATGGGGTTCTGTGGGAGCCAGATGCCCAAATCGGGATTTTATTAGTTAATGGGACATGGTTCAAGATTTTTGCATCCTGCAGCTCCCCAGGTCCCACCGACCTGTGTGATGCCTTGAGGATCGGCTGTTCCTTAGGAGATTTAACAGGGATTAGTGGTTCCCATGTTGGAGCTATAAACACCGTCCTGCCAATCACTTCACCCTCCCTATTCACACCAGGAGAATAATACAAGGTCCTGCTCACTTTCCTCTTAAATTTCACATTCTCATTAAAATAGTTTTCCTTTTTGAAAGATCATCCAGGGATAAGCAGATAGGGGATTATTTTAACAACTGAACTCCAATACTGGACCATTTACATTGCTTGTTTCTCACTGCCCTTCTTTTTTACAACAGACTGAAATGGTTAATACAAATTAGTAACATATGATATACCCAGGTGTTTCATACAGTGGCCATATTTTTTCCCCTGCAATTATTAGGTTACTACAAACAGCACTGAAACGGTTGAATATCTGTATCAGAGAACTTTGAGGAATAGAGAGATTTGACTGAAGGAAAATACTCTAACAAAGGTTTTCCTGTACAGGCAGTTGCCCTCTGACACGAACACAGCTCCTTATAACTTAACATTTTTAATGATGGGTTTGTGAGCAGAGCTAAGGAAAGCTCCAGCCTGGAGAACTAATATTGTAGGGAAGCTCACAGGGTGGTTTCTCCATTCCACCCTGGAGGTAGCTGCATTTTCACTCAGTGACTAAGTGGATGATACATATTCAGGGCTAGATGGGTTTATTTTTCACTCTTACAATGTCAGAGCAATTCCTCAGCCTGCAGTGGAGGTACCAGAGAGTACAGGAGAGTAAGTGGCTCACAGAGGGTAAAGGACTTTTCTCTCAACTTAGTGAATACATATAATTATATATAGATGTGTATGCTGGAGCTTGGTCCTTCTGTTTCTCTGTTAAACAGGATACTTTCATAATTCTTCCTCAGTCCTCAGGATGATGACAAGATTGATGAGGGATGTGAGAACTTTCTGTGAGTTAAATGTACCCATCCTCGTATTCTCCCCTCTTGCTTAATAATCAGCAATTAAAAGAAAATCAAAACAAAAGAAACCAAAAATCTCCGATATACTACAGTGTCTGAAGGGTGTTTGTGTAAGTGGAGGATGTGAGTTCATGGATTCCATCGCTCTTTTTCCTTATGCCTCAGGTTGCTGGATGGTTGAGAGCAACCCAGATGGGCTCCAGCACGAGAAGACAACCCTTCCACAAGGAATAATGCTGCTGGCCAAGTGTACAACCAGTTCTCCTGCTAATTAGGGCCCAAAGTAGAAACAATCATATGTTTTCATTACAAAAAGCAGGAACTCCTGGCTTGTACCAGCTCTGCAGCATTGAGAGAGAATTCCCCTGGAGAGGAAGCTTGTTGGAGCCACATTTCTTGCACACACACACTTATCCATCTTATAATCAATACCAAGAACAAGTTGCCAGTTTAAATAATTTCATTCCCATTTTCAGAGCTGCCCAGCATGAAGGATTTCTCAGGAACAGCAGACAGTGACCCCCGTGCTTGCACTGCACTGCACTTGGAATCTCAGCAAGTGCTTTTGCAGCATCCCTTCCCCACGGGACTAAGCTCTCACTGGTGAGGGATGTTTGCTCTCGAGTGAGTACATGCAGGACAGATTTCCAGCTTGCTGCAACTCCCTTTATAATTAATCACACCCTAGAGGTCTGCACATGTCAGCCTCCTGCTGAATGGGTGACTGCAATGGCCACACACTTTTAAGACCCTTCAGCACAAATCACTTTAGGAGAAGCCTTGATATTTAGTAATATTTTTGTTCGGTTAGTTCCACCTGAGGATTCCTACAGTGTTTCTAAGTCCTCCTTTGGCAAATATCCACTTCCACATGTCACTGCCTATTGATTTCCATTTGTGTCAACTGACACAAATATTACAGGTGTCAGAAATGGTACCCATGACTTAATTGCATTGAGTGAAAGAAATAGGGGTGGTACTGCTGCATATTCATTATCTTGGTAGGATTTTTTATACAGAAAAAAGTATTTGTCTCCCTACCTATTCATATAATTTAGTTAGAATTGTTCTTCTCCATATTTCTCTGCTTTTGGTGTCAAAATTAGCATCAGAGAAGCTTTGGTTTACCTTCCCAGCAGGGGTGTAGAAGGTCTGAGGAGAGAGGACAGGAATGCAACATGGACCAACACTGCTCCCTGAATATGAAGACTCAGGACCGGGTGGTCTGGAGGATGCCCTCCAGGTCTGTGTTTCTGTGAAGAGCCAGCTATAAAGACATTTTTCTACTTCTGGGCTTTACTCACAGGTAAAGGCTGGTAGTAAGGGCTCAAAGTGCTGTAGAAAGTCAGACCTGCAAGGATGGACAAGCCCTTGTACCAGGGCAAGATACGTTTGGATTTACTCTTCAAACTAAAATTGCCTTTTTCCACCATTTCATAATGTACAGCCATTGCCTAATCACTCATAACTGTCCTGATCGTTCTTTTAGAACATCAGTGGGTTTTTTTTCCAGATCTCTAACCCTCTTATTAAATATCTGTGTTTTGGATTATTTTTCTTAGAATTATTAGTTTGCCTTTTTGCAGACAGAATCTCATTCTGTTTCCTGCTCATATTTCTAACCCCTGGTTCCATTTATGTTATTTCTCTGTCTTCACTTGGTTTACAGTTCTTTCCAGCACAGTGTCATGTGCAGAACTAGTTAATGTACTTGGTTACACCTCCTTCCAGACCATTAATAAAAGTATTAAATAATGTTGTTGCTAGTACTAATCCATGAAGCACCCTGCTGTTCACCTCCATCATCCTCAAGACCACAGCCATCCATCATGAGTACCATTCATCATGGGGAAACACACTTTGCAAGCTAAAACTGTTCTGTTTGAATTGTGTCGCTAGCTCTGAGTGAGGAAAAAGGGAAGAAATGTCAAATGTTAGTGGTGGAAGGAGGTGGGACAAGAGCTGATGATGTTGCTCAAAGCCACTCCTTATCAAGGAATCCAAATGGACCAGTGGAGAGAAATGTGATCCCTCTCTGCATCCTGCCACGTGCTGTAGCAGAGGTTTGCCTGATGCACTGGTCTGGCAGTGCCAGAGACCACATACTTAAGGGAGGAACTATATATTATCCCAAGAGCTGCTCCACCAGCTAGTGCACGACAGGAATAGCAGTCATTGGCAGAGGGGAGATACACTTTGTTCCCACATAACTATTTCTGGTAAGAAATAATCCCCTATCCAGACATGAACCAAAACAAGGTGAATTTTAGAGCCACTCTGCTGCTGGGATCTGTGATGAGCTGGTAAAGCTGAATATAAAACAAATCCTGGGCTCTAACAGGCTAACTGGGGGTTTCTGTCACTGAGAAGAAGGTTGGAAGGAAGGCAGGAGAGGTTCTTTCCATCCAGGCTTCCCCCTTAGGAAAGCAACATATTCCCCATGTGCTTGTCTAGCTGTGTGGCATGTACAGGAACATAAGTGTTGCCATGCCAAATTGAAGACCTGAGGTCCAAAAAGCTCAAAATCCCACCTCAGAGAGTGGACAGTATCATGTACCTCTGGGATGGGGTGATGCTCTCCTGAAGCACACAGAACTGGCACAACCCCTGTGAGCTGCCCCAGCCCTCTGTGTAGGGATTCAAGAGGCTTCAAAAAGCAAAGACTCTTTTAATCCCCGAAGCATGAGGTGTAGCAGTTTTTCAAACTGTTTGATACAGCTGCAAGAACTCTGGATTCACTGACCAAACCACAGAAATGTCCCAACCTCATGTGTAGGATAAGAAGCCCTCAGAAGTCCAGACAAAACCAGTGGGAACAATGGGGGTAGAGCAAGTGAGAAAATTCCATCCAATGACAACACATGTTAACTGAGATGGCAGCTCTGGCCTGACCACTTAGTTGACATCTTGACTCCTGCAGATCAGTTTCCATTAGAAGAAACTTTTCTGTTTCTCGAGTGTAATCCTGTTTGACTAAGAAATGGGCCCAAAAACTCCTGTTTCATTGAATGCAGTAGAAAACAAGGAAAAGAAAGCATCTGTTTTCCTTCAAAAAACCCAAACCTGCTCCTGTAGCAATTTCTGTATCCTCAAGCTCATTTTACTCAAGAAATCATTTAACAAGTGCAAGTGAAATAGAGAAGTGTATTAGGTAATGGAATTAGGTAATGGAACTTCACTTTGTCTGGACAACAGGTAGCAAAAAGCACTTAAAGAGAATACCAAGTGAAATTATACTTGAGTGTACACGTATCTTTAGCTCTTAGGTTGAATACACTGACGAATTTTAAATGGAATTGGCTCAGCAGCTTACCAAAACACTGGGAGTTCAGTTTGAAAATTTATGGGAAACAGAAGTTATAGGACATTTGCAGGTGGAAATAGGAGGGAAAAATATTGTAATTGTTGTGTGGTTTTAATTAAAAATAGCAGTTTGAACAACTTATACTTCACTGCTCTGATATAAGTATGGTTATAATGAGCAAGTCTGAACAGAAAAGCAAAAGAGCAGGATAGGTAGCAGAGCCTAAGGTTGAAAAGGGATAATAAAAATATGAGCTATAGAGAATATGATTTCAGACAGAGAACAAGAGGCAATTTCTTCTCTAAAACTCCAGAACTGCTGAGTATAGAGCTACAGAGACTAGAGTAAATATAATGAATTTTAGCACAAAAATTTCAAAGAAATAGATCATTTATCACAAAGTTTCCTGCAGCACGTCAGACTCTTGAATTCACACATGCACCCCTTGAACCAGTCCTTGTTTCTTCCCCAATGTCAGGAGATCTGTCTGTTGCAGATCATGTGCTGTGATAACATCAGGTCCCAGGGACTGGTGTGCCACACTACTCACACTTTACTGGAAATCTTTATGCCACGTATCTATGAAGTGGCACTCATCCTCTGGAGTCTGCGTGGACCTTTTGTGCACCCCAGAATGGTGTTTCTGATGGCTCAATGCTTTTGGATTGGGCATGATGGCTTAATAATCAAAAAATATTTTTTACCTTTAAATATGTCCTTTGCTCACAGTGCTGAGCAACAATTAAAAAAAAAGTAAATTGTTTCTTTCATAATTTTAGGTACTGAAACTGCCTGCAAGAGAAAAGTGTTAAGCCTGATGCGCTGCCCAAATTCCAGAGGCTCCCTCACCTGCCTGACAACTGCTTCCAACTGCCTGATGATCAAACTTGCCAAGGGAGCAAGCCACACACTCAGCCCACCCTGGGATGCTGAAACATTGAGTGCCAAGAGCAGAGAGAAACTTTTTGTCTTGTTTTTGCATAATACAAGGTTGCGGCTACTGTTTGTTGGTGCTGCTATCGGTGATGGGCACAACAACAGCTCTTCAGGAGTGAAACTGCTGTGGAATTTAGATGCAAAAGTATTTGTTTGCATTAGGACAGACACCAGGGCTGGGCAGGCAGGGCAAAATGAGTAAGCACTTCCTGTGTTTTCTGGTGTTTTTCTCTGTTTAAACAGGCCAGTACACAGGTGTGACAAACAACAGTGTTTTAACCACTGGCAAAAGGAAGCATTTCCTGCTGCCCATCTGCCAGCAATATGGTTTTCTTCCATGCAAAAGTGTTTGCAGAATGTGAAAGCTTTGTGCAGGGAATCATGGATGAGCCCACTCCTTAATACAGGTCATGCAAAGTGGGATACAGACGCGTGTGAAAGGGCCCATGCAATCGTGTGAAGAGGAGGGAAGGCAAAATATCATCTCCTAAAGCCAGAAGAAAATCACTGCTGTCCTCCAGCAAAAAAGCAGGGAAGGCAGGGACATCCTAACCATCCAAAATGAAAGGGTTGTTCAGACAGAAAGGTTGTGTCCTGTTCAATCAACAGCCCAACAAGAGGAAATTTGATTTCTTTAACCAGAAAGCTGCCTGGACCTCTTCTCACTGTTAGGAAATGTCGGGAAGGGTGTGAACACACAATCTAATACAGAATTTCCTGTTCTTTTCTTTATTCCTGACTCCTTTTGGCAAAATGCAGGATTAAAATTATAAACTGAGACACACCAAAATCTTACATTATCTTGAGCAGCTGCAGCTGGCTTGCACTAGTGTGCATACAAATTCTCATTTGCACAACTCACATTGAATTCACCATGACTGTACAGGAAAATCCATTAACAATGCATAAGATGCAAGATCTGGCTGCCATGTAGGTAGTTTGCTCCAGCATGTTCCAGAAAGTGTTACACAAGCTTATTTACAAATACACATTATAATTTCTAATCTTAAGATATACTACCTTTGAAGTTTCAAAAGCTGCACAGGACCAGATCCAGAATTATGTGGGCACCTAATTCCTATTTAGATCCCAATTTATATAACTGGAGCTCAGTGCCTGTGTGCTACTAAGGCATGAACCTTAACAGTAGTATTATAAATTTCACAGTAACAAATCACAGAATCACAGAATGAGAGAATCATTAAAGTTGGAAAAGCCCTCTAAGATTATCAAGTCCAGCCATTAACCCAGCCCTGTCAATCTACCACTAAACTGTGTCCCGAGGTGAAACATTTAATTAACTTTTTAATACCTGCAGGGATGGTGACTCAACCATTTCCTTGGACAGCCAGTGCCAGTGACTGACCATCCCTTCCATGAGCACGTTTTCCCTAACATCCAATTATTGCACTCTCCTGGTGCAATACGACATTTTCTTTTATCTATTGCTTGTTACCTGGGAGCAAAGCCCGACCTCCACCTGACTGCACCATTCTGTCAGGGAGCTGTAGAGACTGATAAAGTCATCCCTCAGCCTACTTTTCTCTAGGCTGAGCACCCCCAGCTCCCTCAGCTGTTTTTGGTGCTCCAGACACACCACCAGCTCTATCGCCCTTTTCTGGACATGCTGGTAGTGTAAATGTCATCTCACTGCAGTGCAATCTTTACCCCCAGTCATCTTAGGCCCTTTTCTCAGATACTGGGGAGAAGCTGGCAATGCCCAATTTACCTTATCCTAAAGCAGGTAATTTTCTACACTAAGTAGAAAATTCCATCCAAAAGTGATTGCTTTATTCCACAGAGTATTCAGGCAGCCTGGGATCACCAGCTCAGCTGTGCCCACCTGCGTATAGCTTCAACCTAAAATTTCCAGTTTCATATCAACCCAGGACAGAAAAGCTGGTTTTGGGGGAACAACGATTTCTTTAAATAGCTCCAAAACCAAACATAACACAAAAGGCTCCCAGAGCTATGTTTGTGTAAATGCAAGCGTATGTTTCTGCATTTGTTTTCATATTAAAGTTATTTTAGTATCTATTTCATTACTAGCATTCGAAAGGACTTAACGATACACTGATAGTGCACATTACAGTCCTCCCACATGAATTGTTCCCGAACATAGCGATAATGCTCTTCCAGCACCATATGCATCAGAAATATTTACTCATTTGCCTTCATGGGAATATAAGGCAAAGCCTGTTAAATCAATAGCTATGCAGAGAGTTTTGTTTTTCCATTAAGTCTCCAAAATAAAACTGACAAACTGATTAAACGGATCACATCTTGCAGTTCCCAAAGTCTGCTTTATGGGCTGGTCCATGATATTAATCAAGAGCTGAGCCAGAGGAAAACATTGATCAAACTCTTAGAAAGTAATAGAGTCAGACCCTTCAGTGGTGTAAAAGGGAATAATTCAGTATCTCTATCTCCGTTTATACTGGCTGAATGTCTAGTCCACAAGTTTTACGCTGACAGCTTTTTTTAAAAATCTGCATATTAGACACTATGTATTTTCACTTTCCTATTCACATCGTGGTAACGGATTTAGACAGCAAGTTCTTTGAGGCAAAGATTTCCCCAGCTGTCTACCACAGGCTGTATGAATATGTAACATCCATACACTGGAGGAGAAGGAGGTTTTCCCACTCCCAGAAGGGTCATTCTTGCTGAAGAGTCCCTGCACCTGTTCTCCATTGTGCTCTCAGCGCGATGTGTTCATCACTGACCGTAAAACTCAGCTCTGGGCTCTTCAGAGCGAAACTGCATCAGAGCTGTGGCCAGGGAGGAATTTCCCAGGGGTCACAATGACGGGGCTTTTTTTCTCTTCCTTTGTGGTAAGTGGCATGGTCTGCTTCGAGGATCACCTGAGATTTTGTTGATCTCACCAGCTCACAAGCACCTGCATTCACCCAGCTCCTGTTCCCACCACCACTGGTTGTCCCAGATCACAGGGCATTTCCCCAAAGTCTAAAATATAGAATAAAACCCACAAATGCAATGCAACAACAGGAAGAAAATAAGAGATGCAAGAAGTCTAAAGGACCTACAACAGGTAGAAACTGTTTTTACAGTAGTGCTTACTTTCATGCTATCTCATCAAACATGGTATCTATGTCCCTCCTATGCCTGTTATCTATAAAACCATAAGCACAGAGTCACAGAATGGTTTGCCCTGGAAGGGACCTTAAAGTTCATCCAGGTTCAACCCCCTGGCTATGGGCAGGGACACCTTCCACTAGACCAGGTCATACTGGAAGTGCTGGCTGGGACCTGATAGGTCACAGGTGAGGGCAGCAGCCGAGTGGGGGACAGCAGCAAGGTGAGATAAGATCCTTGTCACCTTGACTGGGCATTGAATTTCAGGATGCGTGTAGCCTCGTGCAGAAAGCCAAATTAATTACTGCCTCAAAAGAGTCCCGTGAGTAGTTTTCCATAAATTCGTGCTTATTCTCTTA
This sequence comes from Platysteira castanea, assembly GCA_013397175.1. Classification (NCBI taxonomy): domain Eukaryota; kingdom Metazoa; phylum Chordata; class Aves; order Passeriformes; genus Platysteira; species Platysteira castanea. The sequence goes on along the minus strand of VYXC01007504.1, from coordinate 654,417 downwards.
TCTCAGCACAATAGGATACATCCAGTGCAATAATTAGGAAGACAGATTCCCCTTGTAAACATTTTCTGCACTTGTGTATATTTTTTTCCCTGTGGGACCATTAGCAACAGAGCAGTAAATCTACAAGATCTATTCCCCATATGAACATGAGTCTCTGTAGTTTGCCAGGTTACAAGAAATATAATTAGGACTCCTTTACCTGACAGATTAATGAGTTGAACAGCAAAGGCCAGATAGTAGTAAATTAAACACCTAAACACTGTGATCTCTGCATGTAATTTAATAGTGAAATAGCACATCTTTTATAATGGCCTTGGCCATTTCAACACATAAATTCCTTATAACATATCAGTTTTATGATACTTTTTTATTGTACATTGGTATAAATATTTATACTTTTAGCTTGCCTTGCCAGTAAATATTTAGCATTTTGTTCTAAATGGTGACAGCCTCGGGTTCATCCACACAAAATGCTGCATGGATTTGTCACGTGAATGCATTTAATGAGCCACTGAGAATGTGCATTTGGCAATAATCACCTTTTAGAAGAACTAACAAATGCTCAACAAGCTGCTTGTTAAAGACAGAGCTTCCGATGTGGTGAGAACACAGACGTCCGTCGAGGCCAGCCTGTGTGATTAGATCAGATTAACACGCGCTTGGGGAGGAAAGAATAAAAGACAATGAAGAAACACATCTCTGTTAAAGTGTTTAATCCTGTTTCAACAAGAAGTAACAGGATTATGTGATTTTAGAGGAAAATTAAATAATAAAAGCCTTGATCGAGTAATTTTGTACTTACAATGAGGTTTTTGCTTATTGATGCCATTAGCAAAACTTAACTATTTTATTTGGTACTAGATACAAAATTCTTGTTGTCTGTAGAAATTAGGAAGAAAAAATGGTTATGGCTTAATTTTCGTCGTAACGATGCCAAAAGAACCAAGTTAGAGCAGGAGGTGAAAAACTGAGTTAGAGAACAAGTTGATTTCTCATATCTCTTAATATCCCCAATATCTTACCATTCAGGTGCAAAATGAGATGCAACAATCTGACTCAGAGGGTAATCAACAGCAAAGCTGCATGGTATGGCTATAACAATAATGATAATGATAACGATAATGATAATGATAATGATAATAATAATAATAATAATGATAGTAGTAGTAGTAGTAAAAGACTTGCTTGTAGCACTCAGCTTTTCAGTCCTCATCTTTCAGAGTAACCCAAAGAGACCCCGGTGAGGTCACACTCTGTGTGGGCAAGCTCTCCGCAAACGCATACTCCAGCAACTCATTAGCTACCTTGATTTCCTCAGGGTGGGATTCATCTCACCTGATTAGCCATCCCCACGCCAGCAGTCTGCACAGACCCCCCTCTTCAGGCTCCCCCCGAGCCATGGGAGAGCCAAGTGCCTCCGGAGAGTGGTTTGTTTTGCCCAAAGACGGAGTGAACGCCCCCAAGAAGGTGCCTCCATGCCCCCGGGGTCGTTAGTGGAAGGCCGAGTGATGGTTTTAGGCCAGACACCTTGGCTTTAGACAGCTCAGGTGAGGTGAGAGAAACCCTACCCCGTGCGTGGGAGCTGATCCTGCTTCCCTGTGAGGCCACATTGTTCTGCTCTACAAAAGGGTCTTTCTTTGGGGTGAGGTTCAGAATGATGTCCCAATGAAGGGAGGCCAGGAGCACTTCCACTGGAAATTGTTTAAGGAAAAAGACCTTTCCCAGATTTCTCATGGCAAAAAAGTTCCCTTCAAACTTCTCCAAAAAAACCCCCAAACTCAAGGTCATTTCCCATCCGCTCAGAGCCAGGTACTTTTAGAGGCCTGACAGCCCCAAGGGCTCCATGAGAAATACATGAATTAATGTTCCTCCACATACAAAGTTTTGTGGTTTACTGAGGTTTTCATGCATGTGGTGACAGTGTGTGTTGAGTAGATGCACAGCAAAGCATCTGATACTGCTGATGCTTTCACTGCTGATGCTGATACTTTTACCATTGATCGCAGAATTAAAATACAGCAATTTTAGTAAAAAGTAGGGGGGCTGCACTTGCAATTGATTTGGGTTGGAAGAAACCTTTTAAAAGGTCATCTAGTCCAACCTCCTTGCCATGGGCAGGGACATCTTCCACTAGATCAGGTGGTTCAGAGCCCCATCCAACCTGGCCTGGAACACTTCCTGGCCAATCCACAACTTCCCTGGGCAACACTCAACACTGTAATTGTAAAATAATTTCTTCCTTATATCTAGTCTGAATCAACTCTCTTTCAGTAGAAACTGAACCACTATCCTTTTTTTTATTTCTACAGGCCCTGATAAAAAATCTATTCCCATATTTCTTACAAGCCCTTCAGGTAATGAAAGGCTGCAATAAGGTCTTCTCTTTTCCAGGCTGAACCACCTCAATTCTCTCAGATGGTCCTCACAGGAGAGGACCATTTTCTCTGACCATTTTCTTGGCCACCCTCTTGGCCAGCTCCAACAGGACAATGTCCTTCTTGTGCTGGGATTCCTGGGCTGGAAGCAGCACTACAGGTGGGGGAGTGTCACCAGGGCAGAGCAGAGCAGAGGAACAGAATCCCCCCCCTCGACCTGATGCCCTGCTTTGATGCAGCTTGGGATACACCTGGCTTTCTGGGCTGTGAATCATGCACTTCCAACTCATATCATATCATCTCATATAATATCATATCATATCATATCATATCATATCATATAATATATCATACCATATCATATCATATCTTATCCTATTGCCAGGTGTTATCAGCATAAAACCTCTGTAGCCCATTCTAAATCCAGGTTGCCTCTAGCATAGGGGGCACAGAGTGCCACCCCAACATTTAAAGTGACTGAAATAAAACCCCAAACCAGTCAAGACAAAAATACAACTCAGCCCCACAAGGCCAAACCAGAAAGTCCATAGTTTTCACATCTGAATTTCCATCCAGACTTAATTCAATGTAGAAGCTGCCTTTCCTCTTATGAACATCAACTTTGGCCACTTCCTGCCCCCTTGATGGGTACCCCTCTGCAGCAGGAAGAAGAAATTAAACTTGATTTGCAAAGCTTATGAGGCACCTTTGAAAGTGCCAGTGGAGAGGGACAACTAAAGCACACGTGATAGGTTTTGTGTGTGGTTTTTTGACATTTGGGGTGTGAACTTCAGAGGACTGTCCCTGCCATGCATTTGGAGCCCATGAAGCATTGCAGAAATGCTTTGCAGGAATGTGAGGGTGTGGGAAGTGAATGGCTCAGAGCTGAATCTTTTTTGGTTCAGGGATGGATGTGCCCTCATTCCCACACAGTGAGGCACTGCACAGCCTCCTGGGTATTTGCAACACCCTTTCAGCTGTAATTGGTACTTTGCTTAAACCCAGAATTCCACTTTTGGGGGTGTTTAGGTGCCTGCTGAGGCTGTCTAGTACTGAAAGCACCTGTCTCCCTTTGATGCCACTTGGGTTAGTTCCCCACCTCCACTAATACTGGGTTCTGAGGGCAGCCCAAGAGAAGTGAGTTCCGTTCCTGCTGCTGTGGGAAGCTTACTAACCACGAGCTGAACCATCTGCAGGAGCCCTCCCAGAGCCAGCAACCACCACACCACAGGCCAGAAGCTGTAAATTGGGGGTGAAAGGGGCCCCAAAGTCCTGGGAAGGGGGGACATAGAAAGAAAAGCAAAACTGAAAGAGAAACCCATTGTATCTGTGAGCTTTGGTGTTGGATATCCGTAAGCAAGCAGATCTCCTGAGGAACCCCTCAGGCAGGCAATGCTGGTGGGATGGGGGCTGTGGCAATGTTGTGCCCTGATGTGCCTCCCAGGGGAATGGCAGTAGGGATGCATCCAGAGGGATTTAAAGGCTCCATGCCACTCTGCTGCCTCAGAGACACCACAGCAGCTTGCACCGCATTGCTCTGCTGTTCATCAGCACCAGCAATGTTTTCTGAGTGAAGTGGTTGGAAAAGGATTAGACTATCCTGAGGAAAGAGCAGTGTGGCCACCAAACAGGACAGCACGGCTGCACCACATCCCTCACCTGTGCCTGTGCCCTGCAGAATCTGCAACAAGCACCCTCTGCACAAAGTTCATGGGACTCTCCCTCCAGACAAACAGGGGCGACTTTCATTGCTATGACTGATGTATATAAGGCTGGCTTTAAAAATAGTCTCTTTATCCAGCTGCTAAAAGAGCAAAGGGTGTCCACCAGCATTTTAACAGCCCTGCAAAACCAGGAGTAGATGGAGTGGGATTTATTCAGCATTTTGCTGAGTTTTTGTGAAATAAAAACAATCAGTGCCCGGACAGAGGTATACAAGGGCTGGCCTCGCCAGCAGCTCCTGGAGGAGACCAACCCTGCAAAACCCTGAGCAGCTCAGGTTGTGCTTTTCTCCCCTTTGATGCCGGGATGTTCGCAGTTCGTGGTGGCGGGGGGAGGACGCGTGAGACCGAAGGGACCTGTTTTGGCTGGGTCCGCGTGGGCGCCCGGCGGCGGCCGTGGGTTTCGGTTTGTGTGGGCCCGGCCGGTGCCGGGCCCTGCCGGCGCGGCGGCCCCGCGGGAGCGTGGGCGGCACAGCGTGCCGAGTGTGACAGACTGCGGGGGTGTGCGCGGCTGGGCCACGGGCGGGCTTGTCTGCGAGCATGTCCCGTAAATGCTTCTGCTGTTAAAGGGAACCGTTTCGTAACACCAAGAAAAAAGTAAATAATAATAATAATAATACGCATTGTCTGCTCAGGCTGCAGGCTGGTGCCCGGGTGCTTCCCAGCCCAGACTGCGCTGCTGCAGAGGCAGAGCATTCCCCAGCTATAAAGATGATCAGAACGTGAAGTTGTTCCTCCCCAAACTAAAAGCTTGTGCTTGGAAACAAGCAGCACTTTGTTATATCATCTCAGCTTCTGACGTCAGACAGCTTTAAAGCAAATTAGTTAGTGTGCTTTTTTTCTTTTTTTAATGAAAAAAATCAAACAAATCATCCCATCATCATTTCCATGAACGTGAAGAAGAATAAATTTTCCTCACTTTTGCCTGCTGTTATTATCATGTAAATGTCAAAGCCAAGAGGGATCCTTGGACGTATGTTAGCACAATTGATGGGTGAAATTAAGCTTACTGCTCCTCGATCTGGGGGCAATAAAACCTCTGCTGGCTCTGCTGAGCAAGGGGAAAGGGAGGAAATCTTTAATTTCACAGTGTGCCCAGCTGTTGGAACGGGATTGAGATGAATAACAAGAAGGGCAACACCTTTGAGATGCAAGTGGGCATAGCAAGATTTTCAGTGATGGCTTATCCCCAATTTACCCTCCCAGTGCTGGCCCTTTTATTCACCATGAACACTGGGAAACCGAGTTAATCCATAGGAGCTAATGCAGATCACTGAAAACCCAAGCACTGAAATACGCCTCATTAATCAGCCTATCTCTGTCTCCGTATGATCTACACGATAGGGATGAATATTAACTTCCTTTGAAGAAAATAAAGCGAAGCAGCCACATGTTTTACCTGGCAAACGTATGCAGGGGTGATTCATTCCAAGAACACTCTGAAAAATCCCCACCTCACTTTTACCTCTAGGAAATTCCCTTTTCATGGGAATGAAAATCGCAGCTCCCACGCCCACAGATCGCAGGGCTTTGGCACTTCGAAAGGCAAGAGATGCTTCACCACAACCTTGCTCACTGAGATCTCTCTGCAATGAGCAAAGCACCAGCAATGCTTTCCCCTAACCAGATCACATATATTTTTTTAAACCAGCACATTTTTATGGTGGGTTTAAGCAGCTTCCTATGCTCCTGTTGTTGCTTTTAATTTTTTTCCTGATTTCGGGTGAAACCCCTGCAGGGGGATGAAAAAAAAAAGAGAGAAAGAATAAATAAATAATGAAGAAAATGTTTCTCTTTCCCTCTCAATGTCAGGAATGTATGGAAAGCTTTAGGCTGCAGCAGTATTTTGACACTGCACACAGTATTGCTCCCCTCCCCTATTCCTTTGAGGTTCATCTTTCAGACCACAGCTCTGTTCCACTGCCAACTCGTTGGAAGTGTTTAGTGACTGGAGAACTGTTGCCTGCTCTCTTCAGAACTTCACACTTCATTTTTCCAGATCCCTCCGAGCAGCAGCAAATATTTCACCAGCCTGGTTTGCTGGCTACCACCATAAATCAGACTTAGGACCCAAAAAAATATCCAGGCCTGTCAAGGCATTAAGCTTTTATTTTCAGGCTGGATCCAGTGGTAAATGAGGGCTTGTATTTTCATTTAAAACTGTAAAGGGATTTTAAGGATTGTCTTTGGACAATGGCCAGATTCAAAAGATACAATGCAGAGTGTAACTGGTTAGAGGAGATTTGAAAAAGTCTTAAGTATGAAAAATGGCTTTTCTTAAAGGTTTTTCAATGAAATGTGAAGCCGGACTTGAATTTCATAAAGGCTTTGGCACAGGCTGTTTATGAGGAAATCAATTGGGAAAGGGAAGAGGATGATGCTCCTGAACATTTGAGCGGGTTTTTGTCCCAGCCTGCCCCTTCAGATTCACCAGGACAAAATCTGCTGCAGATATGACAGGCGCAACAGCAAGGAAAAATGTGTCTAATGCTTACTGCCTTATTATGAATCAGTTAAAAAAATTAGAAATATAATAGGAATCGGTATAACACTGTGGATTTGGGGATGTTTGCAAGGCAAAGATGCTCAGGAAACTTGCCCTTCACTGCCCAGGCCGGAATTAGATTGCAGTAGGGTTTTTATAACAGCCTCTTGAAGCAAACAACCCCAATCCCTCAGTCTGCTCTTCATTATCCTAAAGCAGCAATGAATAGGAACGAGGTGGGGAGCCGAGCAGCGGGGCTGGACTGCCAGCATTGTCACAGCCCTGCTCCATGGCCTCGCGCTGCTGCGGTTCAGCGAGCTGGGAGCTGTGTACAAACCGTCTCCTTTTTGCATGATAATAACGACCAGACTCATTTACACAATTTAGCTTTAAAACATGCCACAAAGCTCCAGGCAGGACAACGTGAACATCAGCAGAAATTACCAACTGAGGCACCAACATGCATCCCGTGCCTCAGTTTCCCTCACATCTGAGGAACATGGAGAAGACTTGGGGCAGACAAAATCACGATGAGTAGAAATGTTGCTTTTCCTCACTGCTCCCACCCCAGACCACCTTCTGACCTGGGGAGAGCAGAAGGCTGCTCCTATGTTTGCTGCATATTCCCAGGATTATCCAAAGCAGATGGGTTTGGTATTCCTGCCCTGAAGGGAGAGTTGTGTCTTTCCCCACGGTAAGGTGTTTTAAGGACAAGGTGGTTGACTCTTGCTTGGTGGCAAAGCCACACAAAACTGTCACCAACTCAGACCTATTTGGGGTTCTTTTTTCCCCATTGGGCAAGTATCCTGTCCCCAGTCTCAACATTAGCCTACACCATCCTATTTTACAGGTCCTGAGACAGCAACTCTGGCTCCTGGTCCCAAATAAACTTAGGATAAGATACCAGCTTTTGCATATGGTGCTTCTCTGTTCCCCTTAGTACCTGTGCCATGGTTAAAGATGAGCACTGGCATTCACAAATATCAGCTGCTCAATCCCCAGAAATGCCTTTCCTCTGGGAAATGTCAGCATCCTGCCCGTGGTGTGGGCGGGAAAGGTTCAAACGTGTAGGGGAGTGATGGTGGCTTAACAAATCGGCTCCCTGTCAGCTGAGCCTCTGTAACTGTCTGTGCATGTGCCCCTGGGCCACCTCGGAGGGGAATTACTGGGATTTAGCGTGTTAACCTGAATTAATGTGAATTAATTTAGTCAATTAATTCACCGGGGGTTGAGGCTGCGTCTCCTTGCCATACAAGCCAGGGCGGATGGAAGCGCACTCAGGGATCATTCCCGTCCGCCAGCCAACCGTGAATGGGAAGGGTTATGCTGCCAGCACTGGATTGCATGTCTGAATCATCCCTCTGCATGACCAGGGTTACACAGAGATGGGCCCTGAAGAACAGCTCCACAGAGGCATTTCAGTAACTAAGGAATTGCCATGGGGTGCCAGTCCCCAGATACTTTTGAAGAGATGAACCTTAATATATCAGGGTAGGATGAAGTGTTGGCATACTCCGACTATAAGGATACTCTGAGAGCTCTTTTTTTTCTGCAAAGATTCATAAAATGAGGGCAAAAGCTTTGAAGCCATAGAAGAAAAACCATGATGGAGCTGTTCCCAGCCCTTGTTCCATTTTTTCTCAAGGGACTGACTCCCAAGCAGATGGCATGTCTGAGATAAACTACATTATTAAAGATTTCTATACAGAGCAAAGATGCTGCTCTCTGCAGTCACAGGAGAAGGTCCTTAGGGTGATTTTTTCACGTTCTGGCTTGAGGCAAGGGGTCTCTGGAGAGCCCCCACCTCCCACAGAGAGCCAGGGGCATTCCCTGCCACAGGCATTGCAGCTCCCCCAATAAATACCAAAGCCTCCCAAGGTCCCACTGCCTTGTCTCCCATGGCTGTGTCTAATCTGAATGGTTTCCTTTTACACTTCCCCGCCAGTGCCCATATTCTGCTCTGCTTATTGCTTGCTACCTGTCTCGCAAAATTTCCCACCTCCTCTGACCTTGCTACCACTGCGTCTTGGGTGTTCTGCATTTGAGGCTGCTTCAGCAGCAGGCTCCGAGTCAATTAATTTTCCAAATCACAGCTAACTCAGCAAGGCATTCATGAGTGGCAAGGTGGGGAGGCCAGCCATATACTAGGGAAAAAAAGCTAAGTTTCCCAATTTAGCCTGGCGTGTAGCAGGGGTGGCCAGGAACTGGCGCTGGCTGCGAAGCAGGATAATTTTCCAGGTATGTCAAGAGCGCAGGCACCATGCTCAGAGTAAAACAGAAACAAAAGCACCAGCCCTTTCCCCCGTGGCAGGATCAGACCCTCAGCAAAATTACTTCCTATACTGAGAGCTGACATAAGACTCCACACTTCCAGGCAAATAAACACCTCTTCATTTCAGTGGCTATCTGACACGGGTGGAACAGAGGGCAGGGAAAAGCTTATGGCTCCTTTATATTTTTAATAGCTATGAACACACTTCTGGTGCTTAAGAAATGCGCTCGTTAATAAGTGATGAGCGTTAAAGGCAGCTTAGTGGTTAAGGTTAGAGACCAGCTCCACCCTTGCCTCTGCTGCAGCCTCCTGGGGTGATCCAGGGGCAAGCATCTTTGTATAAACAACTCCCCACAGGGTGGGCTGTGGAGGCAGCTCCAACTGAGTAATCTTTGCCATCCCAAGTGCATTCCTTGGCCTCCCAACACCCTGAGAGCAGGTGGCTCCTTGCAGCAGAGGGCATGGGGACATGGTCCCCAACACCTTTGGTAACAAGCACACACAGGTACAGATGTGGAGGAGAAAGGTCACACCCTCGTTTGGCCTGCAGCAGCTTTCTCGTGTGCCCGCACTCCCAGATGAGCACTGGTGTGGTTGTAGCACGAGTGGTGCATCCGCACTGCTTAGCACGGGTCAGAGCCACAGTGCAGATGTGACACCACTGCTGTCACGCTGGGAAGCTACAACCTGATTCAAGAAACCTGCAAACACTACAGTATCGAGGTCAATGCCTCGTCTTCACAATGTTCAACCTCCTTAACTTTCCTGAAGCCGGTTTGGTCCAACCATGCTGTTGTGTGTTGGTGTGCAGACACTTTCATCCACCTTCAATAACGTTAATGCCTCTCTCCTCCCTAGCAGATGGGCTGCAAAGATAAATACATCACAGATTGGGAAGCATGCAGACATGCTGAGGATAGGGTGCAGCTAAATGCTTTGGAAGGATAACAAAATGAATACACATGGCCACAGAAAAAAAAAAGGGACCAGGTCCCATTCTTTGGACAGAAGGCCAACAGGCATGGTGTGACCATGTCCACCATATTCAGTTTAGCCTCCAGATCACAGTGATTATATCCAAACTGCCCAATGGGAACAGTCCCTGGCCTGTCCTGCCTCCTAAGCTGTGCCAAGCATTTTATGGGAGAGCCCCGGCCAAAAGCTTGCCCAGGCCTCTCCTGACGATTCTGTCAGGGCAAGTCCATGCTAATAACAATAACCTATGTGTCCAATGAATTGTTTAATTTATTCGTATAAATGTCCCCTTTCAGACTGGCTTTCACTATTGAAATTCCCTTTCTTTCAATAACATCTTCACTGTCATCTTTTCATTGCTCATCACTGCTCTGTGCTATGGACATTTGCAAGAAAATGCAACTTTGTGCTCATGTGGCATCAATTATTTCTTGTAATCTCCACCTTCTCTCCCAGATGGACCACCTCTTTTCCCCTTCTCCCCACCTCCTTCCCTAAGGGTCTAAGGAAAACAAGAGTGATTTTCAGCAGAGGATCTGAGACCTGTGCACAGGTTTGTTCCACCTGATCATGGTGAGGTGGGTATAAAACCAGAAGAATTGAGGTCTGCTTTGAGGTAGTGGCAAACGTCTGTACTACTGTGGCCTGAGGAACTGGTGAGGAGCTTTACCTCTGCCCACTTGATTTTGGGAGCCTCCGCACTGAGACAGTTCACAGCTCTGACCCAGAGCAAGCCAGATCCTTCCCACCTAACCCATCCACATCATTGTCCCCAGGTGGCTTGGGCAGGGAGAAGACAAATTTTAACCTTATTTGCTCCTATTTTTGACATTGCAGGAAGTGTAAATGAGGTTGAGAGCTGGAATTCTGTTTTGTCTTAATTTTCTCTGAAATTGGTTTGCTTGTTGAATGTAAATGCATCGAGTTTCTTTCACATGTCCTGCGCTAGACACTGTGGTATAAATGTTTGATTTAAAAGAATTTCCGGTTGATTTCTGGGATGGGCTGGCATTGGTCAGCAGTTTTGTCATAGTACTAGGAAGCCCTAAGGTAGAAGCAGATCTAGAACTGGGAAAATAATCCCATGAAAATGTCTTCCTCTCAGAAACTGTAGTTCAAATAGACTTTCACTTTTTTTAACTCCTCTGACAAGGCTTTGAGGAAGAAAAAAGACACTTTACTGAAACAAAAGAATTTCTATCAGAAATGCCTCTTTCAGAAGGCAAAATAGAAGAATTTTATGCCATATTACATCTGTTCTTTTCTTTATAATGTATTTGGGTAACTGATTTCCTAATGCCTAATGGTATAAATATAACACAGCAGAGAGATGAAGTCATTTGATACTGTGGCAAGATGTCAAATAAGACCTAGTATAAGTAGATAAAATAGCCCATTTATTTATTGTCTATAATTTTTTTAGATAAACATTAGAAGCAGCTGTTAGCACAACCCTTTTGGTGATGTCATACAACAGTTTGACATGTAGTATTGGCATTTCCTGCTAAATGGAAATAATAAAAGCATGGGTTTTGCTGAGCACTTCCTCCACACACACGTAGACACGTGTCTCTCCTCCTAACTGCCCACTGTCTATAATTACTCCCCTGATGAAATGTGACCAATCCAGAAAAAAACCAGTGTGGGATGGTGGGCTCAGTGGAAAAATCATAATTTATTTTCTGCCCAGCAAAATCCATTTTCTTCCTGCTCTTTGATAAACGATGGTTTATGTTCTCTTCAGAAGCCTTGACAATGGCAGACTGTGCCTTTTCATCACTCGAGCCCTTTTGCTTTCAGTCACTCTGCTATAAATAGGAAAGTCTTTGTGCTGGCCCTTTTGGATCACAGGCACGACCCATGGAGGACACTCCAGAACCTTTCCATGCTTCTTGGTTGTTCTCCTGCAAGAAAGCAGCCACACAAACAAACGGGCTGCTCTGTTTGGACTTTCTCTGAAGTCGCAATTTCTTCCACTAAATGTTTACGCATTCCAAAGCTGAGTGACTGGCCCTGTATCTTGGGAACCCAGCACTGGGGATTTGTGTTGCTTTCAGGAAGACTTGGAGATGTGTATTTAATGGCTTCAGTTAACAAGTTAATTAGCATGTTGGGGTTTTTTTCTTAAACTTCTGCTAAAATCAAAACACAGCTAGCATTTATTTTGGTGCTAATGGGAACATTTTCATAAACTCCAAATTTAGAGCCAGTAGAAGGATCCTGGCTCAGCACATTTTCAAAAGAAGGGCTTGATCCAAGGCTCTTTACAAAGTCATTTTCCCTCTGTTTCAGCAAGTTTGGAGTCAGCTGCTCAGTTTAGGTGTAAACTGCAGAAGAGAGGGCAATCTCCCACTTAGGGTCCTCAGTGTCCTCAAGCCTGACCTTGAGGGTGTTTCTCTAGGATTCAAAGTCAACAATACTGTTAATGGTACCTTCAGTCCCTGGTATCCCAGAACTGGATTATGTGCTGGGAATGAGCAACAGGCTGAGTGGAGAGGGAGCTCTTGAGAATCCTGATGCCTGGTCATAACTGGCCTGGCCCAAGATTGAACCACAGAGCAAGAGGAAAGCAGAAAACAATCTGTTCTTCACAAGTGTCTTCCCTGCCTGGCCAGCCTCATCAGTTACTTATATGTGAAGCTTCTCCCTTCCTTGCTTTTATTTCTCTTTCAGCTCAGCCTGTTTTTTTTTTTTTTTTTTTTTTTGTACAAATTAACTAAATTCTCTAAACTCACCTGCATTGCTATCAGACATTGTTTTTTTAGAAAACCTTGGCATAATTTCTGAAGTTTCTCTATGTACACTTTCCTATTCTTGTATTTCCGTCATCCAGGTATCATCACTCAATAACCATACTGGGGCTGTAATGCTTTTCACATGGAAGGAATTGTGTTTTATTGATGGCAAATGCTGTAATGCACTTTCATGTCAAGATGAAAATCCGAAAAAGAAACTTTTTATAGTGTATGCTACATGAAACCTCTACGCTGAACGAGGCTGGAAAGAGAATATATTCCAGTACACATATGCTGTGACTATATATAGTAAATTAAACAGTCCTGGCATGCAGGAATAGGCATAAGAACATATCCATGCTGCAAAATTTTTAGCATGGGCACAGTCAAGTAGCACTCCCCCAAGCCAATTTCAGGCACAGATCATATGTTAGCAAAGCCAAGAACACTCTGAACAGGCATTTTGGATGTGACTGTTCCCTTCTAGGTGCTCAGGCTACTTAGTGTTGTGAACCTAAAGAAAGAAAAGCCAAATGGCTTCAGGACAAGTGCCTGAACCCAGGCGCTGTTTGGTTCATGCAACCACAGTGATCAAACCTACCATGGACATCTTGGGGATGCCATTCTCCAAACTGCCCCCTGATTTCTGTGGTCACAGTAGGAACCAGACTCTGTGTGGGTCATTTTGATGATGATTTATTTGCAAAGGGATGCCTGGTTAAACCCCTGCACTGCACAGAGAGGGGGCTGGAGCAACCTGCTCCTCAGGCAGCAACCTGCTTCCACAGAGGGAACAAACGTTTGGTGTGCAGCGGGAGAGGAAACGGGAGAGGAAAGCCACAGCCTACATGTCCACTGCTGGGTTCTTAGCCCAGGGACAAATCAGGATAACATTACCAAAAAACTCCAATAAACAAAGAAACCAAAAATCTGTGAGTGAAATGAGATAATTTTTGTTGGGGACTGCAGCAATCAGTGTCTGCAGCATTTGGAGGCTGAAGAAAATGCAAGGTCAGACTGGAGGCAGAACCAGCTGTGAGGGTTTGCTGGTTCCCCAAAATCAGAGAGTTATCCCTTCCAGCATCTCCATCAGCACTGCCTCAGCTCATTTCTGTGCACGGATGGAGGCACAAGCACTGCCCTGGGTGGTGGGGACCTGGGTGTGTGGCACAGCCAGCCCATACAGACACCTGCTTGGCATCAAGGATCTGACTACACGGCACAGCTGGGGACAGCAGAGCCTCTAGGTAGTCATTACCCCATGTCCAGTGGGACTCTTTGCACAGCTGGTTGATGCCCTTCCTCCCACTGCTGGTGGAAACACGCAGCCTGCCCAGAGCCCTTGGGTGTGTGCCACATGCACTCCAGCTGTGGCTGTTACTACTGCTAGCACTTGAATCTTTTTCTGGTTATTTTTTAGGTTCCCTCACTCTGGAGGTGGTGTGGCTGAAACGCAGAAGGCTCATCCTCAGCCTGTTTTTGTCTCAGTTCATACCTTGCTGCCACCTGTCATTGGATCCCCTCCAACTCCACCAAAATGAGTGAGAGTTAAAATCTTGGAGTGATTTTAGCCCCATAGGAGCAGGAAGGTCTGGACACCACTTCAGAAAAGCTTATTGAGTGGTTTCCAACGTCTTTTTTTTTTTTTTTTGCAAAGGCAAAATGTTTAGCTACACTTTGGGAAAGTATCCAAGTCTATGGCTCCTTGCCTGAAGGTGCCTTGAAGCTTTTTCAAGGTTGAATTGTCTCCTCAGCTCAGTCACCATGTGTGCAGTGATGTTGTGAATTTGCATCTGATTTATGTACTGGAGAAACAAGATTACCACACATCCCAAAGACAGGAGAAATGGCCTTCTCCTTCTTTCTCATTTGACTCTTGGAGCTTTTTTCTGTTTGCCACTAAGAGCAAAACAAGAAAACCCAACTCAAAGCCCAGCAGCTAATGGGCCAGGTCTCAGGTGTTGCTCACTCCTGTCTGTCACTGAAACCAAGTCAAAGGCTTTCACTATTAGTAGTGAGATGAACTCCCGTGCCAGTGCATGGAGCTGACAATATTTTGCAAAAAAACCCCACTTTTCTGTTCAGAAGTATAGTCCTCTCACTAATTTTGTGCACAACCATCAATTTAAAGAACTGAAAAATTCAGACTTCCACACTCAGAACTATTTTACAGCCATGAGGTATATGAAATCTGCTGGCAAACTGGCTCCAGGGACACAGATTTTTTGCACCTCTTCATGATCCAGATTCCAGGGCAGATGGTTGTGAGCTTCCTTTGCAGGCAGGAAGGAGAAATATCTTTTTAGAGTATCTCTTCCTAAAGTGGGCAACTCAACTGCTTCAGATCAAAGCACTACTTTTTTTCCCTCTATTGACTCTAAAGGGAGAAAACATAGGGTAACTATCCCAGATGTGGAAGTCTGGTTTAGGTGAGATAACTTACATCATACTTTTTTGGGCTCCAGCATTGGTCCACTGGAGCTGTTCTTCTCAAAGAGCTCATGCCCACCTTGGGGTGGGTTTTGGGTGGGATTGCTGATATGTGTAGGCATTAATTAGTCAGATCCTGGAAAGATTCACACCTGGCAAAACCAAGATGGAAAGGCACTCCTGCCTCTTTCCGAGGGCACATCACTGTTGGTACATCTGCTTTCTTTCCACTTTATTTTCTTCCAGGCTTCATAACACTCACTCTCCTTTCTGCCACCCAGCATCAGGTGTGAATGCTCCCACTTGCTCAGCTGGAAGGGAAAAATCAGATTTATACAAGCTCAGCTTTGCTAAGGCAAATGAGCTCTGTGAGTTAGGAGGTCAGTGCACCAGGGTGGGGGTCCAGGTAGATGTCAAAATTGCGAAGGACAGGCCAAAATAAGCCCAAAGTCTGCAAACACCCAGACAGACAATCCTGATAAGGGAAAAGCCTTCTGCAAACCAGTAGTAGAGCCAGGAGGAAAGATCTGCTCTCATTCTATATTATTTTCCTATCTAGAAGTCTGGGCTACAGCAAAACCCTTTAGAAAATAGCCAAACATACATTGCTGTCAGTTGTTTTTTGTCAACGGAAAAAGAGAGCTCAAACTTTTCTCTGAAAACACCCCCTGCTCAGAGTTCCTGGAAGAGGCTGAATTCTCTGGTTTCTACAGTGGCTGCCTCTTACTGAGGGCTCAGGGTCATGTATGATTCCAGTTTTAGTTCTGGCCTGCAGAAGATCTGAGGCGTAACCCCAGGAGTCCAACAGGGTGTGCATGGATGCACAACATGGCTGTTCCTGATCCAGGACTATCAGGTTCCCAAGGATATGGGAACTCAAATTGTTTTAAATGGAGCATCTTCCTATCTTGCTTCCACACTGCTGAGACTTTTAAAATCTCAATTTTCTCCTTTTCTAGTTTCTAGGGCTTGAGCAAGAAGAATCATCCTCTCGTATTTTTTAGATGTTTATGTTCAACATCCTGAGTTTATTCATAGAGCAACAAGCCTGCCTTTAAAAATCAGGGCCAAATCTAGGTCGAATCTGATAAACATTTCATCCTTTGCTCTGCAGACTCAGATGGCTCAGGCACTTGATTGTGTCACTGCAGGTCAGTGACTGACACCACATCACCAAAAGGCCATGGAGGCTGAGCCCCAAAGGTGAGGCCAAAAGCTTCAGCTTGAAACCTCTTTCACTGTGTTTTCAGCAAACGCATTTTGTCACATTTGCCAACAGTCACCACTTGAGTTTCAGTATTTCAGTGTTTGTGAGACCAAAGACTCTTCACAAGCTCTTTGTTTTCTACACAAGAACATTTCTAGAAATATTTAGAAGGGACTGTAGTACAGCATGTCTTGGTTATTCTCTTTGCTGCACAATAAAGGTGCCATCCAAACCAATGCTTGGGCAGAAACATCTCCGCTAACTGGGGAGACGTCATCATGAAATATGTTCAGTCATTCAGGAGTTCTGAAATTACTGAGCTTCACTGACTGACCATGTGACTGAAAAGCTACAGACAAACATTGCCCTTGTGTCCACACACAGTACAATCCCAATAGTTCTGTCTCATAATAAAGGGGGCTGCAAATTAAAGTTAGATGCTCCCAAAAGTCTAAGATAAATCCTTAAACTGAAAGAAAGACACTTGCAAAATGATGCACTTTGTCTACCCTGGACTTCATGTTCACAGAATTCCCTTACTCATGGAACAGCTCCAAGTCGCAGTGGCTGCTTATAGGAGTTGCTCCTACATGAGTCAAACAAAGCAGTCACAGGATCATAAAACCAAAGAATCATTGAGGTTGGAAGAGGCCTCCAAGTACACTGAGTCCAATCATTAACTCAGCTCTGCTAATTCACCACTAAACCATGTCCTTCAGCACTACATCTACATATCTTTTAAACCCTTCGAGGGATGGTGGCCCTACCACCTCCAGGAGTAGCCTGTTGCAATGCTTGACTACATTTACAGTGAAGAAATTTTTCCCAATATCCAATCTAAACCTCCCTCGGCACAATTTGAGGCCATTTCCTCTCATCCTGGCCCTTGTAATTCGGGAGAAAAGAGTAGGCCCCACTCGGCTACAATCTTCTTTCAGGGACTTATAGAGCAAAAAGGTCCATCCTGAGGCTTCTTTTCTCCAGGCTAAACATCCCCAACTCCCTGGACTTGTGCTCCCGACCTTTCCCCAGCTTCACTGTCCTTCTCTGGACATAATCCAGGCCCTCAATGTCTTTCTCACATGAGGGGTACAAAACTGAACACAGGATTAGAGGTGTGGCCTCACCAATGCCCTGTTCAGAAGGACAATCCCTGCCCTGGTCCTGCTGCCACACTATTGACGGTACAAGCCAGGGGCCATTGGCCTTCTTGGCCACCTGGGCACACTGCAATCAGGATGCGACAGCCCAGACAAAGTCAGAAAAAATTAAATGAAAATAATGAAACTAGATTCATGTGGTTCAGCCCTTTTCCTCTGTGCTCTTCAGCATATTTGCAGCACCACGGTGATGGATGATAAGAAAATAGGGGGTCAAAAAGTCTAGAAAACAGGGGTTGTTTCCTTTCTATTAAATACGAAAAGCAACGTCTCTCAGCTTTCTCACGGCTCAGCCCAACCCAGAGAGTGGCTAAACTTTATTCAGGTGCAACTGAGAGGTGCTGGCTGCACAACCTCTGTAAAACAACACACCACACCCATTAATATGCTTCAAAGCCTGGGACACCTCTTTTTCCCTGGATGCTTTTCTGCCTTGAGCAACAGCCCATGCACCATTTCTTTCACTCCAGGAAAAAAAAATTAACAAAACCAAACCACTTGTCAATCATGATCAATGCACCAGTTACGTCTTTGTAAGAAGAACACCAATGTAAGATGAATTTGAGGACTGAAATTATTAACTGTACCAGATAGCAATCATTTATGGATACAATAGAAATACTGCTCTTATGACACTTAAACTTTTCCCTCGTCTCTCCCACTGCAAAATCCCTCTCTGCTAAACTTTCTGTCTCAGATAATTTAGAAGATTACAGGAAACTTAGAGCAATTTTTCCCAGTTTCTCCAGGGTAGGAGTTTCTTAAATTATTTATTTGCATTCTTAAAAATTACTTGGTCAAGAACTTGTCGTTTTTTCCAGCTGTGTTGGATGGTCTAGCAAAGATATTGCTTTGTCTCACTTACATCCAGTGGATTGATCTCCAGCACCAGCACTGGAGTTACGGAGGGGCAGTGGGATATGTTCCAGCTTGAATGATCAAAGCACTGACTAAAGGAGAAGTCTTCCCCCATCTTCTGAAGTCTTTAATGAAAACCTCCAGTCCAACCGCACACACAATTTTAGGGCCAAGAAGGATGGTCTAGCTGGGGGTCTACACACAGGGGCATCCCACAGCACTGAGCAACAAAGACTAAAGAAATTAACAACTGTCAGCATTGCCACTACTTAATTATCCAGATGACCTTCAAATTCAGAGGCCAAAATTCTTGGTTTTCCTAGGAAACAGAAATCCTTTCTGCACAGAGAATGGGTTTTCCCATGCCAAACCAGAGGCAAATCCCACCTTTTCACTGGCATTCTCTCATCTTCTGTTTTCCTTGGGAGGGCCATTTTGCCCTGACTCACACACAGCTCCACAAACACGCCCAGGTACAAACAGCTGATCTGCTCACATGCACAGAAAGCAAAGACCCCCCCAAAGCCTACAGGTGCATTTTAGAGTGCTTCTTCCACCAAGAAAGCTGGAATTTTATGTTTCCCTTTTAAATATTTGAGTATCATGTAATACAACAATAGTGAATAAATATATATATTAAAAAAAAACCCCAACCTCAATAAACTACTGGCCCTAATCTTTAAATCTCAGGGAGTTATCTCCTGACTTAGGGGAGATCAGCTTTGAGGACAAAACTGGCCAAACTATTTTCCCCTGGTCATCTGCATGGTAGGGGATATCCCTTCTAACATCCAGCTTCAGTTTCTGATTTAACAGTCTGTGTAACACTTCTTGTATAGTCTGTGAAGCCTTTTAATGACAATTTAGGCATTAAGTTCCTGCTTTAGGAACGACTCAGCCATCGTCCCTAGCCCTTAGCTCAGTGGGAGCTATGAGAAGTTATCAGGTTAGAAGTCACAAGCCATGGCATTCAAGGCTCTGCTTCCCACTGCTACCTTTGCCTCAAACATTCAGATGTCTTTTATGGCTACAAAAGGAAAACCAGCAGGATTCAATTATACCATTTATTACCTGAAGTAAGTATTCCTTTGTATATCCTGCTAATAATGGTTTTTAAACCTTTACTGTGAACCCAAAGAGGGCAAAGTAGAATGCACAACTACAGCAGCTGTGGCAGAAAAAAAAAATTCTCAAACTGCAACCATCCTTTTCCATTTCATGGGGGTTGGTATTATCCTGCTAAGGAGAAATGTGTTTCTCCTTTTTCTAAGGAGAAAAATGTTTACTGACAAAGTACTGGCCTTCTCTGGAAAAATGGCATCACAGCCTTTCAATTCTTTGACATTTTCCTCATCACAAATATTAACAAATGAGTACATATTTTACGAAGAAATACTGATTTCTTAACAACTGCTGTAAAGCAGCCAAAAACCCTTGGAAGAAAAACAGTAACTGCATTTTAAGCTATAAAAAAGCAACTAAATAAACCAGGAACTGCAGGATTCATAGCAAGATCAACTCCCTTGTTCCATACATACTTTTACCCATTTTTGATACTATTTCCCATTGAATAATATTGACTCAACAAGGTGGCAAATACAGAGGCAAAATCATATTCATACTCAGATTCATATCCCATATTTTCACCAGTGCCTATCTAAAGCATTACACAACTTTTATTAAGTACCCTTCCGTCCTGGACCCTTGAGAAGAGAGTGAGTTTAAGAAAACATTCTCAGAAGTGAACTCCTTCTCATTCTGGGATACAGCTGCAAATTTGATTGCCCCTTTCTCATATTGCACGTGGGTGTGGGTGTGTTTCTGAACTTCACATCTTCCGTCTCTGAGGTTTGTTTTCTTATTTGCAGTTGTTGTGGCAAAGAAGCACTGAAGAAATTACTTTGACACTTCTTTTGCAAGGCCTGAGGTCTGTGGTCATTCTCATCTTTAGCACCAAACCTTTGCAAATTCAGTATTATCCTTGTCTCTGTTGGGTGCACCTTTTCACGTGTCTCTAGGACCAAGGGACACCAGCCAGGCTGCTACAATTTTGCCTGATTTTGGTCCCCAACCCCACTGTGGGGCTGAAAGAATGCAACAGAATGGGAGAAACCCTGCATGTACCAGTGATGAGGTCATTTACACACCTAGGGAAGGGATGGATCCCTTCATACAGCTCCTTTGGGTTTATAATTAAAATACTTTAACATGGCAATAACTGAAATGCCAAAGGGCCAATAATGACAGTAAGTCTGGAAGCGACTTCAGCAAATCACTTCCTCAAAGCACAAACTGGATCAAATTTTAGCTTTGCTTTTTGATAGAGTCAAATCTAAGATCTGCACATTGACCCTACATGTTCAACACCTTCTTGGGGAGCTGGAAGAGAGGGTGCCTGCAGGGCCCTACTACTCTCAGTGCAAAGCCAGGATCTCAGCATGGTGATTTGCATCTGAGATGACTTTTGTTTATGGTGTGCATTCGTTTATCTGTCTTCACCAGCGTTTCACCCTCAGCCCCACAGCGATGGACGCAAGTCCCCAGTAGCCCCACCTGAACAGTCTTTGGGAGGTGTCATCTCCTGCACACCATGGTCAGTTCAAGTACCAGTGGTTTGTGTTTTCCTGTCTCTCGGCTGTCACACTGCAGATGACCTAAATTATCTTTCTCTATTTTCAATTTTCTCCAGATGGTGAGACCTGATACAGGCAGGTGTCTCTGAGGAGAAGATGCCCTCACCCATGGGTGGAGGATCCTCTTTCCATCCTTCACCACAGGTGCTGCCGACACAGGGTGGGCACTAGCTCTGTCCCTCTGTGCCACACACACCTGGCTCTGCAAATCCACAATAATCAGGTGATGCTGCAGTACATCAACACGTTATCTGTTGGTATTTTCTAGAATGGAGGAGCTCATGAGCTGCTCCAGGGCAGATGCCCACAATAAAATGCCAGTCTTTACATGACCATTCCCAGAAAAACATACTTTATAAATAAAAGCAATACACAGGAAAAAATAAAATGTTCCTGTGCCCTGTAAAATGGATCAAATGAGTTTCCTGGTTGGAAACTTATGAAAGTAGCAACGGGGGGGAACCTCTTGGTCAGGCAGAGACAGGGAGGTTTAAAACAGCACGTACCAAACCTTCCCTCGTTGGCAAGGAAAGGGGTTGCACAAGTTCTTCATAAATATCTTTATCTGCAGTCATTAGGCAGCAATCCTAAACATTGAATGTGCTCTTCCCATCATTTCACAATAGGTTTTTTTCTGGTTTCTAGGAATTGTTTTCAAGGACTGCCACTCAGCATCTGAGAAAAATGTGTGGCCATGATACACAGTCAGTTCTTTTACTTGGGCATTGCCCAGTTGCAGAAATACAAAATATCATGTCATCATGTACTCTACTTTTCTCTAACACTTTCTATCCAATACCTATAAGCACGTTACGAACATGAGTGATTTTACTATGGTTTCAAAGATCCCTGCCCAGAAGGAAAAACAGTTTCTGTGCTGAACCTAAGGAAAAGACAATTGAAGGGGCAGATTGTGAGGAGAGGCACAGGCATCTTCCTTAATGCCCAGTATAATGCCTTATGACACCCCAATCCTGTCTTTATCTAGTACTTTGAATTAATGTTTTCCAGACAAATAAAAATACTGAGAACAAAAACAGGGCAGAGGGGAAAGTACAAAAAAAGATGGAACAAAAATGCCATTTTAAACCACTGGCTCTAACTCAGCATAGAACCATTTTCTATGGCAAGGAGCAAGTCAAGAAAATTCTTTGTTGAATTGGTATTTTCTACAGCTCCCCAAAAGCTATGAATTTTGCAGCTCTTTAAAACAGAGGGTGAGATCCCTGCCAGCACTGCTCCAAATTCCTGGACAGTGCAGGAATTGCTGCTCCACACACAGCGACCGATCAGCGAAGGGGCAGAAGCACAGGCTGGATTTTCAGTCCCAACTAAGACCCAGCTGCCAAGTGGCGGTGCAAAGACAGACCTCTGGAGAGTTATCATACTTTTTTTGGCTTATTCTCCTGGTGCGTTCATCTTAACAGAAATTAGCTGTTTTCCTCACTTTTACAGTATTTGCAGAAGAGACTTTAACATCTGGTCTGACTATTATTAAAAGGTCAGAGCATCCTGCTCTTTTAGGAGAACACCACTACTGGTAATGAATGGACAAAGATCTTTGCATCCAGGTTGCCTGAGATCTGTCTGGATTATTTGGGTTTTTTATCCCTTCTGCTGCAGCCTGTCCTTCCTATTTCCTCACATTTGCCAACCAGCCTCACACATCCTGGAGCAGGGATAAAAATTGTGTTTTCCTGGAAGAAGCTGTCTCAGAGTGTTTGGATGTAGCAGCATCATTTTCAGCTACCAAGGATTTCTTTGGAAATCAAAAAGTAAACAAGCTGTGGGGGGTTGAGCAGCTGCCTTAGTGTATGCTTTGATTTTATATTTAACAGTGCCCTAAAGTCACAGCCTGGAGGAATAATCACAGCACCTTCCAGTACCTAAAGGGCTCTCAGAGAGCTGGAGAGGGACTTTGGACAAGGGCATGGAGTGACAGGACAAGGGGGAATGGCTTCACCCTGCCAGAGGGCAGGGTTAGATGGGATATTAAGAACAGATTTTATGCTGTAGAACAAGATGATCTGTAAGGTCTCTTCCAACCTGAACTGTTCTGTGATTCTACCGATACACCTAAAGTGGAAAGGAGAGGTCACTAAGCACTGGAGCCCTGTAGATGTGCAACAAGGTTTTAAACCCTTATTGCACCGCATGTGCCCAAAGCCAGAGGCAGGGACAAACCAAAACCCTAATGCAGATGCTGGGGAAAAAGGCACCAACTGCACTTCGGAAGGTTGGAGGTGGACATCAGGAGAAGCTTGAGGATAGGATGCTCCACTGAAGCCCTGGCTTTATCTCCATGTTTAGAAGATAAAGACTTGCTGGGCACAGCCCTGCTGAGAGGATCTGGTGGCTGTTGTCCTGCATTGAGCCTTCTTGAACCAGGAGACCAAGAGAGACTCCTTCACTTCACTCAACCAGCACGTCAGTGACCCTTCATTGATTACACCCACACTTACGGGTAGGAAAATGCTGCTTCCAAATCTGTGGGACTATTAATAGAGGGACTTCAGCTGATCTCTCCTGGCACAATCACCATCTGAATTTGGCCTCGTGGCAAACATTAATCACTGTCAAGTTGCTGCGGTGTATCAACGTTAACATGGGTTGTTTGCTTTTCTCTAAGTGTTGGGATATCCCACAAGATCCAGCTGCTCATCCCGAGCGAGCTGCCGGGAGGGAGTGGCCAAGAGCTGCCTCCACGGACTGCAGGGAGCTCTGCTTTTCTTCCTGCCCCACCGCAAATCCTGAGTAAATCTGTTGAGGCAGCACAACTTGGCCTTAGTTCCACATTGTTATTTGACCAGATCAGCAGTCTGGAAACTGGGTCATTTTTTCTAAACATGTGGTTTAGAAATGTGCTGTTTCAAAGGACACTATCCAATGATGTGAGACCAAACACTAGATTTGTAGTAAAAAAAGCTAAACAACAACAACAACAACAACCAAAGTTCAAAGTTCTTTGTAAACACGGAGCCCCTAGGACACTCTGACAACGTAGGGAAATAACAAATTCCTTGATCTATATTTAGGGAAATTGAGGCATTAAAAGAGGAATCCCAAGCTGTCTGGAGAATCACAGATGATGCTGAAATTTCTCAGCTACAGAAGTAAAACTAATTTGTCTCATACTTAGAAGTTCTTACAAATATACCTATAGGGATTTTTTAAACTCTCACACAACTGGAATAGGGAAATTCATGTCTGCTTGTTATTTAGGTAACACAGTCAACATTCAAAATACAGGTTGCATCTACACTAAGTAACATATGCAATAAATGTGCAGGGAGTAGCAGGGCAGACCTGTGGACTTCAATTTTAAATTATGTTGTACTTCCCAAGTTATTTGTTTGCACTGCATCAGATCACCAGAAGGTTTTGGAAGTTTGGGCTTTGCTCTCTTTCTATCTCTTATCTGTTACTGGCACCAACAGATTCATATTCCCAGAGGCCTAAATGCTAAGATTCCCCCCTCCAAAGCCATACAATTATCACAAAGAGTCCTCATGGGAACACCTCCACATATCCCAGACTGACATTTCACCAGTAGATCTAAAGGGAAAAGATAACCACAGAAGGCCCAAGCTAAATATTTAATTTCTTGCTTTAAGCTTGTGCTAAAACTTTTCTTCAAGATGTTGAGTAGAAATGCTCAATGTGCTCCCAGTATTTCATCTGTCACTGTTGTCCCCATCACCTGTCCAAGGATTATGGATGTCTAACAGATTTATTTATCATTTTTAACCCATCCAACAAAGGATTCTGGTGAATAATGCTTTTGGGCTGTCCTCTGCAAGCATTCATCCAAGTGGTGAGTCCCTGAGCTGGACACCCTCACTGCACCCCTACCCAATACATGATCTAGTGTGACCCCCACATGCTGCAGAACATTGGTCATCTGTGAGAGGTTTCCCAGGGGAGGGATTTCACCCCAAAACATCAATACATTTCCTCCTGCCCATGCAGAAGGTAACTAGGCAGTTCATGTCAATCCTCGGATATATAACTGAGGTTATTTCCTTCTTTTTCCCAATAAACAGCTTGATGAATGTTTTATTTGGTGTCAGAACAGGGCTTGGTGCTGAACCATAAAGTCAGACCCTGCTCCTTCTCACCCCCACCTCTCCCAAAGAGCTTGTTTTAGGCACAAAAAAGGCTGATTTAGGCCTGTGGCTGCTCTGAGCCCTTCCAGTGTTGCTCACAGCCACAGGAAATTAAAAATTTAAAACCGAGGCAGGGAGAGGCAGTGTAGGACTGTGTGGGACCAGCAAGGCTAGACTCTAGCAATTCAGAGTTGATGTTCAACCCGCACAACCCAAACCCAAGAAGCTATTTATTGACACCAAAGTATGGGGAAAACAACAGTCACCACCCCTTGCAGGAAACATATCTAACTCTTGTCTCCTAAAGTATTTTGAGTTTTATCTACCCCCACCACTCCACACGTCTCTGTACAGGGCTGTCCTCCATGTTCACCTGTGGTGGTCACTTTGCCTCCAGAGTGGTTGATTTTTTTGCTAAGGCAAAAGAGTTGCCTTATTAAGCTGCAGGGTAAACGAATCAAAAAATCAAAACCAACATCCCCAGCATGAAGTTCAGTGGAAACTGCTGTGCTGAATGAGAGGGATGATTTGGCTCTATCAGCTCTTCTGCTGATCATGTCTGCTGTAGATATACCAGAGAAATGTGCAGAAACCAACAGAAATTGATCTTTAAGGTCTCTTTCAACCCAAACCATTCTATGATTACATGAAAAGAGAGATCACTGTAACTCCTCAGTAGCCTGTCTATGTATGAATTTAATCTCATCCAACCTCTTTATTCAGATTTCATTTAGCTGAATATGTGTTCTCCATACAGTCACACAAGCAGTTTTTATCTCAGACAACAACCTGTGGCAGGCAGCTCCCAGCCTGCCTCACAGGGCCATGGGATAATTTGGAAAGGATTGTGGGAGGTCTCCAGATCAAGCTCCTCCTCAAGCAGCCTCAACTTTGAGGTCAGGGCAGGTTGTTCCATTCTTTACAGTTGGGTCCTGTAAATCTCCAGGAACAGAAGTGCCACAATCTCCCATGGCCCCTGTTCCAGCACTTCACCATATAAAATGGAGAAATTGTTAAATTTCCATTGATAAAAATCTGAATTAAGTGACCATGAAAGCAAGAATATAATGAGGGTCCCTCTGGGCTCTGAGTAGTTGAGATGGGTTAATCTGTGTGCCAGAGGGCAGCAGAAATTCTTAGCACTAATGCTTGTAGCATGAGTCCCCTACAAATACACCACAGAGCATTGGTTGGTTTGCTCGGTTCCTCACTCTTGGATCAAGTTTCCTTATAATCAGGACTTGGATTATGAGCTGGAATGAACGAGCCCTCAAGCTTTAACTAGAACACGAGAAATGTGTAGGTCCATGGTAAAGCCAACAAGAGCTCACAAAATCAGTATCAGTGACATTTAAACTTCAGAGTCAAAGGTTTCTCAAAACGATCAGAACCTCACACCTCTCTGTGCTCCTATTTCACAGACTCAAGAAATAGCTAGAAAGGATAAGAACTTACTATGAAACCAGGCACAAGCTTGCAAACAACTCCTATCCTCTCCTCCTTCAGACAGCCTTGGGTGAACTTAACCTCACCTTCATTAGCTGCATCTCCTCCTACACCTGACACTAAGCTGGAGGAAAAATAGCCTCCTCCCTCAGTCTCCTCCCAATCCATATATCTTTTGCTGCTTGAAAACTATTCTTGCCTCAGGCCATGCAAATCACAAGATTATCTGTAACTGCATTCCTCAGGTCTGACCAGGAAGAGGTGGGGATAGCTCAACCCCCATAATGGAAAAGCATCATAAATCCCAATCCCTCCCTCCCAATTTAGAAATCTATCCCAGTTTTCCCTGGGAATGTCCTGACTAAAGCCAGTTGTTCGGTTCCAGAGTTAACGACATAGGAAGATGAACAGAGCAGTTTGCACTCTAAGAAACACAGGTTTCGATAGTTTGCAGACTCAGGAAAAGAAGAGACATTTGAGATCAGGTTTAGAAGGTGTCTTTCACCACCCAAGGGCCTGGAAACTTCTTTTTACACTTAGTTGAAAACTCAAGTGTTGCAGAAATAGGGTCAGCCACAGATGGGCTGGTCCCATGTCCTACCATGTGCTCTCTTTACCCTGCCTGGTGCCAAGAGGAGACAAGGAAGAAAAAGAAGCGTAGAAGAACAGTAACAAAAAAAAAAGCCATTTTATTGAAAATGAAATTAAAACTTCAAATTAATATTACAATCATGAGAAAATGCCAAACAATTCAATTTACAGTTGCAACATACAATACAAATAGTCCCTTTGAAGTTGAAGTAAACTGATCCACAATCATCATCTGTGGCATAAAGCAGAGTGTGTTTGTACAATATGTGCATGAAAAGCAAATCTTGGGTGACAGCATTTGAAAAAATAAAAAAATTAAAGCTTGTATTTACACAAAATGCTACAAATATTTTGTTCCAGCGGAAATTCAAGATTGGTAAAGCATATTAACAACAAAAAAAAATTGGAATGTCACTCATATTACCTAAAGTTACTGTAAAAGTATGGTTTTGGCTGATATACTTAAAAGTACTGCATTAAAAAAAAAGCAAAGAGTTATCTGTAAACATGGAAGTAAACAAAGATCTAAAAAAAGTTCTCAGAAAATGTTAAACTGAAATGCATTCTATTTAAAAACAACAAGAAATCCAGGGGAGCAGAGAATGGGGCTTCTTTGAGCTCATGGCTGATCCAGGTTGAATTATTGCTTTTGCTCATGGCTTGCTGCTGCTGCAGGCCAGCACCAGGGCTGAGCCTTGCTTTGCTCAGGGTGAAAGTGCAAAATTCTCCCCACTCCAGATGGTACCTGTGGAAACTGGTAAATCTTTGCTCAGGGGACTGCTGGCAACAAAGGTTCAATGCTAAGAGAGACGCAGCAGCTGAGCTTTTAAAGGAAACGATAAACACCACGTGAATGATGATGTGGGGTAAATAATGTGCTTTACTCTTCTGTCCCAACCCACTGCACCCGATCTGGTTACCCTTAGGAGGAGGGAGAGGAGGACTTAATCCTCTGTTCAGCAAAAGGGACATTGTGCCTGTTGTGCTGGAAGTAAGTCTTTGGTAGGATAAGAGAGCTAGAAGGTAAAGAAGGCTATTTTTTTTCTTTACATCTATGACCGGTGCCAAAGATTGCCACTGCCCGAAGGGAAGGGCTGTCGTACCTTTGAGAAAACTCCATTCTGCAATGCCAAGCACCTCACAAAAGCTCAGATAAATTGATATGATTCACTACATAGCACCGGTTGGGCCTGAATATCCAATTCAAGAGCATTTCCAAGTGAACTCAAAAGCATTTTCCGAAAGCTTTGATGAGCATCTCTGCCTCAGCCTGTATGACTCCCTCCATGACCAGCCTGATGTACTGGGACAGATTTTCCAAAGGCACCAGGAGGGTTCAGGAGCTTGGGGGTCTACTGAAAGTCAAGGGGCTGGTGCTCCTCTGTCCACAGGTACTTAGAAAATCCTTTCCTTCCTATCTCAAGCAGGCAGAGCCAGGTCACACGAGGGCATGGATTGACTGGATCAGGCACTCATGCCTCGACGTGGCAGAGAAAATGTTTTCAACGTTTGTCCCTAAAGGTCCAGTTGAAAAACCACGGGGACACAAACAGAGTCCTGTCGGTATTGGGCAAAACAAAAGTCTGGTCTGTGCTGGATTTATCCAGAAACAAAAACCAAGTGCTTGAATTTTACAACAAAGTCTTAAGGAAAAAAAAGAAAATCTGGGTTGCTGCCTGCAGCCACTCTTAACAACATTTCAACACAAAAGCACCCTAAAAATTACTTAATATGCATACAGTAAACCTTAAAAAGCCCTTCTCAGCAATAACAAATAATGTACAAATATAGTACCTTTTATTAAATAGGAAACAGCTTGCACTGGCAGTACATCTCTTTTTCTCTTGCTTACTAAACAAAAAACAAAACTGAAATGTGTAACCAGACACTGGCTTTTTAAGTGCTGCTGAGACTAACAAACGTTACTTTACAGTTACAAATAAATGGACAGTGGTATGCTTCAAGCTACCACAAACCAACAATAAATAGAATCAATTACAGCTTCCATCTTTGAAGGAAAACTAAGCATTAGAAGAAAAACAAAGTGTCTTACTTATACTTTAAGCATACTTGGTATACAACCTTTAGAAGGCAAAGACTTTATTAATTTATTATTTTTAAGAGCACGTCATCACACAGATTGGAGGGAATGCTAATGGCAGCGCGTTTAACAGCTTCGCTGTTAACGAGCAGTGAGGGTGGTGTCCGGCTCTGCGTGGCTGTGCCCAACGTTGATTTACTGCCAAGCTTTGGAGGTAGCCAAAGATCACCCAAGGAGCAGCTTGGAGGAGGCTGCGGACAGCGGTGACTGAGGGAATGGAAGGAGGGAGCTTTGGCCAAGCCCACAGCCACGTGCTGAACATCCCACTAAGCCAGGCTTAACACCTGCCTGGGGAGAGCGTGGGGAGGATGGCTCAGCTCCCACCACATCCAGCCGATGCCATGTCACCTCCCTGCTTGCCACGGCAGCTCTGGGCTGGGCAAAACTGGGGCCTCTCTGTGGGGTAGTTTGGCCACAGATGGGTTGGGGTTTGGGTGCAACCTGCTCTCCTTGTATCACACCTGGGAGCTCCAGGGTGGCTTTGAAGGTGAGTTTATGTCTTCAACATGGGCAGAAGTAAGTTTTGCTGCCCTTGTGCTTGTCCCTCTAACACAGCAACAGCCACATCAGCTTCAGAGCCACCACAGCATCCGCACGGCTCCTGCATTTAATGCTAACAGGTGGTGACTTGCTACCAGGCAGTTTCTGTCTCAAGTTTGAAACCTTTTTATTCCACCGAGTGGGCTGAAATTGCAAGGGGAGGGCAAAATATTTCACCATTTCTCCCTTAATCCCATTTCTGAGATATTTAACAAGTCATCATTTTCAAAATACGGGCTTTGAAACGGTTTTGATTTTTCTTGGGGAAAAAAAAAACCCTGTTGACATCCAAATTATGCTGTCAAAATAGACCATTTTAAAAATGAATCTTTTCAAATTTTGATGTTCTGAGAAAAATCCTTGGAGAAGAAGAAATTAGGGGAAGGGTGGAAAGTATTTCATCCTTCCTACCATTTTTCCAGTGTCTCCACAACTACTGATTAAAAGGCAAGACTGTGTTGAAGGCAACCAGACAGCTAATAAAAATATTTTAAACACAATATTTCCTTCATAAGTTATATAAAAAGATCCTACATCCAAAATCATTTGATGTGGATGCATTTGGGTTGGGTTTGTTGTTTTTAAGTCACATTATAAACTGGTTCACACTGGAACTGCTTTTCAGAGTTGGGTAAAGGTCTGAGGTTTACACTATTGCAGAAATGTAAAAAGTAAAAAAAACAAAACAAAACAAAAAACACTTTTAGAGACCGAAGTCAGTATATCATTACATTAAAAAATGTTTAAAGGGTCCAGATGTCATTAAATAATTATAAATATTCTTTTAAAGTTATATGATGATTCATGTTAGCAAGCAACCTCAATTTTTACACATTTATAATTTAAAAAAAAATAAAAAAAGAACATAGCCGAACACAAATACTATGTATACCATTTTGGCTCTAGTAATATATATTGCCATTCTCATATTTTGCATAAGTAATAACATTTTGTTTTTTTGCTTTTCAAGGTTTTGGTTGTTATTTTTGGTTTTTGGATAATCGAAGGCAAAACGAATGGATACAAAAGCAAAAAGAAAACCCCAGGGTTGGCTCACCTAACTTGAAAACTCATTCTCTTAAATACCCAAAAACAAACCAAAAAAGCGATGAACACAGAGAAATTCCAACCATTATCCGCAGCAAGGCTCGGACAGAGTTTTTTGGGACAGCTGTTTTCGTCTGAATGGATCATAGCAAAATGGAAGCAACTTGCTCTTTTCTTTCCTTTTATGTGCACCAATACAAACCAGGTGAATTGCACTACAGGTGTGGAGAGGGTCCCATACGTTGTATGATTGCAACTGTATCTGGAGTTCATGGTTAGTTTTGGTTTTTTATTAAAATAAAAGGGATTGCAGCCTTTGCCTTGCATCACCATGTTTCTCCTGATAGCTGGGGAGTCCGTTCTCTCCTCGTTGGCAAAAGTACTCACTAGTTATTACAAAACTCTAGGAAACAAAAAAAAAAAGAAGCAAAAATTTCCAAAAAAAAAAAAAAAAAAAGGGGGTGATTTTTTTGTGTGTGTGTAGAAAGTACATTTTAAATATCAAACAAGGTAAAATGGTTCCAAGGGGAAAAAAGAAAGAAAATGTGCTTTGATTCACATAATCTGAAACATGGGTTGTGGTGTGTTGGTAACTCTTGTGTTATTTATGGCCATTATCATCCCACCTACACAGTTGCACATATTGGTAAAATCTGGTTTTTTAAAAAAAAATAAAACAAAAACCAGGCACTTCGTAGTTAGTCGACCGTTTGGTAGTTTGTTTTTTTTTTTTTTTTGGCTTGCGGAGCTCGGGCCAGCTACGGAAGAAATCTCAGTATGGCCTCCAAACGGACTCATCCATCCTGCCACTAGAATTCAAGACGGTTGGGGAGCTGCTGTGGCTGCCATCCGCCTCCACCCCGTCACTCTGGGTGGGCAAGTTAGGGTTTAGCAGCGTGCTGCCGTTGGACGTGGTGGTGCACGGCGGGAGCATCCTGGAAGGGGAGCGGTCCCCTCCCGGCACCATGGGGAACTGGTATGATCCTGACGAAGTGCCATAGTAGAGATATGGAGTGCTGCTGGTCTGGAAAGGTCCACTTTGGTTTTGGGAAGAGCCGGGGTAGGGTGGTGGTAGGTAGGTGTGGTAGTGAGTGGTTGCGGACATACCCAGTGACATGCCTGAGGTGACTGGCGGTGTATAGGTAAAGGTGGCTGGATAGTGCATTCGTGGGTTGGAGAAGCGGCTCTCAGTGAGGGATGAAATGCTTGTGAACTGCCTGGGATCTGAAAATGGGCCCAGCTCTGAAGCACCTAAAAAATTATAACAAAAGACGGGGGAAAACAATTCTGTAAATACCATTTTTTGTATCACGTGATGATAGAATTTTATTTTGCTACGATAACCCACTTCTTTTGGCCCCCAAGAGAACAGCAGATCATATCAAGCAATACATTGCAACTAACAGTGTCATACATCTGTCTTCTAGAAGCGCTGGGCCAAACTCATCCCTGGTCTAACTCCACTGATGCCAATGGAGGGAGCAGCACTGCCAACCTGAAGTGTTCAAAGGTCACGAGTCAGGTTGGGGGGAAAAAAAAAATCTCAAAAATCAAGAGATTGAAAAAGAGCCAAAAAAAGAAAGGAGAAAAAAAATGTTTAAAATCACAAGAGTAAAAAAGAGCCAAAAAAAGAAAGGTGGACTTGGAGTTCATTTGCCTTCTGGTTTCAGAGTTTTGAGGGTTGTGTGTCTCTGGTTTTTTTCTAGAGCCTCTTAAGAAACTCAGGATTGGTTGCACACGGAAGCTGAGATTCCTTAGCACAGGCTATCAGGAGCTGGGATTTCCAGAAAAGCAGAAATCACTGTGCAACTTGTAATAAAGCTCCAAGAGCTGGCAACATCGAGTTAACTGCACCACTGACACCAGGGGAGTTACACTGGGGGTGACTAAGACCCACTTCTTTCCTTAAATCAATTTATTTAGGTGAGAATCCACTCAGCTGCTTCCTTTGGCTAAAAATTAGTTTGCTTATCTGAAGGATGGACAAGGCCATTGGGCTGATAGCAAAGATGTGGATTTTACTCTTCAGAGCAGTTGATGAAAAAGCCCAACACTCTTTTTGCCATTGAAAAAAATAATTTGTTTTCATATGTAGTCTCTGCAGTCTGGTTGAAAAAAAAAGACCACACAGTTTATGACTACTGTGAACGTCTGGATGGTAACGCTGTGAATTGGAGTCTAACGCAAAACAGGGATGGGTAAACTCATTTTGCCTAATTTCTAATCCCACATCAAACACCCAAAGCTTTGGAGCAGAACTGGAAAGCAAACGTTAGCTTGGTGATGTGCTTAGGAGAGTGTGGGATGGACAGGAGCAGAAGACAAAGATGGTGAAAGCTCGTACTGAGAGCCAGAAGAATGGAAAACAAAGAGGGTGTGGGAAAAGGACAGGGGAAAGAGGGAAAGCCTCATGAAGCAGTACAAGGCAGGAGGAGGCAAATGCAGTGGCCAGTATGCAGCAGACACATACACAGACATTATAGAGAGCTGGAAAGAGCAAGGTATAAATAAAGAGGGGAAATTATGAAATCAAATGGACTCTTCCTGCACTTCCCAGATGACACTGCTACAGCTTTACAGCCCTCCAGATCCAAGGGTTCATTCACCTCTTTGTCAGTCTGCTGAACCTGACTTAACTAAAGAGAAAATATGGCATCTTCTAGATGCCAAACTGACGTGCTAAACACTGAAATACTCGGTGTATCCTCAGTTTAAGATGAAGCAATGATTTTCCTTGCAGACAGGCTTCAGATCTGACCTGCTGACATTGCTATGTAAAAGGAAGGTCTCTCCAGCCCTTCCGTTCTTGGTCCACTCTGCTATAAGGAACAGACTCAACAGCCCCTGCCACCTTGTGTGGCACATATTGGGATTTAGATCACTGTTCTTTGTTCTCCCAGGTCTGTGAACCAATGACTACAATGATATCTAAAAGCAGCAGCAGGGCAAAGCTCAGTCGCAGTTTGGGTTCAGGCTGGAGGACCCGGGCCACACCTAGACAAGCCTCCAAAACAGCCTGAAACCTGGGGGTCGTAATCCTCCATCTCTAACAATATTGAGAGCAGAGCTTTAAGTGGGCAGTAAAAGCCCATTTTAAACTCTGATGACAATGTGATTACCATTATCTTAATCTGGGACTGAATCAGTGACCTAGGGTGAATGGGTCTGTCTCCATCATCAACCCCTCCAACCACAGCCCCCTGGAATGTAATATAACTTGTACCTTTACAGCAAACACTCTACTGCTTGATGCAACTTCTTTCGTTCCCAACTGCAAACAATAGCCAGAGGCAATACCACCCAGATTCAAAGCTGTAATTTTGGAACACTATCCTTTATATTGTGAACAGGTCTGATATATATCTGGAAATATAAGGTTAGAACATAATTTCCCCAGCTGCTCAAAATACTGACTTTCAATCTGCTACTGCTTATTCTTTTTTTTTTTTTTTAATTTATTGTTATTGCAACTCTCCCAGCATGAACAGAGTTGCTCTTAGTTTACCCTGATAGAAGCTAAACAAGACTTTTACAATCAAAGGTGGAATTGATGTGAGCATAAGGGTGTAGAAGAACATCAGTATTTTTGATGCAACCAATACTGGTTTTTTTCTTAATACAAAGCTCTCCACACAGTTTTACACATTAAAAGGCAATCTCCCTTTCAGAGCTAGATCCAAATATTATCTGCATGGGTTCTGCTAAGAGATCATGTCTGTGTGGAATGACTGGGAATGTGTACACCACACGTAGGCATTTCAAATGTGGGGCTGCAGACCTCCTTATGTACCCTAGTAAATCCACACTTGTTTGTTTTTACTGTTGCTTGTAAAGCACAATCCTATTTACCCAAAGGCCAAGCAACCATAACCCTCTCTTATCTCACTCGTGGCTGTGTCTGCACAGCTCCTGCACACTCACTTATCCAACTCCCCTTTTGCCCAAGTGCCTTTTGCTGTCTCTATAACTCCCTGCACAGGTCTGTGGTTTGTTCCCAGCCTTATTGGATCTCCATTATGTAAATATATTTTTAAAGATCGGAAAAAGTTCTCTGAGATGCCTGTTCTGAAGTCTCATTTCTAAGGGAAACTTACTAAAAAGTCAGCTCTAAACCTCAGCTTCTTGCCACCCTCACTGCTGTTCAATCTTCCTGATGCATTTTCACCCTCCTCCTCCTCCTTTCTCTGTGCTACCTCCTTATGTTAAGGTTGATTTTGGTTCTAACTTGGAAACCCCAGATGCCTATTTATTTATACATGTTTAGCTCTGTGCCGGGCTGGGAAGATAAACAGTTCTACCAGGTATGGCACCCATCTTTGTATATCTAGCTGCGCAGAAACAGTGATGAGGACCAACAATATAGTAACATGACAGTGCAAGTATACAATTCATAATGTAATAATTATAATATTATAATAATTTATTTATTCCTCGCCTCAGGAGGATTAAAGATTTATGCTAATTTTTCCTCCGTCAGAGCAAGAAAACCATTTGCATCTGTGAATTCCCACTCTCGTGATAGTTTGCACTAAATGAGTGAAGCACAGACCCTCCACCCTACATTGTGGCCACCACATTGCAAAACAACACTTGTATAAAGAGAAGAGACTTTATTTTGTGCCCCCAGAAAGAGAGACACAGCAAAGAGCATAGCAAGTGGTCTTCTCCCATATAGTCTCATTAGCTGACTGGGCTTAGCAGTAACAAAAAAAAACCTAGAAAAAGTTGTATTTTTGAAAAAAAAAACAAAACACTTTACATCTGAATAAGCCCAGGTTAAACTATTTTCAAATTTTTCAGGTGGATTCCTCCCTAACATAGCCCAGCACTCCAGTTTTCTGAGAGCTATACGTTTAGAAAAGAAAAGTGGTCATGTTAATATGCCAATATATATGCTAAAATCCCAGAATCAAGAAAACTGCTCCAGTGTGTTTCATATTTAGAATAAGAACAATTAAAATTCCATGTGGTTTCACTTATTTTGATGCAGAAGCCTCATTAAAAACCCTAGACCTGGGCATTTGCCAGCAGCCTGCTCAAATTGTTTTGCATTCGCGCTTAAAACCCAATTTTACCTGTTGCAGCTTTTCGGCTCTACCATTCACAGCTGCATGTGTGCCATGGTCTTTTCTCTTTTGCAGTTTACAGATGCCAGGTAGTGCCAATTAATGCTCAGGTCTCAGTCAATAAGCTGTGCTTGTGGTTTGCAGAAAATCAGGCAACAAATTTCTGTCAGGTTTACAGCACTTTGGCCAATCATTCCCAATTATTAAAGATCATAATGTATTGTGGACAGATTAACTCCTTGTAGGTACAGCCAGCTGACATCTACTTTAAAGAGTTACAGGATCTTTTTATAACTTAAGAATATTACAGTTTGTTTTGTTATTTAATGCTATAAGGCAACTAACAAAAAAAGTCCCCTTGGCTTATTGCATATGTTTCATAGGGAAATTTCTAGCCCATCAAGTCAATGCAGAATTGTTTGATACATGAAACCAGAGTGATGCTGTATTCACTGAACAGTCTGTCTCAAGAAAATTCAGCAACTTATAGTTAAATTTATTCACCAGTAGCTAAATGATTCCCTTGTGTTTTGGGGAACTTCAGCATTAAGACATTTGCTGAAGTTGAAACTAGTTTTTGTGGAGTTTTGTTCAACAGTTCAATTCAGGCTGGGACACTGTACTAATTGACCTATTAAAATTGTTTTCTCCTTCCCCAACATCTACGTCTCCGAATTAGAAGTGCAGCCTGGAATACTTACAGCTGATAATATCATCTTGGATGAAACATGCCACACACTTCACATGATGAGACGATTTCAATCTCTTACAGCTTTGCCAAACTTTAAATGTTCTGGCTGAAATTGTCCATGCTGGGCGTCTGTCTCAGAGTAATTTTGATTTATGCATTTATTTGTTTTTAAAATTTCAGCTGAAACTCTTCTGCTGGGAAAAATATATTGTTTTACCAATCTTAAACTCTGAGGAGCCTTCCTTTGAAAAGCTGTACCAGTTCCATGCTTTGAAGTAAGGACTTGAACTTTGGAATAGGAGTGGCTTTTGTGTGAGAGATGTTGCCATGAAAATCCAGCCAAATATGAACAAATCATAAGCACTCTGACTAAAAATGGGCAGAAGAGTCTGTGCCCGTACAAAGACACTTGTCTAGAGACTAAAATGAAATCCAGGAGTCACAAGTCCTAGCATTTTTTGTGAACATCAATGTGAAACATTGAAACATTGCTGAAACACGGGGACATTGCCACCTGTCCCCATGCCAGCCTAAAAAAAGGATCAGTCCATCGATGGCCCCATTGTTTGGGATGGCAGAGCCTAAGTGAAAGGAGACCATGTGGGTGTTCGTATAATATTGCAAAGTAAAATTTGGGAAGGTGGGGTTATTTGGGGTTTGCTTTTTTTTAGAAATCTGAGAAACTATAAACAGAACCAGAGGCAAACAAAGGGATATTATTAAGGTTACCATGTGAAGAGTGAGAAACTTTGGAAACACCAGCATTCACGTTACTTCTCCAAAGGCCCTATGACAAAGCATTCAGCTACACAAGATGCTATTCTTTTCTTATTAACCTGCCCAAGCTGGCCACCTCTGGAGATGTATCCGAGTTGAGGAATAGAGAAGACCATTGTCTATATATCCCCCAGATCCACTGCTTCAAAAATCAGAAGCGGTGAAGTGAACAAGGCGAGAGAGACCCAATTATTTCCTGAGTTAACTAGATTTTATATGTGCTTCTGCCACATGGCTCCTACATGACTCAGTTGAAATGTCTCCAAATCCCATTTTCACTTCCCTCATTTTCTGTGTGCAGCAAATATGTTGGCTTCTGATTCGCACGTGTGCTAAATATTCCCAGCTGCAGCTGAAGCCAATGGGATCACAGGTCTGAACAGAAGGCTACAGACAGAACAGAAATTGTGCTGTAGGTGACACAGAGAGGGTGCACTGAACGACAGAAGACCTTAGGGTCAGTCTCATTTCTCTTTCTAAAGTGGGTCCTTTTTATCTTGGGAATACTGCACTGCAGTGAACTGTACACAAATACTACAGCAGAAATATTACAGCAAAGCCAAGCAAGAAATTAAGACTTCCTTCTTCAGAGCAGCACTTAATGCTCTGCAATAAGCAAAGCCTGAGGAAATGCAAAGAACAAGAAGCAAACAAAATATTGAAGAGCTGCTCATTAAGTTAGCACTGTCCATCCTGTGCACTGAATGAGACAGGAATCCCGTGGGAAAAGTATCATGTGATCCTGTAATTAAAATTTGTATTATAATGCATAAGCAGAATGAGGCTGATTTAAAGTTGCACAGGCAATATAAGTACTGAGATTTTCTAATTTCTGAGCTACGGGTTTTGTCAGTCTCAAGGATTCTTTGCAGTGTGTTTTAATGGTGGAGTGATTATTTTCTAGCTAGATCTCTTTGGATTTTCCCTCAGCATCCTTCTGTATCAGGGGGACAGTGTTACTTTGCCCTTCATTTTGTTAAATTCTTGTTCCCTGTATCTGCTAATAAGTGTTTATTGAATCACACACAGCATGATCTTTCTGCTTTCTTCCAGGCAAGCCTTTGGCTGCCCAAAGCTGCTGTACCACCTTCCCTCTAGATGCCCTCTGAGACTGCAATTCCTAGGGATCTCAAAACACCTCCTCCTGTACCTAATCCTCACTGTAGCTGTTAGGTCCTGATCCCATAAACCTGCTGGGACACTCCTCCCACACATCCAGCAGCGAGTGAGTGACTACGTGCTGGGAGGGAGGGGGCCATGCAGCACCACAGAAATAATGCACCGGCCTTCTCCCTCTCTGGTTTACTTTCCGGATGAGCGTGTGTCATCTGGATGTTTGGAACCATTTATCAGAGGTAATGGTATGTTTTTAAATGGTCTTTTCCCTCCCTTTAGGTCAGGAGAAAAAAAAAGTGAAAAAGCATTTGACATTACTTTTTTTTCTCAATTTCCCCTCCCCAGCTCACCCCAAGAAGGTCTCCCTGCAAACAATAGCTGCAGAAAAGGTGTGAACTGCCCCCCTCCTCTTTTCTTCACCTCAACAAGGTGTTAACTTCAAGGCCTAGCTGGGACCATTTAAACTGCAACATTATTAAGCACAGCAGTCTCACAAAAGTCAGAGGGAGGAAGGAACACTTTAACCCTTTCAGAGCCTCACACAACAGGCAAGACCCTAATTCCAGTGCATCCGTTCTCACAGTCCTTCAGTACCCCAGTTCACACGGTTAGCTGCACACTGGTGCCTCCTGGTATTTAGGTAACAGGTCTTTGGCACCTAAAATACCACGGATTAATTTGCAGATAGATGTTTTCACTGAATTTATGGCACTGCACCTAAGCCCTTTGCTGGGAGAAACACCCCATAAATAACATAGTTAGCAGCGACCATTAAAGTACCACTCATGTAAATAAAGGAGAGCGTTTCTCAAGCAGAGATGTTATATTGCTTAAGAGCAAAATTGGAGTCTTTTGGCATTTCTTCAGCCCGGGTTCTGTCATTACCTGTCCTGCTCCCTCAATCGGACTTTTCTGCTGGATTAAGCTGCTTTTTTCCTTAAGGCACTGAGGTCTTGCTGAGTGACATTATGCACTGAAACACAGATGGCTGCTCGCTGCACCCCCAGAGATAGCTCATCTAAAATTTAGGGAACATCAATAGGCAGAAAAATGTAACAACCAACCCCTCCTAGATGGACTGTTGGGAGCAGAATTGAAACTGTGGAAGCTTCAGCCATCACAGTCTCATTTATGGACGTTACCTCACTTATACACTTATACGTATACACTTATACTTCCTAATGAAAACCACAGGAGGGGGACAAATGGTCACATTACAGAAATAGGTCCTGGGCTGGTGGTTATGACCGG
This sequence comes from Platysteira castanea, assembly GCA_013397175.1. Lineage (NCBI taxonomy): Eukaryota > Metazoa > Chordata > Aves > Passeriformes > Platysteira > Platysteira castanea. Next base: position 614,834 of record VYXC01007504.1, on the reverse strand, counting down.
TCACCCGTGGATGCCTGTTGACCTGGTGTGATGGGGAGCCTCTGAACTTCTCAGCCTTTGCTATCTCATCTCAGTGACTCCAGTCAGGAGCTGTCATGGGTGATTCGGGTGGAAAGGAAATGGCAGTGTATCAAAAGCCCCCTGCTTGTTTAAAGTCTCAGGCCATCTACGAGCTACATTGGAACCAAAAAGTAAATAAAGTTTCCTGGAAATAAGTCCAGGAGCTCTGCAACACCGCGTGGCACAAACACGCACATGGGAGTGCAGCGCTCTCCATTCACTTTTCCCCAGGTTTTCCTGCCTGAATTTCAGCTGTCACTGCTTTTCACCAGCCGAAAGGCATCAGCAGGAACACTTGAGGCTTTTCTTGGAGAGCAACCTCAGACTGTTGTATACAGCAAGGGGGTGAAACCGCAAGGGCTGCAGAGCAGGCATGGCCACGGCGAAAAGTGGGACAGGAATCCTGAATAAATCCAGTGAATGGGAAGATAATATACATCATGGCTCACAGGCTACTTTATTCCTTCTTCTTCTTTTTTTTTCTTCTTTTCAGAAAAATGTGCCTTAACTGTCCAGTATAAATATTTGTTTCCAATGTTGTCATGAATTGTACTTTTCCACTGCATGCTACTAACTCAGAAATACCATCTGATCCTCAAGCAGACACAAAGGAACTATGTTTTGCAGGGACAGGGAAGGGGGGGAAGCCTTTGGCATTGCTCTGTTATTTCACCCTTTAAACCCCTCCTTTTCCCTACCCATCCAAATTTTCCTTTTGCATCTCATTCAGCTAATGGACAGCTCTCCCGAGGACAGAGGATTCCTTGCTAGTTCCTGATTAAGAGTTTTTAAGAAGCCGGGAAGGAAGATATTCTTTGAAACTGGATCTACTGTAGGATGAGAGCCAGCACACAGGACACCGTGTCTTTCAGAGAGGGCCACACACAGTGCCACTCCAGTCATATGACTTCTCTGTCACATCCTGAAGCCATTTCCAGCTCGTGTGCGAGTTTGTACTCCCATTTAGAAAAGGATGGGATATATTGGGAACACACATATGGAAACACTTTCAGGGAATCAGTTTCCATGAAATCCATAATAAGCCAAGTGGCTTCAGATGTGGCAGTGTGCCTCAGATTAGCCAGAAAAAAAAAAAAAAAAAAGAAAAANAAAAAGAGAAAAAAAGAGAGGGAAAAGAGAAGGAAAATTCTACTCTTTAAGTCCTTATTTCAGTTTCAAGGGGGGAAAAAAAGAAAAAAAGGAAAGTTAAAACCAACTAATAACTTGTGGCTCCCAAAACAGTGAGTCACAAAATAATACAACTAACAAGAGCGCTCCTCCTCCCCCAAATAAGGATACTGCTATCACCATTCCTGCAGCTCCCAGAAAGCTCTTCTGGCATCTGCCAAGCTCACGTGGGGTCGGCAGAGATGTGCCCCTGCCTGTGCCAGCCTGCGTGGGTTGGGCAGGTGCCCACTGTCTGGTAACCTGTACAAGCAATTTTTTCCTTCCCTTACAAATTTTCCTCCCTTTCCTTACCTTCCCGCTCTTTCAAAAACTGCAACTCGGTGATTAACTGTCCACTAAATAAATCTCCTGGAAAATGCTGGATTCAGGAGGGGATATACCCTGGATGGGGTTGGCTGTACCAAGGCCATACTATAAGCAGGGTTTATGGTGGGATGGTGTATTTCGTTTGCCAGGCAGGGTTTGGATATCACCTGCCTGCTATGCTTGGAGCCAGAGCTCAAGAGCAACTCCCAGGTGCCCTCAGCGGTAGGTACCAGAGATTAGGAACAATCCCAAAAAAACACAGAAAAAAGCTGGAGGCGACCTTAGTGCCAGGCAGGAGGGAAGCACCGAACTAATCTGAGCTACTGTGGTGATGGAATAATCTTTGCACGGCTGAGGAAGTGGGAAGAAGCATGGATCAAGTGGAGTTCAAATGGGAACTGGAGAGATGCTACGTGCATCTCTGCAACAGCTACCCGCCTTTTTATCACGAGAAAATAACCAGGAATTTGGCTGCTAATTGGGGCCGTATCCTACAAACCCTACTTTTCCTGACAAACAAATGACTCCACAAATAGTCCCTCTGTTTCCAATAGGGTTATTTGTGGTAGGAGGGACCACCCAACATGAGAGGATCAGGCCCTCCACTCCCTCTCTCTGCCGCTTGCTTCAACCTTCCACAGTCAAATCTGAACACAAAAAAATACCCACGAACTGCAAGGGCTTTTCCTCACTGCTGCTGGAAAAGCCCTGGACTAGAACGGCTGCGGAAAGGTCTCGTGTGCTATTAATATGATGCTCTTCCTGGCTTCTGCCGCCAAAATGGGGATTTGCCATTTGTTTCTCAGGCTGGTTATTTCCACTCAAGCCCCAGCACAGTAACTAACTGAAAACTTCTGCATCAAGGAGAAGGTCTCTTTTAAAGTTTGGCTTGGCTTTGCTTTCAAAGAGTTGTCTGTATATTTTAGAATATGTAGAACTTGCGTTTGATTTAAACTTCGCTCTTAACAATAGACAAGAGATGATTTCTCTACTGAGCGATTTAAACAAAAACAAACATATTTTCATTACTCGGCCTTGTTCTCAAAACACTCTGTTTTCTTTTTTTCCCAGAGAAAAATCAAACCCTACAAACAGTTGCACTTCTGGCCAAAAAAGCTTAAATTCACAAATGTAGATAATCCATTTTTTTTCCCAGAACAATATCTTACACAGAGAAAGAAGAGCACCTCAGCAGCCCCCAAACATTCATAAAACATGAAACCCCCTCATCTAAACAATTAAAACCATATTTTTCTCCTCCAAAATAACATCTCCCTTCTAAGAACATTTTCAGCCTTGGTCCCTGTCCACAAGCAGGGCCATGATGTTGATTTTTAATCCTCCCCAGCACGAAGTCCCGTGTCCCCAGAGGGTAAACAGCCACGCCTCGTCCTGCGGATGCAGAGGAAAGCGCTGCTTGTGTTCGGAGCTGGGGCTGCACAGGAGCAGCCGCTCTGAGGGGATGAGGGCACTTAGCCCACAGAACTTCTGGCTACTGGAGAAAGAAGAGAGGAGATACCAGGGAGGCATTTCCATCTTAGGTTAAGGATTTTAGCAGCAGGCGCAATAATGCTGTTGGAGTGAAAACAGTGGAAAATAACTCACCCAGTGACGGCCAGAGCTTTTTCCCTTACAGTGAGAACACGTTTCCCCCAAGTAACACAAACAGTAGTAACATTGGGCTTTGTGATAAAATGGTCAAACACATAAGTGTGACTCAAGATCCGCTGTCCAAGGAAATTTCAGGAGGCTCAGGGTGAGAGGGAGCCCTGTGAGGAGAGCCATGGGTGAACACCAAGCTAAATCCTGCTCCCACTCAGTCATGGGGCTGAGCGAGAACAGCTCGGGGATGTCACAACCCTTGGCCTGGCAAGAGCGAAGCTGCGGCTCTCAAGCCACAGAGCAGGACTTGCCACCGGCACTGTGAGCTTCATGGTGGAGGAAAATCTTGCACTCAACTGCTGGGCTGCTTTCGCTGGAGCTGTTGTTCTCACAGCTAAGAGTCAAAAATACTGAGTGGTGTAAAGACCTACAGAAGTTTTCCATCCATGGATTTAGGCACTCAGTGCCTGTTTAGATATCAAGCTGCCACAAAATTCAGCAGAACACAGCTAAACATAGCTGTAAAGCAAGGCTAGAGGCACTGTATCCCTTCTTATATTCACTTTAACAACATACAATTTTCAATCTTGTTTAATAAAAGTTGTGTAAATCCCTCTGTATATTTTTTTTCATTCCTTTCAGACCTAACCTAAGCTTCCTACTAAGTTAAGGCAAACTACTGTAAGCAAAGTTTCAATCCAATATAAGATGGTCTACACAGCATCCCCATTCATCAGCTGAGCTAAAGCTTGAACCAGCTCAACTCTGAACGCCTCTAAATAAATGCTTCTTCTCCATAGTGTAAAGTCTGAATATGGGTTTTATCCTCCCAGGAAGGTGATGATGAGAAAAAGAAACAGACATGAGTCTGTAACAGCTCACATCATAAACATGCTTGAGGCTGTTTGATGTACAGCCCCTTAGGCTATACCACCAGCAGCTCTTTAAACCATCAAAAGAGATTTATCTCAGATTTGGTATTTTGGAGTTTAAGTTCAGATCATCAATAGTGATTAGAAATGGAAATAGAAAATGCATTTAACCATTAAAGCTGTTACAAGGAAAAATGTGATACAGTGCTTTCTGGTTTTTGCTACTGATTTATTTTGTGAATCTGGGCAAATAATTTTATTTTTCCTGTGTAAATTTGCTTACTATACAATGGATATTTCAATACTTCGTATTAGCTGAGTGACAAAAATTAGTAGTACACTTTAGAAAATACTGTGAAATCCTTTGTTGGAAAATGTTGTAAAGCTACAAAGATTAAAGGTACAACCCAACAGATACTTTTTTTATAAGCTCTTCAATGGGTGAAGACACAGAAAAAGTGGAAGTCAGACACAGACTTGAAATAAACTTCCATAGGCGATCCTGATTTCTGAGATAAAAAAGATGCATACAAAGTCAGCCTGAATTATCACCTTTAGCTGTCTTCATCTGCTTGAGAAAGCAGCAGCAGAATTGCTTTAAACCAAACCTCCAGCGCATCTGCAGCACAGACTGGTGAGAGCAGGAGCTGGCCTGGCTGAGCACCAGGCGCCGGCTCCAGCCCCACCACGGCTGGAATGGCTTCCTCCATGGGCAAGCAGCCTGTCCAAAAAACAGCTCCAAACCAGTCTGGCCCACCTACGTGGGCCAGGCCAAACGAGGAACTCGTTGGGTTTGGACTACCCTTAAACCCAGCTTCCTATCTAATTTTGGAATCTAATACAGTGGCTCCCAATTTGACTCCAGTGCTGCTTAGATCCTCCCTGCGCTCCTCTTCACCCATAAAAAAGAAAACAACACGGGTTGGATTTTAGCAGGAATCAAAATGAAAACAAAAACAAGCAAAAAATCCCTTTAGAGGGAGATATTTGAGAGAGGAAGAGGGAAGAAAGGGGGAAGAGAGGTGCCTTTTTCCCATTGCCAGGATTCTTCTGTGGCTCCTCCTGCCATGCCAGCATCCACATCACAGTTCCCGGGGACTTCCTCTGAGCAGCTTCTGCGAGATGCCTCTTCCAATGAGCCATTTCATCTTGGTCTTATGTTGCGGAGATTTCGGATCAGCAGCCCTCCTGGTGTTTTTGAGGCACTTGCTTCCCTTCCTATTTGGCCAGCCAGCTACCTTTGCTTGGTTGCTCTAGACCCTAGACCAGATCCCAGGCCTTGCAATTTTCACCCTTGAGGGTATCTAAATGTTTATGATCTTTTCACAGAGGTCTCTATACTTTCCCTCTTACAAGGCTCACAAACCCTATCCAGCTCTAGCCTTTTAACTGCACTCAAATTAGCTATTTCAACTTTAATTAATTTTTTTGGCTGGAATGCCTTCTTTGGGACATAGTTTTATTTTTGTTTTCTGTGGCAACAACACAGATAACTAGCTGGCACCACTCAACAGGAATGATCTGCAGATGTTTGATCCTATTTCTCCACACAGGGGCACAGATCATATGATCTCACGAGGTCCCTGTGGGTCCTATAAGACGCTGACACTACCTATAGGAAATCAGAACCTATAGGAAATAGAACTGATCCACCAGCTCCTCTGGGGTAATTCCCACCTACCTAAGTGTAAGCAGATTCACAGAGCTGTGTCAACAGCTATTAAATACAGTCATCCAGATAGAAACCGCTAGCAATATATATATATATTCTGGTTTGGCACTCCAGGGGAACTGAGTGACGACTTTTGGCCAAGCTGAGAAGGTGATGGGTCCTTGGCCTAACCTGGCTGGCACCGTTTGCTTCTTATTATGAGCTGTGACAAGCAGCTTTGTCCTTTCTTTCCTGCTTGTCCTGAAGCCTGGAAGGAGGTGAAGAGCCACAGAGCTACCTCGGTATCCTCCTTATAATTTCATTTTTGCACTCCCTTCTGACCCACACTCACTATCACCTGGGTCTTGCAAGGCTGCAACCACTGTTACCACCTCGCTTGTTCCCTTCACATTACAATTCCCTCTTGTACTTCATTGTACATCTTGTAACCAGCTGTACTGTATCTAAGACTGCAAATTCTTAGGGCACAGGCTGACTTCTCTTTTTTCCTTCTCCTCTTTCACTGTATAATCCTTAGCACAAGGGGGATGAGAGCTCCAGACACTATCACAATAAAAACACTGTCAGCAGCCAGCGGTGATTCCAGCAGAGGTCCATTAGTTATTCCCAAATATAACTATTACTTTGATCACTGAACTGCACTGCCTGCAGGAGCCAAACCTGGATGCTGCAGCTAAAGCCAAAACCTCAACTGATGCCTTGACAAGGGGACTGATCTCCAGTTTGTAGAAGTTTTTCAATCCCAAGTTCAGCTTTCAACCCAACACAAAACATCATTTCAGTGCAAAATTAAATATGGCAAGCTGTGTTTTTGCAGACATCCATCCAATAAAAATGCTGTGCCTCATAGATTTGGTCCTGTACCTGTGCTTCAAACTGGTTTTCCAAGCAAGCCCATTGTGCAGCCTAATTATATAAACTCAACTAAGGTCGGCATATCTTTAGTTTCTGGCTTTATAATATTCTGCCAATTCTAAACAGTACCTAAATAGTTTAATAGGAAAGGGCATTAAAAAGCAATGATGTCTATGGATCAGACAGTGATAGCCCAGTTAAACATTAAAAATAACAAGTGGAAACCACACATGTGGCATCACTAGAGCTTGTGTAGCTTTTCGTCTCAGCTAAATGAAAGAGGCTTTGTGGGTATTGCTCCTAACCCGAGCATACCACCTTTCACTGTTCACCGCCAGAGATTTGTGATGTTAAGAGACGGAAAGATTGCCATGAGACGTGCTACCCCTCCATTTTGCCTTCAGAATTGATCCTTGGTTTAAATCCTTCAGGCTGTTTTCTCTGCTGGTGCTCCCCTTCTCTCAGCAAGGTTGCTTCTCTTTCTCACACAAGCCCAAGGAGGCTTCCTTTAGCTGCCTATCCCAGCAATCCCAAATTACAAAATAACATTACAGCAAACATTCATGGCTACCACAGGGTAAAAGATCAAATGGGTGATTAGAGAGACCTTTAGGAACGACGACTGGGAAGTTTGGAGATAACATGGCCCAGACAGGGCTGAGTATGCAGCACACTGACTTCTCTCCTCCTCCAAATGCACCTTTAAACCACCACAAAATCCCCTTCATTAAATGTATGATACCTCTTTTGCCAGAACTAAACTTTTTCACACAATGAGAGCATCACCTGGTCCAAGTAATCCCAAGGAATTAACACAGTTTCAACTCTCTATTAGCAAATTTGCCTGTGCAATAAGGATCGTGGAGAGAAAAGAGGCTGCTCTGGCTGGGTGTCCTCTCCCCAACGGGGCCACAGTGTCAGCTCTGACCTTTGCTTTTGACAGTGCAAATGTAAACTAAACCTGAGGGGAAAAGCCCCTGTGACAATAGTCGTGTTTCTTAAAATGAAAGATTAAACAGAGCAGGAAAACTAAGGGAGAACATGCATCCCACTGTTTTATTCCTATATCTCCATCTAGGGTGGTGTGTGAGAAATTAAATTCATTTTGTTAGGACTTTGCAGTTGGGCAAATACAAAGGCAGAAAAATTCCTAAAGGAATTGCCGAAGCACACAAAGTCAGTGAAAAATGCTTTCCCAGTGTGTTTTTTCAGGTGGGTTGGAAAAGTAGGGTGCCATTAGTAATTCAACCAAAAATAACACCTTTCCAGCAGATACTGTAGGAGTTTGGCTGATAAGGAAAGGGAACTTCCACGATTTGATAGATTACAGTTAACCCACAGCAAACTGAATTGACCAAAATGCTTTTTCGCAGTCCCCCTTCAGACTCCTAGCAAGTCAAACCAGTTCTGTGCCGCACCAGACAGTTCCCTGTGGCTTCTGCCACGTCCCTGAGACCCACCACGGCCACCTCCTGTCCCACCCAATTCTCTGTACCTGTCACCAACACAGGAACACACATGAACCTCAGAAATCAAAATTGGTGCTACATTCTGGCAGACAATCTTATAGCAAAGTTGTAGCAAGTTCAAATGAGTGGAAACTAAAGTTAGACAAATTCAGACTGGTAACAACACCCACATTTCAAAGTGAGATTAATTAGCATCTGTAACCAAAGGTTGTGCTGGGTTTTGCTTCCCTGGAAATTTTTAAATGAAGACCAACTGAGTGTTTGGGCTTGCTTCTTTTCTCAAGGGTTGCCCTCAAGTTCAAATGAGAGCTAATTTGGGGAAATCTTACACATGGGTTCAAAGCAGATGCTCGTATCGGCTTCACTGTACAATAATCGATGAATTTATACATCTGTGGAGATTTTCTTATGTCAAATTATTCTTCCCTGTGCCTCATAGATGAAGCTTCACCACTGCTAAAAATCCTCACACTCCATAAAAACTCCTCGGACACAGCAGCACCATCAAGCACCGCACGGGTACAGGGTTGGGTTATCCCTGAGGGGCCACTCCACCACCCACACACTGCTCCTGCGGACATGGGGAAACTGTCCCAAGCTCACGAAGCCATCTCCTGCTTTTGATCCCTTCCCTCGCTCTCTTTTGAGTCAGTCTGAAAGCAAATACTAAGAGATTTCCAGATTAGTGTCCCCAAATACACTCTCTTTACGCATATGAAATAGTTCCTTCTCCCTTAATAACATCCTTTGTGAGCCACGTGAAGGTGCGCTCCCTCATTTTATCTCATCCATCTTCCTCTCCTTCGCTGCCTACGTTGTTTGCTTTTGTACAACCACAGAAAACCTGAGCCACTTGCATGGCTCTTGCCTTCCCTTTTGGTCACCAGTATCAGCCCAGTATCACCAGTATCAAAGCTCTTTGAAATCTGACAGCCAAGCTGGCAGGACACCAGGTTCTTTTCTGCTCAAACATCCATCAACAGAGGAGGAGATTTGGTCATGTGTAAAATGGGACCAACAACCATTACTAAACCACTTCAAAAAGGTGTTTTTGAAGCTCTGCTGGGCTCTAACACTCCCTTGCTGACCAAATTCAGTGTGGTCGAATTCTGCGTGGCCAGAAATGAGAGGAAATTTCACTGAAAACCAAGGCAGCTCCAGCAGCAGTTTTTTTCTCTTGAACCCTATTTTTTAGTGTAAAATTGGCAGAATTTAAACCATTCAGCTCCTGAAGGGCATATGATACTCCTTTACCTTATCTTCTGCCAAACATAGTCATAAGTCTGAGAAGGACCAAATTCTATTGCATTTTATGGAACCATTTGATAAATTCATATTGGCCAATTAAACAAACCTAATTCAGTGCAACAAAGACGCAAGGCCACAAAGACTTAAGGGCAACATCATAGAATCACAGGATGGTTTGGGTTGGAAAGGGCCTTCTAAAGGTCATCTAGTCCAACCCTCCTGCCATGGGCAGCGGCATCTTCAACTATATCAGGTTGGTCAGAGTTCCATTCAACCTGGCCTTGAATGTTTACAGAGATGGGTCATCCACCACCTCTGTGGGCACCCTGTGCTAGTATTTTGCCATCCTCACAGTGATGATTTCTTCATGTCTGATCTAAATCAACTCTTTCCGTTTAAAGCCATTCCCCCCTTGCACTGTCACTCCATACTCTTGTCAGAAGTCCCTCCCCAGCTTCCTTGTGGGCCCGTTAGGGAAGGGGGGTAAATAACTGAACCTGACCTCCCTGTATGCACCAGAGAGCTTCACACGTGAAGATCCATTTCCTCTCCACATCAGCACACATGTGATCCTGCCTCAGCTGCCATCACTGGCTCCATCCTAGGTAGAAAATTAACAGCAATTCCACAAAGGGAATGGAGAAATCATCAAACGCCTTTGCAGAAGGATGAAACAAAGAGCTCAATCCCACAGCCTTCCTGTTAGAGGCTTATTGACTTTATTGGGAACACACATCTAGGTAGTGGCTCAGGATCTGGCCCATTGGAAATCTGGAATTGAGGACCTGGTTGCCCCACTAACAATTAGCATTTTGTTTACAAAACCCAGCAGAGTCAGTAAGAATAATCATTACAAAACATGCTCAGACTGTGATTCCGGTTTAAGTTAATATAATTTTAATGAGTTCTTCAGAAAAAGCCTGGCACTTATGGAAAATTTCCTTAATTAATATCAGACTCTAAATTAGTAATAAAAAAAAGCCCTGAATATCATTTGGTCTCAAGCTGGAACTAAAGTATGTTTTGGCATCATTACTAACTGTTAGCAGCAAGTTCTGGAAACAGATGCAAATCTTGATATGTGTCCTAAATATAAAACACATTGCAAATAAAAGCTCAGATAAAAATATATCTATACATCCACATATATTTGAGTGTGCTATTTCCTGCCTGTATCAGCAACAAATTTATTCAATTTCAAAACATTCCACTTGTTTCTTTTCAGTATTTTTTAAAATCCCTTATTTCAGGAATAAAACTCCTTCCCTCTGCCTTCATTCTTCCTGTTTATTTCCTCTCCCAACAGCCGTTTTAAGTAAATGAAAAGGGCTTAAAGACACGCATTGTAACATTCAAACATCTGAAAATCAGCCCGCTTGTTTTACCACCTAAATATGGGCATAGGTGCCTAATTTGAGGCCACCCACGCTAGAAAAATTTGAGGTAGGGATCATGCAACACATCTTCTGGACAATTACTCCAATGAGAGATTCAACCCAGTGGAGAGGCTGCTACTGAAAGCCCACAGAAGAGTGCCAAGGTGCTGAGATTCCCAGGTGGCACCAAGTGGGCAGGAGACTAAAAATGGAAAACCTGCGGTAAACAAAATAAATAGAGCCACTGAAAAATAATGAAAAAAAAAAAAAAAAGGAAGGCAAGTTAGAAGTTTAGGGAAGGCAGCAAAATGAGCGGGTTGTTTCTGAAGTCCTGAGCTCCCCCAAGTTCTTTACTTTGCCTTGACTCAGTTTCACCTCGCAGGGAAAGCACTGAACATCAGCGAGGAGAAACGGAGACAGAGACAACCTTGAGTCTTTCGGCTTCCATTAAAATAAAAAAATAAAAAAAAAAAAAAAAGAAGAAGAAGACAGAGTGAAAATTGTTATAGTCACCAAGAAAAACATCCCAGCATAGTGAGCGCACCAGAAACCGAGCTGGCTTCTTGGGTTTGCCAAGAGCCTGAGACAATATTGCTGAAGCGTGAAGTGCTCATTCACTGCAGGGGCTGCTCACACCAGGGCCATGCTGGCAATAGCCACAGCATTAACCGTTTCTCTGCTTACCAGAGCACATAAAGAATAAATAATTATATTTTGGAGACAGCACTAGTGCCTTTTCTTCTGAAAAGTCCTGTCCTGAAATGTGCTTATTGCCCACAACATTTAATCAAGTTAGCAGGAATTAAGGGATGAAAGCATAGCTACTTCCATGGCCACAGTTTCTACTTAGTTGCTGTAAAATTTTCTGAGCTCCTTAGGAGAAGATAAACAACTTCTGTTTCTAGAGGTTCTTTCAAAGACCAAATTCCCGGAAAAAGGAAAAATCCTTGTTATAAAAATCATGTGCGTACATGACACTAGCGAAATCCAAGGTAATTCACATATAGGGTGAGAAACCTAAGATGATAACTAGTATAGTACCCCAAGAAAAAAAAAAGCCCATCACAGTCAGCCTCTTTCTCATTGACATACAAACACTAAATCCAGAGGTTCAGCTGGAGCTGCTTCCATTACATGTGTTTTTTTATTACATGATTTTTCGACTAACAAGAATAAAAATTAAATTGTGTAAAAACCCAGTAATGCCCCTGATTAGGGCATGGCTGGCATTACATTTATCCTTGCCAGCCATCAGTGAACTGGGAGAACAGGAAGATTTCTTAAATTTCAGTTTGTGATGAGGGTCCAGGATCGCCCAAAACATTGTGGTAATTTATCTACAGAGGGAGATGAATTAATGGGAAAGTACGGCCATACACGAAGTAGCAAACAGGGTCAGGGCACATTCTCTGGCTCTAAATCCAGTCAGGATGGTCTGGCCACAGATGTAATGTTAAATCCTGACTCCATAACAGGGTGGCTGACTCTGAGCTGCCCACAGGAACAGGTTCGGGACTCTGCTCATTTCCAAACCACAGTTGGGACCTGTTTGTGACCATGTTGGCCAACCCCACTCAAAACCACTCTTGCTGACAGTTTAACAGTACTGGTATTTAACAGTCCAGCCCTACCACTGTGTAATTTATTGGTGAAGACACCACTTTCTGGCCATTTTATTTCAGAGGGATGTGTCTGCAGGCTTCTTTTGTTTAGGGGCTGATCCGAGCATCTCCCTCATCTATCTTGGCATGCCCCTACTCAATGACACAGTAAATACAAAGACAGCAAAGTCCACCCTGCACCCTGTGGGGACTCCAGCAAGCGGGACAGCAGTTTCTGGGCATGGTGGCACATCCCCAACTGACAAATATCTAGGAAGAGTGCAAGCCCCGAGCTAGAAAAAGCAGGTTTGGTGATTTGTCCTGCTGTTTAGAGTCAGTTTTAATTTTCTCATTTGTCATATGGCATCTGTCAGACACAGACAGGATCTTCCACAGTCAGCACTGAACATGTTTGTGGTACACCTGCAGGACAGGTCCTCCAGCATCTGAAGATCTTGACCCTGCAAGTCTCTCTCAAAGATGAAGCAAAAAGAAAGAGACTCATGTTTAGGCAGAAGGGTGAGTAGGTCCAGGAAAAGTGTAGGGGAAGACAAAGCCTCCCCATCTTCCCCTTCTCAGGATTCTCAACAAAATTAAAATCAAGCTCAAAACCTGCAACAGCAGAGAAGGTCGAGGTCAGGGTGAGGTAGGGTTAAACCAGGACTAGAGTGTAATTAGGCTGTGATATGGATATGTTTATGGGACAGTTAAATTGTCTCTTAAATCACCTCAGCAAAGGCAGACTATCAGATCAGACATGCCTGTACTTGAACTACTCACCTAGGCTCACTTCAGAGACAAACAGGCTCTTCTCAGGCACTGCCAGGGACCAGCAGAGATCACCTGCAGACCAGTCAAGTCCTGAAAATGCCAGTCCATCCTCACTGACTCAAAAGGGAGTGAGGGTGAGTGTCTCAAGAATGGATGTCTGCCCTGGGGACAGCTATACCCCCCCCTCCTTCACCTGCCTGGGAGCAGCCTTCTTGTGACTGCAAGAACAATCCGACCTGTACTCCCTGCTCTGAATCTTCCATGTGGAGAGGACTTGCTGGATCAGCCCCAAAGTGTTATGTAAAATGGCTGTGATGTGTATATTTCTATGAATCATATACATTAATTACATAATAGTCACCCATGCTCCCCATCCCACATGCACTTTGGTTATGCATAGGACACAAAGACTGAATGCATTCACTATGAATCATGCAATAAGACTACATCCCTAAGGCAAACTCTCTCCAAAATGACCCTTTTCTTACATTCCCATGGCTTCCACTACAATATTATTTAATTAAGAATATTAATCTGTTGGGCCACCAACTTTCACTGTCTTCTGGGGAAGTCTGAGCAGACAGACATTTTAATAAAATATAGGGAATCCTGCTCTTTTTATGATTGCATTGGAACATAGGGTAAGGCAATTTCATGGCCTCATGAACTTGTTTTTTTATTTGTTCTTGGTATGAATGTGAAACTTCTCGACCAGAGAGATCACAGGTTCAAAAGCTACATGAGTGATGCCAGATAATCTTTGCTTTGCTTCGCTTTTCAGCTCCTGCTGTTGAATACTGCCCAAATACCAGGGACATATCATTGATTAGTTGTAGAGCAGTGCAAACAGAACACTGATCCCCATCCGGAGAACAGAAGATGAACACTTGCAGTTTGGCAGACACAGGCACACGTGCACGTGCCCGCAGCACGCATGCAAACCTGCCAGTTGTGCAAAGAAATCACTCAAGACACTGACACAACCAGTTCAGCCGCATTGCAGCAGCTGCCCGAGGAGGCCCTTGGGGTTGCAACCTGCTGCCCTTCTCTCCTCTCCCATGGGATGAGGAACTGCATGCACTGCTATGGCAGTGCCCCACCACCTCCTGTCCTGCAGCCCCAAACCTCTTCTGATGCTCAGCCTAATCTGGGGGTGAAACATAGACAACCTCATCACCAAGAATCATGGAATCATTAAGTTTGGAAAATACCACTGGGTCCAACCCAGCAGCACCACGTTCAACATTAAACCATGTTCCTAAGGGCCACATCCATGTGCCTTTTGAACACTTCCAGGGATGGTGACTCCACCACTGCCTTGGGCAGCCTGTTCCAATGCCTGAGCACCATTTCAGTGAAGAATTTTTCCCTAATATCCATTCCAAACGTCCTCTGCCGCAACTTGAGGCCATTTCCTGTCATTCTGTCACTTGTTACTTGGGAGCAGAGCCCGACCCCTACCTGGCTGCACCCTCCTGTCAGGGAGCTGTAGAGAGTGGGAAGGTCCCCCCTGAGCCTCCTTTTCTCCAGGCTGAGCCCCTCCAGCTCCCTCAGCTGCTCCTCACCAGACTTGTGCTCCGGACCCTTCCCTAGCTCTGTTCCCTTCTCTGGACATGCTCCAACGTCCTTCCTGAATTGAGGGGCCCAAAACTGAGGACAGGATTTGGGATGTGGCCTCACCAGTGCCCAGCACAGGGGACAGTCACTGTCCAGGTTCTGCTGCCACCCTACTGCTGATACAGGCCAGGTGCCATTGGCCTTCTTGGCCCCCTGGGCACGCTGCTGGCTCGTGTATCCATCCCAAGATGGGGAAGAACACCACTACTTTTGCCACAGGATGAGTGTGGTTTTGGTCAAAGGAAAATGATTAAAAGTAGCTCTTGAGGGCTGCCACTGACAATAAAACCAGCAGCCACTTCTGCTTTATTGGATGGAATATTTTCAACATCTAGGTGAGAACAACTGTAGCAGTTGTCCAGGTAAAGTCATGGAGGCTCGTGGAAAGGCTGGGTGATGTGAAATTAGGGCAGATAGGAAGTTCTATGCCTGTAGGTGTGACAGCCAAGGCCTAAGGGGGAGGTTTTACTCATTTTTCCTCCTGCATGATGTTAAGCAACAGGCAGTAAATATGGCATTCATTAAAATGACCTTGTATACTTTTAACAGGCTCGATAATCAGATTTCTGCCACTGTATCGGAAAGCAACTTTTTTATTCAAGGCCTTATAAAACTCTAATTTCTCCCTCATGCTTTAGAGATGCCTAAAGTTTTCTAAGGATTTTAGTGTTTCTTAGCAGTAATTTTCTGCCCTCTTCCAAGTTCTGTTCTCTTCCTAAATATGCATTAAGCAACTAAGTGGAGATTTGCATTTCTTTGAGTGTGAGGGTTAAACTGCTGTATGGGGCAACTTAAAACTTGCATTTCTCTTTGTCTTTAGACATAGGAGGGGTTGGATGCTGCCCTCCCTCCCTGTGGCACTGCCAGTGAAACCCTTGAGAGGCACTGTCAGTTTTGCAGCTGGGGCTGCAATGTGCCTTCTTGCATCCTGAGCATCTGAGCAGGTCCTTCAGCCAGGAATGCTGCTCTCTAGTTCTGAGTAGAGCGTTTCTATTCTGAATTTCTATTTCTGTCAGCAAACACTGCACACAACCTCTGGCACTTGTGGAAGATCAAAGTCCCCTTTTCCACTCTTGAACCTAACTGGAAGGCAGGTGCCCACACTGGGAAAAGGTCAGGGCATTGCGGAGGCATTGCTCGGGCCCCGGAAAGATGAAGGGCAAGAAGCACGAAGGCAACTGACCACAGAGCACGGCAGGAAAGTTCAGTCCACGGCCACACAACGTACACAGCCAGGTCTTTTAGTCACTCTGCCTGTGCCCCCATGCCAGGCGCTCACGTCTGAATACACACAGACAAGCAAGGGCTGCAGGGCAAGCATGCGGCGTGCAGCTGCCAGGTCCCAGCCGAGCCTCTCCTGCAGGTATTGCCGCGGGCATGATTGCAAAAATCACCCATTCGACAACACAGAGCACCAGGAGGCTCTGACTCAAAGGCAACCTGTTTCGGGCCAAACAAAGCATTTCCTCAGCATCAAGCCGATCGAGTTTTTTGACCCAAGTCAGGGCATTGCATGGAGAGCCCGCAGCAACCTGCTCCAAAACCCTCCAAGCCCTCAGCCCACATGGAGATCTTTGGCATCTCTGCGCAGGCAGAGTGCACGAGGGCTGCAGAGGGGTTTGCAGCTGTTTGTTTGAGAAATAAAGCTTCCCTCCTCCAAGATGAAAGAAATCAAGGAGTCTATGCTAATCAAATCCTCCACGCCTGCTGGCTGCAATTCAGCTTGTCAGGGATGCAGCTCAGTGAAGTGATCAACTTTCCAGTGCTATGAGCTTGGTGAAAGGGGAAAACACGACAGCAAGAAATTCACCTGGCTGGGAGTCAAACAGGTGTATGGCAGCAGCATCCAAGATTATAATAATATCTTGCAAACATGCAAAAAATAGATGTAATAAGACTGATTCTTTGGTTTTCATTAATGAATCATAAAGGCTCTCTTTACATTACACATGCTTTTTTGGCATACGCTGCTAATATTTCCACACTTGCAAGGTTGGAGTTTTAATACTGAGCCTCCCTCCCCTAAGGTTCCTCATTTTTGGCAAGAGGTACAAGGTGACTGTGTGCCACGACAGGCTCTCTCTTACTTTGGGGCAATCAGATTACTTTACACAGATGGTTTTATCACTGAGACCATTAGAGGTGAGTTGTGCAATGTATAAATGTGCATTTGTTTGGTAAAAAAAGTCTCAGTTCCTTACTGCTCTCTTGTCTATGTTCCTAAATGTATTTCCTCTCTCCTGCATCATTCCAAAGCACAATTTGTCCAATCTTTACCTTAAAGTGATTCAGCTTGTTTCTGACAGGCATTTTAAGTACATATTAACTAAGGAAACAGGCTTTCTAGAGCTACTGGATTAAAATGCAGGAGAATGAACCTCAGCCTTAACTACTGAAGAAATAAAGGCATCTATCTGTCAGGATGCCTAACAACACACACACCACAAAAGTAAAGCACCAAAGCATAGAGAGTATTACATTTACTTTAAAACACAGAATCACAGAATGCTTAGTGTTGGAAGGGACCTTAAGATCCTCTTGTTCCAACCCCCCTGCCATGTGCAGGGACACCTTCTACTAGACCAAGTTGCTCCAAGCCCCATCCAAGATGGCCTTGAACACTTCCAGGGATGAGGCAGCCACAGCTTTTCTGGCCAACCTGTGCCAGTACCTAATTACATGCAAGTAAACATCCTTTTGTAGGGGAAATTTAAAAAAAAAAAAAAAAAAAAAAAAAAGGAGAATTTGTTCAAAGAATCAGGTTCACAATTTAAAAGTAATCTGATCTGATCTGAAATGGACCTAAAGTCATTTGAGAGATACATGCTCAGAGCAACATAGCAGCACTTCCACAGTGAAAAAAAAAAAGGGGGATTTTGAATCCTGCCTGCTGTGCAGGAACCCTGGTACCGCTGCTGAGGTTTGCTCTCCTTGCCAAGGTTTGTCTGAGGCCATGAAGGCAGCTGCTGCCAGTCCTGTTTCTCTCTGCATAATTGTTTTAGGCAAAACAGAGTCTTTACCTGAGAGGCGTCTGGGCACATCGGTAATGGCTGGAAGTCCTGTGCCTCGAGTGGAGGACAGGGGAGTTGTGGAGTGAATGGACGGTGATGTCATCTGGCTCAAGTAGGATGGGTAAGACTGGTCATAGGACCATGGCGGGGATGACTGCGCCTGCCTGGGGTCTAGGGGGAAAAAAACAAAAAAAAAAGAAGAAAAAGAGAAATTTTTTTTTAAAAGTAAGAAAAATTTTAGGGTATCAACAGCCTAATTTAAAGAAGTGGGATTACTGAACGTGCACACATCACTGCTATGAGGAATGAGAATGCAATGAAATACAACTTGCTCCTCAACAACTCAACTGTATCAAGTCTTGGTCTGGGCTTTTCCCCTCCCAGACCAATTTCTGTGGGAAATGAACAGACCAGAGAGCAGGGTTTTAAAAGATCTAGAAGCTGTGCTGCAAATTCCTGGTGTCTCTCTTCCAACATGTTATACCAAGAGTAGCCAGTCCTCAGGGAATCAGAAAGAGAAGCAGACAGCAAGGATGAGCCCCAGGTCTGATCTTAGGAAGTGGAAAAGACCTCTAAGACCATTAAGACCAACCATTAACCCAGCACTGCCAGGTCTACTGCTAAACCACGTCCCTAAGCTCCATAGCTACAAGTTTTTTGAACACTTCCAGGGATGGTGACTCCACCACTTCCCTGGGCAGCCTGTTCCAAAGCCTGAACAACTTTTGAGTGAAGAAAATTTTCATAAGTCCAATCTAAATCTCCCCTGGCGCAACCTAAGGCCGTTTGCTTCAGAGGAGGGCAGACTCTACAGTCAGCACTTAGCACGCCTGTCAAGCTGTTATCCAGTTCAAACATCACACAATACTGTTTTCAGTGCTGAAAATACTAGCCAAGGAGAAAAATGTCATTAATCTTATCAGCATCCATCAAAAAATGTCACATTTGGATGCTGGCCCAATTACCTACAGTTCCCTCGATTACAAAATATGAAACCAAATGGTTTGGGATAACTATCGGAAGCTAATGATAACTTCTGATGTATTTGCAACATCAAAATGATTTTAAGGAGGAAACGATTTTAAGGATAAACACAGTTTAATTTTTGCTGAAGCACTGGTGGAAGGACACCTAGTTTTACTCACTTATGTTTGGATTTATAAACTATTTACTCTCAGTTAATATCTGGTGATAAAGATACCACTGAATACCTCATAAATTATGATTTTTATTTCTTTTCATTGATGAAAAACAAAACACTTTCAACCCCAAAGTTTGTTTTGGGCACTGCACAATAAACAGAAAACTATCTCTGAACCAGCTCATAGAAACTGTAGCACATCCCTTAAAATCCTGCCCAGTATTTTCAGGGAAGCACACCAAGTCCATTCAATTTGGAAAACCTGCTCTATCAGAACACTGTGCTAAAGCCCTGCTTTGCAGACAGCAATGTGACAGCCACATGGCATAAGCAAAGGCTCTTTTTCAGGAAATTCAACTTTTTTTTCTTTTTTTAACTCCTTTCCCTGCTCTTCCACACAGCAAAACCTTGTAGTTTCAGCTACTTCTTGTTTATTATTTCTCTTCAGACATAATTTGTTTGAAGACATGTCTGGAAAGCAGATACTTCCTTGAAGCAAAATAACCATATAGATATATATAAAAAAACAACCTTCCAATTTAATTTTGAGAGGATTTTCTTGGAGTTTGCCATGTATATTAGAGTTGAGTAATATCAATGGTTAACATAAACTTCTCAGAAATCCGAAGGACACTTGATCATTAAATGTAATGAACTTCTTTGTTTTAACAGTTTCAAGGCCAGGGTTGTATAGATTGGCACAGGTTCAAATCTGACTGACTGCTCATTGTTACATCTGATATTGACATATTTCTCTGCCTCATTCCACTATGATAATTCACCATGCAGTCAATGGTAAATGTTCTTCAACTGGGAACAGAAAGCCTAGGCTTGCTGGGAAAACAATCTTAAAATTAATGGTGTGTTAGGAGCAAAATCTCAAATCCAAGATCCTTCAAACTCCAAGAGTTTTTCAATCTCTGCTTCTGAATCGAAAACAGAGTCCTTTAAAGTTTTGGGCTTAGGTCAGCTCCAATGCTAGGGGGAAATAACATAGCAGGTAAAGACTGGGAAAAAAAAATCATAGCAGAGGGTGTTTTTCCATCATTTTGGTCTAAGATGGTGGAAAGTTCAGAAAAAGAGCTGCATTTCTGGAGGCTCATGCCACTCCTGGCTAGTGCAATCCTCATGGCACAAAAAGTTCTTGAACATCTCTGGGACTCTCATCACTTTGAACACCAGTGCTAGACTTGGTTTTACACTTAACACCCTTAATCCAACAACTGTGAATGTCTGTGTGGACACAAGAACAACAAATAGCAAAAGGTGGTGTTTCAAAGGCTCATGTGGTATTTCAAAACAGTATCTCATACTGCACTGTCAGAAGCAGGATATGGGGCTGGATGGACCATCACTTGACCTCAAAACACATAATTTATTCTTGCAACATCTACCTTAAATACATCAGTCTTCCCAGAGAATAGGAAATAATGAAGAGGAAAATCTTTAACCAAATTGAACATTAGATGATTCATCAGAGCTCAGTAACTGAGAAGGTCACTGAGTACCCTCAGGCCAGAGGGTTACTGTGATTCCTCCACACAAAGGCATGGCTTAGGTCATAGTTGAGGCAGGGTGGGAAATGTTGCCTGGAGGCTGACTGGCCTGAGATATCTTTGACCCTTCAGGAAACCGGAAAGTGATGATACAAGTTCTACCAGATCCCAGAGCAAATGCCCTAAAGCTAATCCCTGCTGCCTGATGATGGTCAAGGTTTGCATGGACATGGGAGAAGAGCGTGGTGAAACACCATCACCTTGCCAAGCCAAAGATGACCTGTGAGCCCACAGGGCAAACCACACTGCTCAGCAGCATTGCCCAATCCACAGTGAAAAATGCCACGAGGCAGAGCCCAAAGCTGCCTCTGACAGTCCCTGAAGGTGGACATGCAGCTCATGTGGCACCCTCTGATCCCACCAGGAGATGGTCTTTGCAATAGTGCTGAAGCAGTGATGTTGGCCACTGAGGCCCACCAGACCATCTCTTCTGGTCCCACACACCACCAAACATCCTGGGGCAAGGAGGGTGCTGGGGACACCACAGGGATGTGCCAGCTGCCACAACAGCACTTCCAGGGCAGATCCACACAGACGCTTCTGAGGCAAACACAACGAGGCCCTTGGGAGGGTCACCTCCTCCTTGCTCTGGCCCGGAAGGGGTGGGATGATCATTTAACACATACTATTGGGGAAGAAGCTATGAGGTGATTTGTGAGAGGTTTTCCTTGGCCTCCTACAGCACAGACCAGCTTCCCTACTGGCTCTGGCTGGTGGGCTCCCATGTGTCCACAGGATCCCTCCGAGCCAGGGACTTTGTGCTGTTACCCAAAACACCACATGCTCTGCAGTCACGGCACATCTTCCCCATCACAGAAAGCCCAGAACATATGAGAAACCTTAAAGCTCTGAGGTAGAGTGCATGTGGATTCCTCCCTAAAGGAATCCCTCCAAAACAAGGAATAATACTTAGTTTAAAAATAAAATGAACTGCCCAGGAGAAAGCTCCCCTCATTCCCATATGGCAGCCATGGGGAAGGGCTAACAGAGCATTCAACAACAATGAAGAAGTCAGAGGGCCACTCTGAGCTGGCATTTACACTCAAAAACTTTGGAGTGATTACTAAGAGCAATCCTCCTTTTGTAAACATTTCTGTTATGCCTGCGTGGGTGTGAGGGGAAGTGCGGCTCTCAGCATATTCCTTCACAGCAGGGCATATCGTGGGTATGCTGAGACAGCCTGGGCACAGTTCAGCTGAAACAAATCAGTGGGGCGAGGCCTAAACTACTGCGCAAACAGCTCCATCCTGTTTGCACTTCCAGGTGAACCTCGACAAAGCAGGAAATACTGAGTATTGCATATTATTTTGTGTCTAGGTTTTCACATTTATAGTCACAAGAGATATGCAGGGTTCTTGACCTTTGTAGTCTCTGATGGACTGTGGATATTGATGCTTAATGGACAATAAGAGCCTTTAAAAATAGTCTAAGATTAGATGCACCACATAAAACTAAAATTAAAAAGAAAAGAATGAAAAAGCCTGTCTAGTGACCCATTCTCCCACCAGTGACATTGGCTCTCCAGTATGACAACTTCTCTTCTTCCAGCAGAAATCATCATAGGATCATACAACAGTTTGGGTCGGAAGGGACCTTAAAGATCATCTAGCTCCAATCCCCCTGACATGGGGAGGGACACCTTCCATGTTCTGAAGTGTCAATGGAGAGAAGAAAAAACCTGCAAATATCCCTGAAGAACAAGTTTTTCCACTACTTTGGCACTGGATTGTGAAGCACACAGATTTTCTATAGGAAAAAAAAACAATTCCCCCTTTTCCAAGCTGAGTTACATGGCCAGAGCATGATCACAGGCTGGCAGCTCCTCAGTGTACTGTCTATAATACCCAGACATCACATGCATCACACTCTCATTTAAACCCAGCCATCAGCTCTAGCTCTGGCTGCTGCTGGTTGGATTAGTGCTACTGCCAACAGTAAAAAACAAGCTGTCTGGAGCTATCTTTGGTAAACACTCAGAGCAAATATCCTCACTTCTGATCTTAACAAAGCCAAGATGACTTTCTGCATAAGCAACCCAACTATTGTTGTAACACTAACCCCCTCAGCAAAACAACAACAGCAAAACACAACCTTCTTCTGTTCTCTAACCCTTTCTTAGGCATCTTTAAAAGCCCAGAGCTTCATCTGAATTGTCCAGTTCAATCAACAAGGTCAAATCCAGTGGAGTTACACCCCTATGTACAGAAAAGCAATTGAGCCCAGATTTTGGCCTGAAGAACCTCTAAACCCAGTTCTCCTCCCACCCCTCCAAGAGTCACATTTTTGATATGAAAAAAAAAAAAAAGATAAACTCAACAAATCATGCCACTAGAGCAGCTAAGTTTTAAAAGGGGGTAGGGGAAATAAAGTTACAAGAATAATAGGAGGGACACAAGCTTTATGAAATGGAGGTCCACAATGGCAACTTGCCAGTCAACCAGAGGATGTAATCAATTTGCATAAAATACAGCAGGCTGCGTATTCAGTTTACACTGTCCCTGAAATCAATCCCTGTCTGCCATTGAAGATGTATCCCCTCCCCACCCTCCTGTTAAGCCAGCTCTGAAGACTTTAAATCTGCTTTAAAAATGATGAGAAATGGAAGCATAACAACCCTGAAGTGCATGGAGAGGGGGAAGAGGAAAAGGGAGAAAAAAAAGGTTTCACAGGACCTGCCTTTGAGGGCTGTTATTTCAGTGATGAAAGTCACAGGCTGCCTATAGATCAGCCAGTGCCCCAGTGGTGATGGAGCATGAAACCTCACTTAACTCCCACTTTGCTGTCCCCGCAGCCCAGCCGATGGGGTCCTCACACTGAACACATTCCTGCCATTACGCCCATGGCTTTTCCTGGCCTACAGAAGCTAATCCTCACCAGTTGCATCTTACAAAAACAAGTTTTCCTTGTCTCATACTGGAACACTGATGCAACAGCTCAGTGTCTGAACGGGAATGTAATCGGATACATGAGCAAGTTGCATGAGCCTGTTAGGGAAAGGAGAAAAAAATAAAAAAGGAAATATACCAGTAACCAAATGGGAATGGACAGGATTCCTGATTTACGGGCAGCAAGCAGGGTTCAAATTGGATCTGCACTGCCTCAGCAAAGGCAGCTGCTTATTGGACCATTTGTTTTTTAATCACTCTTCGATGTAGCTTTTGCTGAACCCTAGTTAAAATGCCATGTTGAATAAGGGCAACTCTGTGCCTTGTCCTGCCACAGCCTGGTCCTGTGGTAGGTTAAGGACTGTGCTGTGATTTGTTCAACCTGTACTCTGATACTCCAGGAAAATAAACACAACCTAGACAGAGAAAAGAAATATAAGAGTGAACCCCAAAGTGCTGAGTTCTTTCAGACTCAGGTGTGGGTCAGCCAGGCTTTAAATAATATGTCTGTTTAATCATACAATAGCTATGCAAGGCCTCAAGTGGAATGAAGCAAAACGTTTACGTGCTTACTAGCAATAATGTGGATTTTGTGTAGGAAACCAGTATTTACTGTTCAAGTTATTAGGAATTTATTATTTCCCCTAAACAGTAACTAGGTAAAAAGATAATGAAATCATGGTATTTCTAAAGGAATGCTTGGTTAATTCCAATAAAGGTAATAAAAAATCCTGTTTTTCAGACAAGGGTCTATTCCCCTTTTAATGCATACCCAAGCCAGTGCTTATGTTAAGAAGCCAGTGGCATTCCGAGTATTCCACCACAGCAAGAAAACAGGTGTCAAAGGACAGCCCAAACATCTCACTCCCAACCGCCACACCAAACAGGGGTATGTTCAGCAATTTCCCACTCAACACCTGATCAAAGGGTGCCCCGTCCATGGCATCACCTTTGTCTCTCACTGACATGGTTTGTGTAATAAAGAGTATCCTTTCATCCCACAGGAAGGATCCCAGAATAGGGACTGCCTGCAAAAAAGCATCCCAGCACTTTGGTGGAACATGAGAGCACGCTGAGCTTTACAGATTACAATCAAGGTCCTGAAGAGCACCAAAAAGCCTGGTGGGAAGCCACTGCAATTCCCAAGAGCTGAGCTTGCACCCATGTAACATGCTCACATCAATCACCTAATTAAATGGGATGGCCACCAGAGAGCAAATAGAGAGCTGGCTGTTGGACTTTGCTAAACTGGTGAGGCAAAAGTGGGAAATAACATCACAAATACTGTATCAGACCACTTATTCACCACAGAGTCCTCACCATTTTGGGGGAAATGAGAGCAATTTGGGAGCCTAATGTATCCCATAACCTTGAGTTTATCCAACAATAAAAGCACATAATCCACACTAGATGGGAAATCCAGCCTGCCCCCCTCAGCTCAGCTCACTTCCCTCTGCCCTACCCTCACTGCATCTTCCCTCTCTTGATGAAGTCTCAGCTGGTGCTTTGAACTGCTGACTTAAATTTGCAGAGAAGGCAGGGAATGCCACACAGCTTTGTTTCCAGTCAGGCTTACTGAAAGCTCATCTGAAGTTTTCACCTCCCAGATCTGTAAATGCTGCTGCTGCCTCATAACGAGGCAGAGAAGTAGTCGACTAATCAAAGCCAGCAGAACATTTTCTACAGGAGGCATTTATGTGAAGGAGAGTAGCATATGAGGTTACACTTAGTTAGGAAGAAAATTACAAGGGGATCTCAGTTCTTGTGCTTCAGGGCATAAGCTGATCACCAGATGGGGTCAGGAAGAATTTCACCCTCTTTCATTCCTAGATATAGTATTGCACAATAGGTAAACTATGGAGGCACAAGGAAGAAGGAAAAAAAAAACCTGCTTATAGCCTGGATTTCCCCCCTGCTTTCTTGGGAACTACGTCTACAAACACTGCCAGACAGAAGAATTGGTTAGAAAAGAATACTGTGTTTTAGTTCGGCAGCTCTTACCCAGAAAATGATATGCACAAGAGCCCTGACTTCACATGTCCAATGAACAAAACCCAAAGCCTGGCCAAAAAAACCTGCTCTGGGAAGCTGGGGGGCAGCAGGTACCACGTAATGGGTACAAGCAACGTACTTAATATATTATAAACATTTTACACTAGTTAAAGTTAGACTTCTAGATCTGGGAGAACTTTGCCACAGCTCATGGGAACAATTTTTTTTTGTTGCAATTCCTTGAGTGCTTTAGGTTCAAATTAACTCACTTCTCTTTCTTACTGCAAATTAATAAACTGGTTAAACTTAAAAAAAGAAGGAAAAGAAAGAAGAAGAAAGCCACAACACTTTGTTAAAACCGCTAAGTTTCAGCTGGTATCATGTCAAAACCACTTGAAACATGAAACTAGAAATCTTCCTAGGTTGACTCAAAGACTATGTCTATACTAGGAGTGCTTTACCAGGCAAGGAATGCTGGTGTATAATGCTGGCAAAGGACTCTGCTGTGGATGAAACTGTAGGAGCAGAACTGAGTATTAGATCAGTCTAGGGAACTGAGCCAAGAGATTTGTTGACAGACTTGCATCTAGGTGAAGGTCTCCAACATTTTAACAATTGGTCAGGGGTAACACCTCTTCATATCCTGGATAGACACAAACACGTCAGCACAAATTTAGAATCTAGAAATGCCCAAAGTTAGGTAGAAGTTGTTTTGAAATTATTTTGAAAAATTTAACCAGCTCTGACTTTAGAAAACACAACATTGGTTTATTTTGTAGGCTTCACAGTTTTGCTGCAAACTTCTGGCATAGCTGCAGTTAAACATCTTATTTCAGCCTTCTAATCTGTGACACATGGTGGGTGCTTTATGATTTCTCTCAGCACAATGAAATCTGTCTCTCAGCATGCAATCATAAATGTTGCATACAACCCTCATGAGCAACCTTTGGAGATTTCTCCATAACCCAGTTCGTTTATTGTAACCATGGTCAGCACTGGTGGTGGAAGGAAACCACCATGTGAGAAGATTGTATTATTATTCCGATAAAAAGACCATTAAGTGCTGGCTGCTTCCCTTAACACGAGTGCAAAATAACAAGGCTGAATAAGAATGTTCATTTTATTATACTCTAATATGTACTATTGCAACATGGAGAAGGCAGAGCAACGTGGCAGTTACAATTTCACCAGATCCCTACTCAAATGACCTGGATTGACTATTTTAGATTTATGGCAAAAAGATATTTAAAAAAAAGGAAAGTAACTTTCAGCTTCAAGCACTATACAAAAATCCACTTCCCACCTAGCTTTGCTTGGAGAACATCCCCTATTCTGTAACAGCCTCTTTGACTGCAGCTGAGACACAAATATCCATGAGCAATTACTACCAATGCCTGTGCAAGTCAAACCTATGGTTCTGTCTCTTACCTGTAATCTGACTCTGTCCTTGTGGATTAAAAGGACTTGGTGCAGAGTTCAGAGAGGGCCGTGGGCTCTGGGTCGGGACCCCTACTCTCATACTGGGATGAGGAATGCGCCCTAAATCACTGAGGCGTTCAGAGAACAAACTAGGTTTAGAGTCATCAAGCTTCTGTCTGTGCCCTGGAAACAGCAAATCATAAAATAAAAGCATTAATAACAAGATTTGGTAATTTAACACACCCCCCAAAAAAAACCCCAAATGGTCTTTAATCTCCATTAATCTCTATTAGGTTTAATGGATTTACAGATATCTCAGCTACCCCCAATAACATAGAAACATTGTGGTGGGGTTGTGTTTCGGACATGGTTGTGCTGGTGAAAGCCTTACCGAGCACAACTGTGACTATACACGGGTAACATGTTACAATTTCACCAGAATAAGCACTTATCAGGACACCCACACAAGCTCTTTTTGTCTTTTTTTTTTTTTTTCTTTTGCTGCTTTAACTACCCAGTGTAGTTAAAGAGGCAAACTTTCCCTTCCAAAAGCAAGCCTCATGTGTACATACAACTTCTCAACTGGGACAACTACTCCATGCCTGGATCATATGTTGTGGATTTTTGCTAAGAAAATGCAAGCTTTTCTTTTCCACTTATTGTTTTTTTCTTTAACTCTGTCATAGCTGGTCATTAGCTTTCATTCCTCTAGAAGATTCCCCATAAAGTAAATAGTCCCTAGTAGTTGAGAAGAGCAGTATCCAAGGAAAACCTCCAAGGCTGCTGGCCAGGACTGGGCCCTACACACCCTTGCATGGTCAGCCTTCCTCAGTGCTCCTACTGCACTCACCCAAAACAGGCCAATTGCCCCTGGACATATTTGGAACACTCATTTAGGGGTGTTTTGCTGTCAAAATATAAAGGAGGAAAATCGCAAAAGCACCAGAATGTCCCCAGTGGTCCTGCTGATGTTGTCATTGAGATGTTTTAAGAGAAAAAGCTTTGCTTCTCTAATGGTTGTATATTTACTCCTAGGTTTAATTTATTTCCAAAGGATGCTCCTTGTCCAATGGTGCCTTTGAACGTGAGGTGCAGAAGGTGTTATTTCTATCACTGAGCACACGGAGAAACAGGCATGCATGGAAATTAAGGACAGGACTAATTTTATTTAACTTCAGCCATTCATAAATCAGGCATCTAGTCTAAACTCTTCTAATGTAGACTTCCTCTTCGGTTAATGGAAAGAAATAGCTACTTCCAGAGGGCAATTCATCTCATTTGTCTCTGACACTCGCCTTAAAATGTCATGATTCACCTCCTGGATTTGCTTTTTCTTCCTTCTCTGATCAGAGACGGAGCACACATGACTGGTTTAATTAGACACCTTCACCATTACTCAGTGTTAAATGGAATGAAGCTTACCCTAAGTTACAAACCAAGGTCACACAAAAAGCCTCTGGCAGAGCTGAAGGGAGGGCCCAGACCCCTTGACTGCAACCCAGAACCACATGTGCCTCCATCCTTGTAAGCAGTGCCAGGCCACTGGCACAAGCAATAACTAGGTGGGATATTTTAATGCTTTTAACAGTAAGGAGGGTCCCTGGTAGGGTTTGGGCTTGAACCCTTCCAAATAATCACCAGTGGCTTGAGATAATCCATGTTGTGCCTCAGCAGCCATCTGTCTGGAGGCTACAACAGTTCAGCTCTGCAGACATGGGAAGATTGTCCCATCAGTCTTTGGGCCATAGAACCAATTCCAACACAGTTTAAATTATTTTAGAAGCAGAAATGAGGCCACTGAATCTTGAGATTGAACTATCAGGCTACCACTGCTAAAAAAATTGCTTTTTAGTGGCAATTCTCACCAAGTACTGAGTACATGGGTTCACACCACCTAATTGGTACCACAGTGCCAACATGACATAGAGGCAATGCAATATCCAAACTAAATAAATCCGAACTGGATTCTGAGAAATCATAGCTCTAGATAGAGAAGGATTCAGGTTGGGAGATGAGGGGAAACTTGATGGAATTTAACTTCAGAGAAACTTCTCTAGCAATTTAAAAAAATTAATTAGTTGACCCATAATTTGGTACTTTGAAGTCTGGGTTTTCTCCCTCATAATGACTCAGTCTAAAAGCACGGGGTAGGCAGGAGCCTTCTCCTTAAGGAGAAGGTGTTGCTCCATGTTAGAGCTGACATGCGTGTCTCTCTTCAGAAGGAAGGTATCAATCACTTTAAATGGGGATTGATTTTTGGTGGACTAGTAAAAACTCCATAATAGCAGCTTAATTAACAGGATCACATCCAAGCTATACTCTTTAGCATTATATTCTAAATCCATTTTAACTAAAACTTGTACAAGTTGGGTGCTGCTAAATCTGAAGAAATTACTTTCACATACACATGCAGTCAGTATTCTCTTAGGATTTTTCCATCTTCTTTTCCTCCACAAATTTTATGTATTTTCTTTTCTCTTTGCCAGTCATATTTTCCACTCTCTTTTTAAAAGGCATCTCCTTCCCCTCCCTTTTTCTGTTCTGCTCATTTCTAGTCATGCTTTTGCAAATTGGGCAACCTGGTCTAGTGGAAGGTGTCCCTGCCCATGGCAGGGGGTTGGAATGAGATGATCTTTAAGGCCCGTTTCAACCCAAACCATTCTGGGATTCTGTGAAATTCAAGAGGTCTCAAAATAAGGCAAAAGTGATCAGCCCATCTCTGTTCTCACACAACAGGGTTGACTTTAGCTGTGAATGAATCTACCCCCAAACGGAATTTTATTTAGAATTTTTATAGAAAAAACCCTGTGCTATGTTCATGTAGTACCCTCTTAACTAAAGAATCACTAACAAACTAGTGTACAGTCTATTTCAACTGTCTTCAGAAAACTCAATGAACATTTATTACATTGGTCACCACCACTACTGCACCAACCTGTGCCAGATAACCCCCAGCCTTGTTTTCATTGAGTCCTGTTTGGTCATACATAGCTTTGTTACAAAAGAGTTTATACTTAATTATGTGTATTATAGCAGAACTCTGGATAACAGAGCACTTTAGGATAGGCAGGAGGAAAAAAAAAGGAAAAAAGAGAGGAAAAAAAAGGAGAAGTGGGGTACAGAAAGAAGAAAAAAGATCTCCACATCTGGTTGAATTGAAATGATCTATAGATGTGTGGGTTTGGGTGTTGCCACTCC
>VYXC01007504.1:534609-584889 GCA_013397175.1 Platysteira castanea | reverse complement strand
CCACCCCCAAGGAAAAAAAAAAAAAAGTCGGGAAAAGAGAGCTCTATGCACATCTGGAAGACCCCAGGCATCAATGGAACTGCAAGTCCCCAGAAACCAGCAAGGGGCCAAAGGCAGACTTGCCTTCCCCTTCTGGACATTTAAAATTTAGGGTTGTAACATGGAGTCATGTTGTGACAAAGGGATCCACAGAAGCAGCCACAGTGCCCCAGTGAAATGTCCTAGGGAGACAAGACGACACCGCAGCTTTGCACGTTATGGGTTACTCTGCTTTGATAAAGGCTGAGACGTGCTCACACTGAAAGTAAGCAGGAAACTCAACAAAACCTTTGTATTCAGGAGGTGCTCACAAAGGCGTGTGGGCAACTTAAATAAATCTCCTGCCTTGATTTCTGTGCAGAAAAAAAAATCCTGTTAAGTATGGAGGAGCCACGAGGTATGGGCTGAAAACACTCCAAAAAGACCTTCTGAGTAGCACATAAGCAGCAGCAATGAAATATGTGATACATGTTTAAAACTCATTCCACAAGCTGCTTTTCATCTCTCATTGATATATGTGTCCGTTGACAGAGAAATTCCTGATCCCAGGGGAGTGTGCTAAGAAAAGCTGTATTCCTCAGTCTCAGTACTGAGGCGTAATTTTATTTCAAGAAAAAAGATTAGGGTAGCAAGTGTGGATAGCTGAGGGAGAATCCATGATCTGCTGCAGCAGTGAATACATTAAAAAGCAATATAAAAGCTATATGAAGAGTAGAATAAAATAGTGTTACAGCTACCTCAATGCCTGCAGCACTGTATTTAGTGCCTGTTGCTCTGTTACAAAGATGAATTTGTAGAATTGATTAGGCTTAGAGGGAAAAAAAATGCATATGGACATAAACAGTCTTGGATGTGAAATGTTGTCAAAAAAAAATGGAAGCTGACCCATGAGTCTCTGACTAAGGATGGGACCCAGTGGCCACTGGAACAGATCAGGTCACAGGTGAGGAGATGGGAAAGAAATGAGAAAAATTGAGAGTTCATAGTCAAGAGCTAAACAAGCTGTTCTGATTTGTCTGCTGGCAGAGTACAAAATAAGCTAGATATCAGAAATCCAGTGTTCACTCCAAAATAACAGGAAATATTCTGATCTTTCACCACTACTCAGTTGTTTCAAGCCAAACACCAACCTGAGTATTAGTTTCTGGAGAAAGAAGCATTGTCATTAATCCTCTCCAGTGCCTATTTTGGCCATTTTACATGAATCAAACCAGAAAAGAGTACTGAGAGAGTGCCATAATGTCAGTGAAAGCTGCAGCCAGCCAGTCAGTGCCTGTGCTGCTGCCTCTGCTTGCCAGCCCAGCACAGCCTCAGAAGATGTTCATGTGGCCCATGGAAGCTGATGTTCAATTATCACATCCCAGGCATGGCAGAGGATGTGAGGAGTCTTCATCTCCAGCTTAATCATTTCAGTTTAAACGAAGCAAAGGACTGTCTCCCAGATCAAAGCAAGGCAATCTCGAGTCTGCTGGATGTGGTAACTGGAAAGGGACATGAGCTCGTCTCTCATCACTGAACTTCCACCGCTCTGCTGGAGAAGGCAAGATGTAAATCGGGCTGTGGAAGAGGCTGACTTGCAGAATGTAAATGTGGTGTTGATGCTTGAAGATTTTTACCTCCTCAGGGAGGAGGGGTGTGCGTTTTTATCTTTCAGCTTGTGGGTGTGGAACTGAAAACTAATCAGATTATGCTACACGTGGCCCTGCCAGATGCTGACACTCGGGGACTCCCTTTCTTTGTACCGTGTACACCACCCACCAGCTTTTTTGTGTGGTTTTTTTTTTTCCCTGGTACCAAGGAGATCTGGTTACCAGATTTTCAGCAGATGCTTTTATCACTCTCCACTGGGTTAGCTATTTTCAGTCATCACCCAGTTCTATCTTTTTCTGCTTTTGCCTTAACAAGGAGAAGTATCGTGGGAGTCAGGTGTCTCCATAAAAAGAACCAAGGGAAGGCAGAAAGGTGATGGCAGTAAGAGTCTGGGTTGTCACCTGCTGGAGACACATTTTCTGGGACATCCCAAGCAGAATGGAGGGGGATGACCCATTGGGAAATGCCACCATGGCTTCCGTTTGCTCTATGTCAGGAGTGCACTCAGCACCAGATAGTGAAGTTCAGAGTCATTCCATGGACTGACTACAGCTGGAAAAGGCAAACAAAAATTCTTTGAACTCCAGGGCTAGTAACCAAGGATTTCTATGGCTCTGGACTCAGTGAACCCAGTGGAAAAGGGACTTTCCTTCAGGTTAAGGAGTGGCAGAAATAAGAAGAATCACCTAGTTCATGACCTGTGAATTTGTAGCCTGTGCACTTCTGTCTCTTGACTCCAAGAGAAACACAACAGAGATCAAGAACCCAAGTTTTGATTATTCCCACTGTTCTCCAAAGGTGAAGTGATTAAAAAAGGTAAAGAGTGGGTATAGTTTTTCCTACTCACCCTATATGTCTTTGAGACAAACACTCTGATTTTGTCTCTTTTAACACTGGAACACCAGCAGCATTCCAGTGAACATTCTAGTGTGTACACTTCTGCGTACATATTGTAAAAGACAATTTCACACCACAAAAATTGGTCCTCTGAAGTTCATCAGAAATTCTCTTTAAATTCCCTTTGCAGGTCTACCTGCATTTCATCCCATTTGGTCCCACGGATGAGATGTAACTGGAAGATACTGATATGGGCTTGGATGAATTCAGCTACAGGCTGATAAAGCTAAAGTCAAGGGACCCACATTTATGCCACAGTAAAGGAGTTGAGACCTGAGCCTAAGGCTTCCTAACAGCTGTTGTGTGGGGACTGGATAATGCTGAGCATTCAGCATGAAGCAAAAATATTCACTATTCTGTTACAAATTTCAGACAATACTTTACTGCAGCAGGATGTCACTCCAAAGTAGTGTCAATCTACGCACTGGAGGTAAAAATAAGGGAGCCATAAACCAGAAGCACAGAAGATTCAGATCAGCTCTTTGCAATGAAAAAAGCCTCTGAAGAAAGTCGTGAGGGTCCCTCTTGTGTCCCTTGTCTTGTGACAAATTGCTGTCCAGGGCTGGTTTCTCCCCACCCAGTCCTACTGAATGCACCCAATCCAAAGTTCATGGAAAAAAACCCAAAACACAAGAGCCAAACAATTTTTGCCCAGGAAAGGGGAAAGCTTGGAACCCTTCCAGTCTCTTGGGTAAAGACACAATTATGAGAAGAAAAATATAATCCACCCAAGAGACATAATTACATAATTAGGCCATAGGCTGTGCATAGGAAAGGTTCTTATAGTTCATAAAACAAGGAGCTACATAGGTGCAGTAACTGTAGTTAATTCACTCAATGGAGAAAAAAAAAAGTTTGTTTTTTAAATAGCTGAGGGCACCAGTTTGCATTAGACTGGGAGCTTATTCTCCTGACTGTACACAGAGCCCTGTTAGTGCCAACAGGAGTCACTCAGGCGCAGGCAGAAAACAAGCCCCTGTCTCTTTTTGTTCTTAAAAAAGGCGTATTTTTTACCCAAAGCAGCTGAGGCCTCTACCTGAGACTTCTGCAGAGAAAAGGAAATAAATAAAGACAGGCAAATGCATGCTGTGGATTCCTATGAAACAGATCTAACGTGTATCCATTTGCCAAAATCCTAATGAGCTCCTTCTCCCTGACCCCTGCTCTGCAGACTACTGGTGAGGGTCCAGAAGGGCCAGATCCAGATCCTGGGGGAACCAGTGACATTGTCATCTTCCCAGAGCTGTG
This sequence comes from Platysteira castanea, assembly GCA_013397175.1. NCBI lineage: Eukaryota > Metazoa > Chordata > Aves > Passeriformes > Platysteira > Platysteira castanea. The sequence goes on along the minus strand of VYXC01007504.1, from coordinate 581,115 downwards.
GCTCCTACCCGGGGTGAGCAGAGGCAGAGGGAGGTTGGAACCTCAGCGCCGATGCCAAATCTGTGGAGCATCTCTGGTGTTGATGGTCATCTCCCCACTGATTTCCTGGGAGCAAAGGGAATGTCCTCTTGGCTCATCCTGCAGGCAGCCCGCCCAGGACGGGACAAAAACAGCAGGTTGGAGCGAGGAAGGGACAGGAAGAGTGAGAAGAAATGACCCATGGGGGTGTAACCTGTGTCCCTTTGTGCCCGTGGGAATGACTCTAAAGCTTGTGAGGATACAAAGTGCTTTTTAAAATTCAGCTGGGGGCTGTGAAGAGCATGGATTCAGCTGAAAGATAGACCCGGAGGTCGGGGGTTTTCAGCAAACTGCAACAGTTGCAAAGGAGCCTCCTGCTCACTGAATTTCTCTAGACAGAGGTGAAAAATGCCTCCTTGGAGCATGGCTCCAGGCTGCTCCTCTGGCAGCCAAGGGACAGATGGGGGCAGGCGGCAGGGGCCGAGCTGGTCAGACACTGCACAGGGAAAGGTGTGTTAAAGCAGTAAAATCGGAAGATTTCACAAATGAAACTGAAATGGTGCTTTGAGAAAAAGGACAGGCTGAGCAGGAAATGGCTCGAGTGGGTTTGCTTTTGCACCAGTTCCCCCTCGCCCTTCAACTCATCCCAGAGTTGCAGCCCTCTGCTCTAACCCTGTGCTTCAGGTGAATGAGCCAGGTCTGTCCTTGTTGCAGTACTGAGGTTGTTTATTTTTTCTTTTTGAAGAACTTTTGGGTTCTGATTAGGATTTTGAAGCCTGTTCTGCAAAGTTGAGCAACGCCCCATAGGAGCATCAGCCCAAACTGGTCAGGTCAGGGAAACAGCAGGTGGGAGCCCCTTGCACCACGATGCTCTGCCTTCACCTTTATCCATCCTTCAGGAACATAAAGGAATCTGTGTTCATGTGTGCCAGGAAACCAGCTAAACATTGCTGGCATGGCCGCTTGGAGACATTAAAGACAACTCATATAAACAGAGACTCTCAGGCAAGTCTTGGTCTCTGCCTTAGCTCCCTTTGCGTGCTGGTATCTGTTACGGTCTCCCCCTCCTCCTCCCCCTTTTTTCAGCAGAAACAGGGATGATGGAGAGCAAGGACAGTCCCAAAAAGCTCAAGAGCTCCTCGTTCTGATTCATCATCTACATGAACCCAGCAAAATCTTTGAGGAGTAAGGGTTTTTCCCCCCCAAAAAGGTAGTTATCCTGCAAAGATCCCACCAATTTTTGCTGCTTGTTTCCTGCAGCATCAGGCAGTAAAGATCACAGTGAAGAAGAGGGCAAAGGGGGAGAGAGAAAAAAAACGTCTTTCAGCTGGCTTCCCTCCAGCTGGCAGGAGGGGATGGTTTTCTTAACGCTTGCGAAACCTGATTATTTTAAAAGAATGAGAAGGGGGGGGGGGGATGATGTAAACACAGCCATTAAACCAGACTTAAGGCGCTTAGTTTAAATCTAGCGTAGAGCTCTCGGACGCTGCACTGCTCTCGAGACATCAATAGGTGCATTTTCGTTTCTGGTTTTGTTTTACACCCCCAAAGCCAGGAGCGCACTGCACACTGAATGCTGCGGTTACAGCGGGAATTCAGGCATGGAAGACACAACAGTTAAGCAATAAGGGATGGATGTGTGTGTGTTTGCTCTCTATCTTTCAACAGATTGTTTTGCTGTGTTAGAAAACTACTGTGTTTACATCCATGCAGCAATTTTTAAGCAGACTGTTTAAACTTGAATAAAGCGGGATTTTTTTAAAATAACCCTGCTAATAAAATTCAGATGGCTAAAGAAACCTGAAAACGTGGTTAAAAAATAAAAAAAGATGCTGTTTCAATCTACACTGGTGGGTAACATGATCTAAACTCTGAAAGAAAACAGTCTTTACAAGTTCAGCCTGAAGGATTATCTTGTGTATCAGCACCCTCTGTGGCAGAGTAGCATTTATCCACGTATCCACCCATGTTAATGCTGTTGCACAATTTACTACAGCCGTGATAGACAGATAATTGCTTTATCCACCCAAGTGTAATAAACGGAGTCTACTATGTTAATCCTTGTGTTCTTACTGTCGGCAAATGCCAAGTAAGGGAGAGACGTACACTGAAAACTCCGTCCTCTCCTTCCAAAACTACTGGAGTTTACTCACCCTCAGACCTGCTAAAGTGTTCTTACTGCATTCCACTCCCCTGCTTGCAGCGCCAAGTATTTTGAGTAGTATCAAGTTATTGTTATATAAAGGGCACCTACACTCAGGCTATATTGAGGCAGAAGCCAGGATGTAGCAGCCTTTAGGAAAAAAAAAACCACCCAACCAACCACGCTCAAACATCTTTTCCTACTCAGTAAGTAAAACAGGCCAAGTATTTTCTGTTCCTGGGCATAGCACAGAAAGTAATTACCTGTCCTTCTAAAACTGGACATCTATTCAGTTTGTGTAGAGTCTGTCTGACTGTTGAAAAATGTCATTTAGCTGCTGGCCCATCAGTGTTTTCCACAAAAATCTATAAAGATTTTTTATTCTGAATGTCTAAAACAGGCGTACCCTTTAAAAGGTTTACAGATTCCTGGCGGCTCCATGAGCTTAGGTTTGTGGCATCAAAATTGTAATGACAGTTTGATGGATGTCTCCCTTTCTTCCTCCTGAAAGGTATAAGGAATTGGTGGTTTCCCAATAAAAATTACGCTTAACACTATTCTTTGCTCTTATTTTTCCTCTCAAGTGTGTAAAGAGTCTGGTGCTGCTGGCAATGAGTGGGTTATTGGGGCAACTTTCAAGCTGCAGGTGAGATTCAACTTTCTATGTACTCAGAGCTCTTGCACAAGCACCTACATGATGTGCAAGTTCTGAAGAAGGACAGCCTTAAGCGGCACATAAACGCTGCAGCTGGGCTTAAGAGAAGAAACACTGGCCCGAAGATGCTGCCAACAATCCTGCAGGTGAGTCGCAGTTTTTAACCCCTTGTTATGCTCCACCTTTCCTTGCCAATGCCAGCAGAGGCATTTCTGGCTCAGGTGGAGGCCGAGATGGATTAACCTCTGCTTTCAGGTCTTTGAGGGAAGGAAAAAGCATAGGTTTAGATTAGATATTAGGAAGAAAATATTTACTGTGGGGGTGGTGAGATACTAGAAAACGTTGCCCAGGAAAGCTGTGGCTGCCTCATTCCTGGAAGTGATCAAAACCAGGCTGGACAGGGCTTGGAGCAACCTAGTCTAGTGGAAGGTGTCCCTGCCCACGGCAGGGTGGTGGAACAAGGTGGTCTTTAAGGTCCATTCCAGCCCATTCAGCCACAGGGGATGAATGGATGGAGGTTTGCTGTTGCAAAGTTGCCTGCTGACTATCACTACTGATATTGAAATGGAAGGTGTTTTATGCATCTTCAGCCAATTAATAGCTAATACTTTCTTTAATAACTTGGATGATGCAATAGAAAGCACGATTATAATTTTTTTTAGATGATGTCCAGTAGGGTGGAGCCTTCAAGACTTGGAGAAATGGGTCAGAATTCAGAACAAACTTAGCATGGAAGAGAAATTGTGCTTGACACATCATTAGTAAGATGACATGGAGTGAAAGTTAAGTGCTTTGTGTTACATTTTGGAGCAAGAAGCCAAATACACCACAATGACAAACCTATTAACCAGCAGCACTGCAGAGGGAGATCTGGGGGTGGCAGGGAGTTGCAAGTTCAATGTGAGTCAATAATGGTATTCTGTTTTTTTTCAAAAAAGTTGAGTAAATGCATTTCTGGGAAGATTAATGGTCATGTTGTATACAAGACATAGAAGGTATCTATTACAGGCTGCTCAGAAGTGGTGAGACATCAGCTGGACTGCTTTATCCAGGGTGGGGCACCACCCTCTAGGAAAGATGCAGACAGATGAGAGAGAATCCAGAGAGGAGCAACAGGAGTGATAACAGATTCAGAAAGCATGAGCAACATGGAAAAGTTGAAGGAAATACATTTGTTTAGTCTAAAAAAGAGACGAGCAGGAAAGGACACGATAAGAGTAAAATGTTTTCTACAGAAAATGGTAATCAATTGATCTCTGTGGCAGCTGAGAAGAGCACGAGAAAAAGCTGCCTTCAGCTGAGGTAGAGGAGATTTAAGAGATTAATGTACAGTATTAGCAAATTCCTTTTTAAGTATAAAGGAAAAAAACCCCACAAACTCCAGACTTGGTAAGTAAGTGGAAGGCTCAGTACTGGAGGATTTAAAAATTTGGACAGATGTCAGTGATGATCTAAGTATATCTAATACTTCCTCTGAGGAAAAATGGACTAGGTCGCCTGAGGTTTCTTTTAGCCCTACTGTTCTGGGGCTGAGTGATGGTCTGTGCTCGGTGAAGTCACGTACACAATACTTTGAACATGAGTACATGCAGTCAGCAGCTCCTGCTAGCTGAGGGCCTGATGCTGCAAAGAGATCGGGACCTGGAGCTGCCATGAAAGGGCACAGCAAAATGCAGGCAGTGCCTGCTCAGCTATTCCTGACTACAGAGAACCCGTGGGGGTTTGGAAATGCTGGTCTTAAACCCTCTATGCCACAGTTTCCTACAGCTCTAACTTCAGAATAATTATCATTTCTTTGCCTCACAGTGGATATTACAAGATTGATTTCACCATTAATATAGAGAGCAGGACTCTGAGGTTCCACTAGTTTCTGAGGGAGACACAGCAAAGTAAAACTAGAATTTCACACCCAGTTCTTGAGAGTATTCCTGCAACCCCCAGTGAAGGTTCAGATACTAATCCATGATCAGTTTTGGTTGTTACTTTCTTATTTATGTGTCTGCTGGTTGCTCAAAGACAGATGGTCCTTTCGAGTAGCCCTGGCCATCTTCTTGTTAAAACTTCTCTCCATGCCAATGTGAAGAACAAGAGACACCAAAATGACTAACTTCTTGGGGAAAACACCCAAACCTAAATGCAGAAGCAAAGGTTTTGGACAATCTATGTCTTCTAGGAGAGTGTAGGTAACCCCTCAATGTAGTGGACTATAAAATCCTGGGATTTTCCAACAAGACAGCCTCATTATTCACATTATTTCTTCCTGGAAGTGCTTAATTCATAATTATCTTTGTTGGGCTTTTTGGGGGGATTTGGGGTTTTGTTGCTTGGAGTGTTTGGGGTTTTTTTTGTTTGTTTTGGTTTTTTGAGGGAAAAGAAAGAAAAGCTCCATTCTGCTATGAGCTACACAAACCCAAAACCCATCCTTGCTACAGAAACTCCATCCATGCATACATTCATCTCACACCACCCCCTGAGCCCTAAGGATGGCTGCCTCTACCCCAGACCAGCTGTTTATTAGCATCATGCCCAAAAATCATAAGATGCACTTTGCTGGCCAAAGTTAAGCCTGTCCTTATGGGCTCTGCAGGTCACTAATTCAGTGTCTCAGCCAGGTGTTGAACCTGCTCAGGGGTGATGCCTCCTGCAAAAGCCCCGGGGGGCACAGAGGGGAGGGAGGGGAGTGACAACCACATTTGGCCTCGAGGAATGTGAGGTTTTTGTGAAGGGCTCTGGCAGGGGGCTGACCCTTCTGCCGACAGTTGTTAAAGTTTGTTTAGTGACGGAGAGCCTCCCATGAACTTAAAAACAATAGGAAAACAGAGTCCTGGAGAATAAATCTCGCCCCCTGCCCCGGTTGCCTGCGCGTTTGGCTACCAGAAGGTAACAAATCCCCAGGAATGCGGGCGGTGGGGGGATGCGCCTGTGAGGCAGAGCTGGAGGGTGGCCAACACAAGCAGCGGGTGATGCCATTCACAGAGCAGAGAACGGCGCGGACGAACACCGGGAAAAGCCTGCGAAAGGCTGCGGCTACTGCAGGAAAGATGTGCCCTCCAACAGCTCCGGCTGCTCCTGCAGGGAGCTCCTCAGGAGCTCATCCCACAGAAACCCCTAACACATCTTCTACTGCTCCCAGCCATATGAGATCGAGTAGAAAGTGAGGATCTCCTCAAAGCCTGGCAGAGGAGATCAGTCCAAGAAGGACCTGGGTTTTATTTATGAATTCACGAGTCTCCCTTGCCGACACACCAGGGGAACTCGGAGAGTAATAATTTTTGGTCACTGGACAGGACACAGCATATGGGACAAGGAAACCACTGACTTGTCACCAGGCCCCTTACCTGCACAATCCTCACCCAACTGGATTTTTTAAAGTAGCTTATAGCTCACAGGCTTTACTTTGACCCTGCTGTAACTACTTCATTATTTTACTGATAAACAGGATTCTGCTTGGGAATGACTGGAAAGGGACTTTAGACAAGGGTCTGGAGTGAAAGGACAAGAGTGGATGGCTTTAAACTGAAAGAGAGGAGATTTAGATTATACTTTAGGAAGAAATTTTTCCCTATGAGGCTGGGGAGGCCCTGCCACAGGTTGCCCAGAGAAGTTGTGGCTGCCCAATCCCTGGAAGTGTCCAAGGCCAGCTTGGATGGGGCTTGGAGCAACCTGGGATAGTGGAAGGTGTCCCTGCCCATGGGACAGGGGTATGAGATGATCTTTAAGGTTCCTTCCAACCCAAACCATTCTGTGATTCTTTGACGCTGTGGGTGCAATCTTCCAGGAAAAAATGGAAAATCCAAGAAATAGAAGCTGTAAACACCTAGTTATAAAAAACACAAGTTGTCCAAATGGGCTGCTGTGTAGTTGATTGCTTTCAAAGATATACATAAGCATATATATACAGCCATATATATTTTTTATATATATATATATGCACTTCCAGCTTGGAAAGATGTTAGAATATACTGGATACCACTGGCAGGTGTTTTGAATAATTTCTATTTTATTCATATTTTGATGTGTCATTGAGTTTGGACACTCACTACAGAGCACCAGTGGAAACCAATCCTGCAATGCAAGAGTGGCAAGGATATTTTATTCTGCTCTCCTAAAGCAGGCAGAAATAACATTGAAGTACTTAAATTCTGGAAATACTCATCATCCCCATGCTATTAATATCACCTCAATAGCTCGTTCTATTTAAAGCAAGTTTCTTTCTCTGTGTTTTATTGTGCGGGTGGCAAATCCTCATTTAATTCAGGGGATAAAAATGTATGACCCTACAATTGGAAAAATGGGATTGTCTGGGGCCCAAGCCATCTGCCAGAGCCATGAACAGAGGCTTTGCCACTGTCTTCAGTGGGAAACAGCCTGGCCCTAAAGACTTTACAGCTTGTACAGATCTGAATTTTAGTATTTGCTTCGTTTTTAATGTCATATGACTCACTTGACTCATTTTAAGGAATAATATAGCTGCTTCCACTGTAATGGTTACAGTTTTGTCTTTACAGGGCCAAAACTTGATCCCTCAGTTATAGAATGTAGATACAAGCTCTCTAGACTACCTTTTAGCCCCACCGTTTGCTTTTTTTACACAAAGAAAATAAGGTGCACTCCAGCCATTGGCTCCATGGATTAGAGGACAACACGTACAGGAGAGTTTCCTTCTTCTTTAAGTACAACCCTGATTTTATTCCATCAAAGAATGTCAGAAAATAGAACGCAAAGTGCTCTTCCCTTTTGTCCAAGAAAAGTAAAACAAGCAACCCTGGTGATGTTGAAGAAATTGGATATCTTCTAGTGGTGCCTTGCCTTGTTTTTTTTAATAAGCAAAACTCATCTGTCTTAACCAATTTAAATGAAGTAAAAAGGCAACAACAGAAAAGAAGGATGGAAAACTTCTTCCAGCTTCAACACAAACTCTGAAGAAGTCAAAGCTTAAAAAAAGAAAGTGATTTTTTCACTGGAAGCCTGGAGAGAGCTCAGTACTATGAAAAAGGAAGAAATCTGGTTTTTAACTCTTCTCCAAGTAGGATGGATCATTCCTTGTCCTTTCACTCCAGCATCCCGCAAGACCCATGGGATTATTCTCCTTTTGGCAGCAGAAGGGAGTTTGGCTGTCAGTGTCACCATCCTTGACCAGTTTTGGTACAAAAAAAAGTTATTCCTCCCTTGACAAAAGATTCCCTGTGCTAACAATCCCCTTTCATCAAAGGACCAACATTAAATTACACTGAACCCAATTTCTAATTCCTGATGCATTTAGATGGCCGAACTACTGCCAAGGGTTATCTGCTGTCAAGTCTAACCCCCAGAAATTGGCAGCATTTCTGACATGACACTGGTTTAAAATTACATGTCTTGTAAGATACACTCCTTTCTTCATGATACTGATATTTCATGGCATCATTTGGACAGGACATCCATCCCTACCCTCACTCTCTCACCAGGTGTTGGGGTAATTTGCTTCCAAAACATCATTCAGATCTGAGACTGAAAAGTCTTTTTTCCTGTTTTGCTTTTCTGTGATAAAGTTTCTCAATAGCATCTGAGAATGGCTGGTATTACTGTTTTGCTGACATTTTGATTATGTTTCTTGCTTTCTTGTTGATTGGGGTATAAATTGTCACTAAAATAAATAGATTCACACTGTGGCTGGTGAACTTCAAGTGAAGGTCATGGCTCCTTCACTTGGCAGTTAAGACAACTGACCTGCTACCAAACTCTGAGATTTTCACACCTTGGCATTTACAGCATCACAGAATCAACTCGATTGGGAAAGACCTTTGAGATCATCGAGTCCAAAATATGACCTAACACCACCTTGTCAACTAGTCAGTGACACTAAGTGCCACATCCAGTCTTTCCTTAAACACCTTGAGGGACGGTGACTCCACCATCTCCCAGGGCAGCCCATTCCAATGCCCCATCACCCCTTCTGTGAAGAAATTCTTCCTAATGTCCAGCCTAAACCTCCCATGGCACAGCTTAAGACTATGTCCACTTGTCCTGTCTCTGGTTGCCTGGGAGAAAAGGCTGACGCCCACCTAGCTGCACCTTCCTGTCAGGTGGTTTTAGAGAGCAGTAAGGTCCCCCTTGAACCTCCTTTTCTCCAGGCTGAGCCCCTCCAGCTCCCTCAGCTGCTCCTCACAGGACTTGTGCTCCAAGGTGCACTGTAATTAAAATCTGACCCTTGCATTTCACTTCGCATGCACATTAAGTGGCCTCATTTAAAGCCAGGTAACATCCTTTCCATTGGCTGTGGTCTCTGAAAGTCCGTTGCTTATCCCAAATTTAAGCATAACTCATTCTGATGGCGTTTCTCAGTTACGTAGGATTGCTGTGTACACATGACGGTACATTCCTTCCGTGGCTCTAACTTTGTTCCAAGGCAGCCCCAATCCTTGCTGCTTCAGTACAGTGAAAGCAAGAGTACGTGTGTGTGTGTGCAAACAAACACGCCAGCACCCTCACACATGCTAAAAATGACATTTTTGTGCCTGCTCACAAGGAAAAAGAAGGATTAATTATGCACAAACATAACAACTTTCTCCAGCTCTGCCTAGAGATGTGAAAGAGAAGTGGCCCTGTACTCACGTCTCTTCTGAGAATTCTGCCATATGGTTTTAACAGAGGTTTATTTCCTGCAGCAAGAGAGGGCTGCAGATTCTCAATCCAACCAAAATAATTATGCAGACAATTTCACTCCATTACTTGCAGTGGAACCCAAGCTGTGTGGTCCTCACACGCTTGCTGACACCTTTAAAGAGACATTAAGCCATTTTTACATAAAATTCCCTTAATGGGTGGGATGTAGGATGAATTTCCTGGAAGATTAGCACCTGTCGTGTTGCATAAGGCTTGCCTCTGACTGCTGCATGAATTCCTTCGGTTGGTAGACAGCAAAAATGTGACTGAAGCCTCCAGAATACAGTACAGAATCAACCATATCTCTACAGAGGGAAATTTCTCCCCTTGCTGAGGTTTCCTACACAATTTTTTTACCTCCCACATTTGACCCTGAAATAGCACAGGACATAAGTACAATTGGGTGCCCCACATCAAGTACAAGGAAATGGAAACACAGCTTTAAATTTCAGTGTTGGGTTGTACTACGAGCACAATGCAGAGACTTTTCTGAGAATGTTTTTTTCAGAGCCACGCTGGGCTGCAGATCTTTTCCCTCAACTAGCGAGATCACAGTATAAAACTTCCAACCTTTCAATCAACAGTGGGTAAAGAAAATGGGAAAATGAAACTGCTTTGACTGCTTTGACTTGAAACAATAAAATGTGTATTAAAACATCACCTATCCAACTCTGAATTTAAACTACAGGAATACTGTACAAACAGGGATGTTAACCAAGACACACAGTGATTAAAGAACATTTTAAAGGGAGAAGGGAGACCACCCCTAAAGCATGGAAATATCCCTTTTGGACTAAAATGCAATCTGGTTGGTGGTTTTGGGGTTTTTTTTTTTTGGTTTTTTTTTTGGTTTTTTTTTTTTGGGCAACTGTGTCTGATTTTAGTTACAGTAGCTCGTTTATGGAATTAGCAAACATACTACATTTCAGACAAGCAAATCCAATTAAATCAGAAGAAAGCACACACATACTTTTAGTGTGCCAATCTGTCTATGGTGTCAGAAAGACACAATTCCAGGCAGCAAGGGGGGCGAGGGAAGGGGGAGAAGTTTTCCAGAGGATTGCAGGATTTTTCATAATGTAAAATGCTGCTTGCTTCAGATCAAAAAGGTAAATGCAAAGAAAAAATCAACCAGGGCAATGAGAACAGAGCAGAAATCAGGTATACACCAGCAGCAAACCACAGGACATGACTGAATGGTGCAGGGGATAGTTTTCTTGATGGTTTGCAAATCCTGGTACAGCCGGAGGCCACTGCGCAAGCTCCTTCCTGTGCCGGGCACGGGAGCTCTGCAACGGTTAATGGCACACGCTGCATGTGTGTGGCCTGAGCAGCGAGGAAACCCAGCAGGAAACATGGTTCTAATCTTTTTCTAGTGGCAATTTCAACATTAGGCTACAGATAAATTATGGTAATGTAAATAGTAAAATCCATTTCTCAGTTCTTCAGCTTGGTGCCTGCAACTACCTCAGGTTTCTGAGGGCGGGATGGGCAGAGGACGCTCTGCTGTGGGGCAGAGGTTTTGTCTCAGCTCTTGATGGTGCCCTATGCAGGGCAGTCTCCTCTCTGCTTTCCCTTCCATGTTTTACCTCTTTGTGTTGTAAACCCTGGCAAATTTTCTCCCATTTCAAGTCTGAGGAATATTGTGTTGAAAAATCCCCTCCTAGCCATGGAGTCACAGAATTGCAGAATGGTTCAACTTGGAAGGGACCTTGAAAATCACCTAGTTCCAGCCCCTCTGCCGTGGCCAGGGACATCTCCCACTAAACCAGGTTGCTCCAAGCCTCATTCAGCCTGGTCTTGAACACTTCCAGGGATGGGGCAGCCACAGCTTTTCTGGGCAACCGGTGTCAGTGCCTCACTACCTTCTGAGTAAAGAATTTCTTCCTAACATGTAATCTACATCTCCTCTCTTTTAGTTTAAGACTGTTGTCCCTTGTCCTATCACTATCTGCCTGTGTAAAATAAACTCTCTCCCTCTTTTTTATAAGCCCCCTTTAAGTACTAGGTTGCAGTAAAGTCTCCCTGGAGCCTTCTCTTCTCCAGGATGAACAACTCCTCCTGTCCTCACAGCAGAGGTGCTCCAGCCCTCTGAGTGGCCTCCTTTGGACCTGCTCCAACAGGTCATGCCCTTCTTACGGTGTGTACCCCAGAGCTGGATGCAGTATTCCAGGAGGTGTCTCACAAGAACAGAGTAGGGAGGCAGAATCCCCTCTTTCACCTGCTGCCCGCTCCTCCCCAGGACACAGCTGGACTACTAGGATGGGAGTCCACACTGTTGGCTCATGTCCAGCTGTTTGTCCACCAGAGTCACATGCCTTACTACAAAGCTATTGCACCACTGATAAAATTACAGAAGTGTACTGACCATTATCAAACTGCCCTTACTAATACAACCAAATAAGGTTGGTTTGTTAAGCTCAGACTTTCTGGGTCCCACATCTGAGCAAAATGCTCTGACTGAGCCTTTCAACACTGCAAAGAACCACTGAAGATGTCAGTGATGGCATTGTCTTTCTGTGACACAGTAAAAAAAGCTACAAATATATTTTGATCCAAGCTGGATTTAACAATGGTCTCTCCCCCCCAAGATCTTCTGTTTTCAAAATAAAACCGAAATTTCAGGCCAACGTTTCCTGTGGTGATCGTTGTGGTTAAACACTATTTGTCAGTTTTTCATGCTTGATAAGGTCTCTTGGCTCTGTAGTAGAAGAATTGCTGTCAACTGAGCTGTGGCAACTGCAGACAAAGGTTTCACCCAGCAGGAATGACCAGATCCAATTCTCCTCTGAGTTTATGGCAAAACTCCCACTTCAAGAGATGCGAGATTTAGGCTGATACAGCTATTCCAGTTGGCCTTTGGTTTTGCGGGGAGAAGGGCAGCAGCTTATGCTTTTTGCCAAAACAGGAGGAAAATGTTCAAAAGGATAAGAGTGCCGGGGTTTGGCCAGCTGCACCTACTCTTCACACTACACACCACAAATGTCTAAAGTGGATCTTGGGGAATTACCCATCGTGGTTTTGAGGTTTTAAGGAAGGACAAAAAAAAAAAAAAAAAAAAAGGCAGGAAAAGTGCACTCGAACACTGATTCACTCTATAAATGGATTTAACTTTCTGATGGGTTAATTGAAAGTTCAAAGATGCTATCTAGTTTATCAAGACGCAGCTCTGCTTTGCAATTATTTAGCCAAATAAGGTGCCTTCTAGCAATAACCATTCTATGAGTCTATGAAATATCATCTTCTTCCTTGAGACGATTTTAGCTCTCCAAAAGCATTACTCATTAATTCTGGAGTATTACGAGTTAACGTATTTAACACACTTTCCTCCAGTCTGACATAGAGAAATAAGACCAAATCTGCACAGAAACCTACTCAATAGGCAAGACCATGACTATCTAAAGAAATTCAGTCTTAGTTTGGCAAAAAAAAACAAACACCAGTGATTTAAAAACCACCAGCAAGAATTGTTGTCCCCACCAGTGAATCACATCACGTAATCTGGGGACTTTGCACGGAAGTCAGGAACTCATCAAACAGATCAAAACATGCTAATCACATGAAGCAGCAGTGAAAACTCCTCCATGTAAGGTTGTACTGGCTGGCATTCACTGCCCAACATGAACATGCTGGTGAAAGTAGAATGAGATCTCTGACCACAAACAGTAACAGCATTAGCTTTTTGCCATGCCCTGGAGGCAAAACTCTGGAAAATGCCAATGTTCCCTCTGTCTTTTTTGAAATGGCACAGACTGTTGGTTCCTTATTTGATGGGGATTTCCACTCACCCTGATTCTTTAAGATGAAACCTCTAAAGCTTTTTTCCCATGCTTGAACGCACTGGATGCCTATTTACCTGAGTACTATATGCAGGTTTGGACTTTCTTGTCCATGTCAGATTGGGAAGAAAATGTGTTAAAGACATAGAATCATAGAATGGTTTGTGTTGGAAGGGATCCTTAAGATCATCTTGTTCCAATCCCCTGCCATGAGCAGGGACACCTTCCACTATCCCAGGTTGCTCCAAGCCCCATCCAAGCTGGCCTTGGACACTTCCAGGGATGGGGCAGCCACAGCTTCTCTGTGCCAGGGCCTCACCACCCTCATAGGGAAGAATTTCTTCCTACATTACAGAATCACAGAACAGTCTGAGTTGGAAGGGACCCACAAGGATCATTGAGTCCAACTCCTGGCCCTGCACAGGACCACCTCCAGGAGTCACATCATGTGCTAAGAGTACTGTCCAAATGCTTCCGGAACTCTGTCATGAACTACATGACTTGTAGCAAAGTGTGTAATACTTCTGGAAAGCCAGAATACTCTCAAGAAGGGAAAGGTGTTTATCTGCTCTATACTGGGATCTACAGAAAATAATCAGCACAGAAAAAAACAATTTAATGGAACATTTAATCATCTGATCTTGAAATGATGGGCTTGTTAAATATCAGTCTCTTTCCATCAGCACTGCTCAGAATTTATTGGTAGGTTCTAGAGCACTCTAGGTTCTGCTCTGTCCCATGTCTTAGAAATGACCGAACTTAAATCATTGCGATCAAAATGATCATTCAAAACATGCTGGATCCTTGGCTTTTAATGGGTCAGCTAAGAGAGAAACAATTTATCAGCTAGCAGCACAAATAAATAATATTCACACATTCCTTTTCCTGCCTTTTTCTACATTTGATTCCTTACAAACTAATCCATTTTTTTTCTTCCTCTATTTTATTTTCTGGTGGCTTCTTGCAGAAAACAAACCAAGAGAGACCAGCAACACTGCTTCTTTAAAGTCTTTCATTCATCTCAATTTTCTCTCCTCCCTCCCATTTACTAACCTTTCATTCCCCTACACATAACAGCACTAGACATTTAAGTCTACTTTCTCAAAAATTACAAATTTAGTAATTTTCTCTGCTTCTCTGTGAACTGTAAGCCTTTAGAGATGGGATGTGGAGACATTAGTTACTTCTTGGCTATACCAGGTACTCTTTATGGTTACACCCTGGCCAACAGATGTGGAGCAGCAGGAGAGAATTCCCCGTTTCCATGTTTTTCTCTTCAATGTGAGCTTTTCTACACAATTTGAGTAGAAATTGTGTAGAAGGGACATTGTGGACAGTAACACAGAGAGGAACACACCTGGTATCCCAAATTACTCCCATGTGTTCACTGTTGCTAATGAATGACGAGGTTAGCAAATATGAGAGGCTCCTTTTCAGAAATATTTATACAGGCAGCATAAAGAAGTGTCAGAAAACAAAGCTATTAATTACAAAAAACAACAAAAAAGGTCATTGCAGTACTGTGAGCCAAAGTGAAATGGGATTTCACAGTGACTGTGCCGGTACCTTGCATTTAGAAGTGCATCAAGCCAAACTTTTCACAAACAACTTGACGATTTATTACTGTCTGTAATGTAGAAATGATGTGGCCAAATACTGGCTAAAAAAAGAGTTTTTCTCATTAATGTCAGGCTGCAGAATTCCAGATTAAAACAGCCTGGAGGCGTTCTGCCTCTAGTAAATCTCAATTATTTTTCCCCCATAAGGGAGAAATGACCAACAAGGTCTTGAAGCAGCAGGTTTATGGCCAGTACACTGTCAGCTTTTCCAAGAAAAGTCTCTGTTTTCAGAGATTTCTGACACTGTTGTAGAGCTCACTCAGACTAAAATTTTTCTTTACCTAGCAAACTCTATAAATTTTTAAAAAACGCTTTAAAAAATAAATCTTGCTTAGGCACTCAGCTAATAGGAACTGACTTTTTTGGAGCTCACTTTCCATTCCCAAAGCAGAAGCCGATCTCAGCAAGATGTTTAATGGAAACCTGGTCAATGTCCACTCCACAGTCCCTGCTATCCATCACACAGCTTGGACGTTCCGTCAGCCTCGGGGGGTAGCGGAGTCCAGCACAGTCAGGGCTGTGTTCACGTGGCCTCTCCAGGCTGCAGCTCTGCCAGCTGCCAAGGTTATCACACCCGGCCTCTCACTCACTCATCTTCCACCACAGCTACTGCTGATTTGGAGCAGGACTCTGCTAAGCCAGCTCGTTTTGACAGATGCTGATTAGAGGAGCTCTGGGGAGTGGTATGATGCTGATGAGGAGAGCACTGGGAAGTGTTATCCTCCACAGACAGCACAGCTGTGGCTGCAAGTGAACACCCAAGCAGTCCTCAGGTCCCACAGCCCCTGGGATTCCTTCTGCCCGAGGATGTGCAAGGCAGAGGAATCCTCTGCCCCAGCACAGATTTACTGTCACACCAGTCTACAGGGCTCACAAATTTCCCAATTTCCCCGGAGACCTGAAGTGGGGACTCAGGCACTTATGGCAGATGCCTCCACCATGACACCCTCTGCCTTTCATGTTGTATTTGCAGTAGGTTCCAATGGCAGCTTCTCCCACTGGGCATGGCCATCAGAAATCCTGAACGCAAAGTCCACCTGAGCTCGGGAAGGAGCCAGCCTACCTTCTTCTCTTTTTTCTCCCTTACAAACATCTCACCTTAATCCACAGGAAAAAGTTGGGAGCTTCCCTATGGACATGCATATTTATAAACAACCATGGACCGCCTATATTTACATATAATAAGAACCAAATGTCTTTAGGGACACCAAAAATCACTATAGGGACAGGCACGACTTGCTAGATGACCACAGAGTAGAGGAAATACCCCGAGGAACTGGAAATCCTGACTGGAGTACTGGGCTCCAGAAAGCGCAGAAAGCCATGGTAGGGGGCCTGGAACTAGATGATCTTTAAGGATGCTTCCAACCCAAACAATTCCATGAGCAGAAATTCTAAGCGGAAAACCCAAACTCACTACTTTCTCAAATCCCTTGTCTAAGGAGGGTCATAACCAGTTACGGAAGAGCAGCTTAAAGATATGTTGTTATAAATCCAGAGGAACAAGTTTAGATAACTTGCTCTGAGTTGAAACAACTGAATGAGAGCTCATTCACACCAGAAGTCAGGATCCAGGCCCACAGTCTGCCATCAATCATGGAGCTCATGATCCTGCTCGTTGCCTATGTCCTGGAGAAGTGTTGCAACTTCACCCTCCTCAGCAAGCAAAAGAGGCCACAGGGGATTTAAAAGCAAATTTCTTATATCAGCTCTAGGTTGCTCTATACTAAATACTATAATCTGTGGGAACTACAGAGTTGAAGGTAACCAAATGCAAGTTATTTTTCTGTATCCAGAATATCTAAGCAGTAAAGACTGGTAACATTTAGGTTCTAAAATACCTGTCAAGGTCTCTCTAAAGAAGTCTGTCCTCAGCCAGGCTGTGAAATAAAATAATTTCTGTTTCAAATGAAACTCTCAAAACTCCCTTGTCTGTGAGGAACAGCATTGTGGGCTGCAGAGAGGACTAACAAACTTGGTTTGTGCAAACAACAAACCCAGGGATTAAGGGGATTCAGCAGGTATGTTAATATAGGTCTAAAAATGGCAATTTTGGCTTGGCAATTGCCCGTACGGGACCAGACAGACACACAGCCAGTTCCCAGGGTGGAGTGGGTTATCAGGTCCCGATCCTGGACGCTGAAGATCTGCACATGTACTCCCTGCCTTGGTGAATGTGCAGTGATTCTACTTATCTTAAGCTTCTTTTATTAAGGGCTAAGCTAAATCAAATCAACTTACATTTATGGGGGCCAAGAACACCTACCGGGCAGCTGCTGTACCTCAGCTGACATGGAAACACAGACATGCCCTGTAACTCGATCGTGCGACTAAGCCCTGACATTTTCTTGGTATGGATGCAACTGGAAGCTGAAATTAAGTGCAATTTCAGGTCTACCTTCTTGCAGAGTGAAGTGGGGCACAAGTCTAGTGTTAACATTTCACAGTAGGGTAAATTCCATGCATACATACCAAAGCTATAATGATTCTGTAAGTTAAATATAATATAAACAGCTTTGTTTGTGTTGAAATATTTGAACATCTATCTACAGGGCTGGGAGTCTGAATAAAAGAAGCACACTACTGCACAGGAATGAAAGGATGATAATCATGGAATGGACAACAAAAACTGGTGACGGGCTGTTTCATAAGCATGCTGTACTACTATGTACATATGTGTATATGTAGGCAAACAACATAATAAAAGTAAATGCAAAAAACTCAATAGAACACCAATAAGAAAAATTTAAATGTTTAAAGTCTGTCTCATGGAATAAGCGAGACTGTGGTTAGAAGTACAGCAAGAGACATTTATACTAGTCTTCAACATTTCAACTCTCTTTGCAACATAAGAACCAGGAAGAAAATGGTGCTCTCATGAAAAGGACAAATTCAAACTGCAGAGAGTGCTCTTCCCCATCAGGCAGGGTATTCATTATTATTTCACATATGCTGCATCTAAAAAGATATAAAAATATCTCAGTGTGCTGTGCATCCTTTAAATTCTGCATATACTCATCTTGTTCCATCAAGCACTGGATCAAAGGTTTTCTTTATGTGCAGGTGTGAAAGGTGTGTACAAACGAAGGAATATCTCCCTGGCTATTCAGTCTGTAGGAGTACATGAAAGAACCCAGTTATGACAACCCAGGTGATTCATTTTTACTCTCAACCAGGATTCCTGGGCCATAGAGCTGCTTCTTCCCTCTTTGAACTTCCAAGTTTCACAATGACTTCTTCAGGGTGCAAGTGATCTGTTTAAATTTACAAATTTTTTCATTTCAGGTGGGGAAATTGCCTTCCCCTGCAGCGTGAGGTTTGCCAAGGTCCATGCCCTCCCAGCTCCATATGGCAAAGACTTCAGGCAGATATTCTGGCCAGAAGTCTCAAGGTTGGGGTTAAACAAGCAGTTTGTTCCTCTCTTACATAAGCACGGAAAGACAATACTACATTTGAGCTCATAAAAATATTTTAATTGGTGATGATTTCCAGACAACTATGTCAAAATTAACTCAGAGTTGATGCCCACTTGCTTAAATTTCATTCATCTGGGTTCAAATTATTTGCTTAAAAGAAGAAACATTTCCTTTTATACACACTTTGGTTTCAACCTCCAAAACCATTGCTAGAAATTAGTCCCAACCACCCAGTCAGCTGCCTCAGAAACCAAGCTCAAATCCATCACTTTAATGACATCAATAACAAATACACAACTTTAAACCCTATTGTGAACAGTGGCATACCAAGAAGCATGTGTAGCTGTCATCTCGTTAGTCACTAGAAAAACACCAACGAAACCAAAAGAGCCTAACCATGACAAATTATTCAAGAGTTTAACCTGAGACATTAATGAGTGCTAAATAGCTTGTTTTCATGCTTGCTTAAGGAGATTTGTTTAAAATCCCACCAACCTCCCCTGAATGTCGCTTGGCGAAGCCGTTCATTCTTGTCAAGCTGGTTTTCCTATTCCAGCTAAAACAGCAGGTTGCAAATGTTTGGTTAAGGATGGCTGCCTTCCCCACCCCTCAAGACACGCGCGCGCTGAGGCAGCCGCACTGGCTGTGGAGCTTCCTCCCCTTGGCTTCACAAAAGTGGCTGATTCACTTCCCCAAAGTCACAAAACATTCAGTTGATAAAAGCTCGTGCACCTGAGCACTGTCATTCAACAGTCAGTGGTATGAGACAAATGCAAAAAGAATATCTATTCAAGCAGGAGTTTCAACTTTCCAGACTTTTTAATCTTGTCTGGTTTTAACCTCTCCAGGCTGTAAAGCTCCTAAGGAGGCACTAGAA
Organism: Platysteira castanea; assembly: GCA_013397175.1. Lineage (NCBI taxonomy): Eukaryota > Metazoa > Chordata > Aves > Passeriformes > Platysteira > Platysteira castanea. The sequence continues at coordinate 561,963 of VYXC01007504.1, read as the reverse complement.
AAGCCTGGTACCTGCCATTCTCTGAAAGCAGCACTGGGTATTTAACTCTGATTAAAAGCTGATTTAATGACAGATTTGCTCCTTCAAACCACCTTTGCCTCCAGTAATGCCTTCCAGGAGTTAAAGGAATTAGGATCTGGAGCCTAAGAAAACTACATTGTTCTGACATGGCAATACGGAGCAGCAGTGTCTGGTGAGAACTCGCAGCTAACAGAAGAGAAAAAACAAACGCCACTTCTTCCCATCTAAGAAATGAAAAATATGTATGTAAGATGTTTCCATCTATGAAAGGGAAGTGAAGCTTTCTGACTCATATTGTGATGTACTTTGGATGGGAATATACCTTAAAAACACAATTTGAGTAAACAAACACCTTGATCTTCACCATGTTATCATATTCATGTCATTCCTGGAGTAGGGTAGTATCATTATTCATATTTCACACAGAACTGAGGCCAAGAGAAAGAGGTAACCAGTTTCCTCTGATATCAGCAAGTTTGGAAGGATTTTCAAATGAACTAGCGTCACAAAGACGTCAGAGACGATGGATGACAGACCTAAAGGACTCATGTCCAAATAAGTCAGCCACTGAACCACCCTCCTACATCCCTGCCTTACTCATGTGGCCATGGAGAGCTGGTCTTCCAAATTTCCTGATATGAGATTAAGGATAGAAAAATGGCAAAGGTTAGGATCATTTTGCTCTTTTTAAAAAGAAACATTTATTCTCACGAAGAGTCTTTATGCTAATGGTTCAAATATGCTAACATTCCTTTTTGCTACATACAGCCTAAACTGTCATTCCAACAAGACCTGAGCAGGCTTCCAAAACAGGAGCAGCCTCAGATGCACTCCAAAACAATGTATTGTGCTCCAGTGTAAAACTGTTCTTCAGTCCATATGGGAGATCTCAAGCATTTGCTGAGTCTGGTTTTACATTTAATTGCATTTATGTTGGAGAAATAATTTTATTTTGACCAGTGTGATTTTATGCCAATTTTTTTTTTTATGTTGAATTTTGGTCCAAATTTCACTTTCCTCTTTGGAGAGATGACCAAGTAGACAATTGTTCCACGTTGCATATGGGCCCTAAAATCTAATCTCTCCCCAAACTCGTGTTCTTATAAAAATGTGAAACCTTCCCATAGTTATAAGTTGTTCTGCATACTGAACATCAGTTAAGTGAGGGATTTTGGAATTTTTTTAAGAACTCGTAAAGTTGGGAAATTTTCAGCATGGATTCTGGAACCAAAGCTCGGGACACACTGAACTAATTTAAAAATGTAAATGTAAAAAAGATATGACCCATAAGTGACAAATTAAAGGGGGAACATGAGTGGCTTTCAGAGCACACTGCCCTCCACCACTGAGCGCTTGCACAGCCCAGCTACTCCGGGGTCAGCGTCTTCTGGCAGCATCAGACAATAAAAAACGCATAAACTCACGGTGCAGGGTAAAGCTACTGTGTCTGACATAACACTAATGCAGGGGCCCAGGGAGGTGACTGAACCCTGGCTCCCAGCTGCATCAATCCCTGTTTTAATCACTCTCCTGACAGCACTTCTCTTTCTGCTCTCAAGCTGCTTGGCTCCCAAGGATGGGAACACTGTAAGAGTAAAAGACATGGGGAAAAGCTTAAATGAAGTTGTAGTAGTGAGGGGAATAAAACTGACTGTGAAAGTGCCTTTTGCCCAGCACTCAAATCTGTCTACAAAGAAAATTTGTTTTAACTTAATAAAAACCCAGAACACTCATCCATGAGTCCCATTCCAGCAAATGGTTAAGGAGTCAACAAGGAAAACACTCCATGCAGCCCCATTTCAGGGGGCAGATTCAAATAACAGAGTGCGTGTTTCGCAGAGAAGGAGGAAAAGATTTCTGTTCAGGAGCACATCACAGGTATAACTTGCAGCAATGCCAACAGTGTTCTGAACAGCTTTCAAACCTATTAAAACTTTGGTTGCTGGTTTCAAACGGACCCAACACCTTGGGTCAAGCATTGGAACAGGATGCCCAGGAAAGTGGTGAGATCACCGTTCCTGGAAGTGTTTGAAAAACATATGGATATGGCACTTGAGGACATAGTTTGGGGGCGGGCCTGGCAGTGCTCTGTTAACCACTGGACTCTATGATCTTAGAAGTCTTTTCCAATTTTGATGGCTCTGTGATTATTCAGCAGCTCTGAGTCATGTAAAAGAGAAGTAGGTAACAGCAAGTAAGTGTTTTCTTGCTGGCCGCCACCAGAGTACCTGAACTCCCCCAGACGGTGCCCCTGGGTCACCTTCACCCAGTCCGTTTTTGCAGAAAGACTGATCATTCGTCCTGGATTTTACAGGGCTCCATACCCTTGCCAGGAGGTTCTTAGGAGACTGAAGAGCCTTTCTCCCCATTTCCACAGTCAGTGACTCCAGCTGCAGCTCAGCAATGAGATTGGGTCTGGATTGTGCCCATTATGAGGCTTGGATGGTGCCTGGCACAGGCTGTGGCTGCTTCTCCCCTGAGCTGAAGGGGACGCAGGCAGGGTGCAAAGCCAACCCAGGGAGCTTTCACTGTAGAATTTGGGGAGGTTTTATCAATGCTTATTTCCTGTGGTTGTGGTTCCTAAACACTTGGGGGTGTTTTGCCTACAAATACTCCTTTTCAGCAGCAGCACTGTCCTCACTGGCTCTCTCAGTGAGGCAAAGGGGCACTGAGGTGCAGGAGAGTTGGCAGTGGGGAGGCTCTGCACCTCGAGCACACTGTAGAGTCACAAAATACAGCCCAAACCCCTCTGGGCTCACACCCCCTGTGTGTGTGTGTGTGTACGTGTGTCACAGCCTGCAGTGTCTGTGCAGACCGTGCCAATTCAGTTGGAGAGTATGCACCCCAAATTACCCCTCTGGAGAGGCTGAGGGTGGGGAAGCAGAGCTCTGCCAAGCACTGGTGCCCGGGGCCATGCTGCCTTCTAACCCACAACGCCTCCAGAGGCCCTGCCGGCTGCTGTGGCCCCAGTTTAATCTTCTACAAAGGTTGTTGTCTCCTCCAGCACGTCCCCAGTGCACAGGCAGGAATCATGTCCTGCTCTCCAGGGCTGCTGGAGATGGCACTTCACTCATCCCCTGCCTGTCACCAACCTGACCTGTTGACTCCAGAGCTGCCCCTGCCAGCTGCCAACTTAATTTCCTATGCAGGATTTCCACTGAAGCTCATGGATTATTTTTCAATTCAAATTAATAACACATTAGATCAAATATGTTAGAGCTGGAGCTGGTGGAACAGCCTATCATTCCAGTAACCCAACACTTCCCATTACAAAACCCAATTTTCAGTTGCTCCTGACTTTACTGAACTTTGACTATTTGTGTTCCATTTTTTCTTGCATGAGTATGGAACATGCTTCTTCAATTTCAACCAAAATGCTCCGACAGTCCTGGAAATGAGTTAGCTCAGGGAAAACGTAGCACCTCGAAAAACATTTTTGGCAGTCTTTTCTTGAAGGAGCTTTTTTGTCACTCTATTTTGGAGTGGAGTTTTGAAACTTGGCTCAGCAGATTGGCTCTTTTTTCCAGAACCTCCACGGAAATCCATTCAGATTTGGTAAAATTATGCAACTTTGAAAACTAAAATTTCATCAAATAAAAATTCCTTAGATTTTATCAGTTAAAAGCTTTGTTTACAGCTTGGCAAAGGTAGCTGATGACTGACCCAGATTTATGCTTCTGCCACACAATTTTTTGTAGTGACTCTAGTTAAGTTGCTTAAAACAAGGTGTTAGATCATATTCGCTGTGTGAAAAATAAGAGTAAGTGAGTGTATTCCATCCTACAGGATGTTGCTGTCCTATGGATAAACCAGCACATGCTGCTACAGTGGAGGACTTTTTCTGTGTCTCACACACAATAGGCTTGGATTAAAGCCACATTGATAACCCACTGGCATGTCCCAGTTCTGAGTGCTCAGATGTGGACTTTTCCTACTGTAATTTTTGTCTGCAGCATATGCATATAGTAAGACCCAGAGCCAGAGGTACCTGCTCTATAATAAAAAAAGAATCTATTTGTTTTACGTCAAGTTATTATTTATCAGATGTGTAAGTATCCCCTTTGTCACATACCTTACATCTACTAGTTATTCCCTTTTACACCAAATCACCAGAGAAAAATAGTTCTCATTTAATTTGCATGGCATGTATGCAGTTAGTGAGGTGTTTACTTTGCATCCCACATGGATGCAAACACAGTTCCCAGAAAACTTCCTTCATCTTTGAGCTGAGACTAAAGAACAGTCACTGTTATCTGGATTTTGGAAGCACCAAGTCCTTCCTGCTCTCTCTTGTAATAAAGACTATCTCTACAAGCGAACTGCTATCAGGTTTCTCTTTTGCTGCCATCTTTCAGGAAGAGCAAATACGAAGAGTGAAACTAATAACACAGATCAGTAAGCCTGAACAGATGCAAAGCACAGACCCTGCCTAAATACTGAGCTAGAGTATCCTTGGTGTGCTGCAGTTCTGCTGCCCTGATTCCCAGGGAAGTTTATGGCTGTGTTCATACTGCAGGCGATGAATATTGCTGTGTGAGTCTTCTTCGGGGCACTCACAGACATATCCTGGGCTCATTCTTGCACGGCAGAAGATAAAGACTAATTAAACTGTCTGACTCTGCCAAGAAGCTGATGAGGATCACGTATAAGAGCCAGACTGCTGTTGAGCTGAAGGGGACACAACTTTTGGGAGAGCCCATCAGCGTGGGGAAAGATGTTCTAAAGCAGGGCAGACACTTCTGCACTGAGTGCCTGAGAGTTTTAACCATGCAGGCACAGAAGTGGAAAACATAAAAGTTATAAACTGCACAGTAGTTATTTATGTCTAACAAGGAGGGGTTCACCAACACCCTAAATTGTAATGTGTTTTGGAGAGCAGCCCTTCAGTGTGGCTGTTGAGAAAGCAGGCACTAAAACTCCCTTTTAAAAGGTTTAAATAACAATAAAAAGGAGTATGAAGAAATCTTCAAAGCTATGTGCTACTGCAGTTGCTGGTAAGCCAGGCAGTTTGCTTAAACCCAGCTCAAGCACCTGTAGAGCACCCAGTGCCAGTCCAGTGGTCTGGGCTGCTTCATGTCCCCTCTCCCTCACTCACCCCCGCTGACACCTACAGAGGCTTAAGGTGGGATAAATCAGCTTCTAACTCACACTTACAGCTCTTCCCTGACCACTGAGGTGAGTCACTGAGACACAATATCGAGCTTTCAGGCAGCTACAGTTAAGGAGAGCCAAAACACCCAGCATCTCTGAAAATGTTACCCATATGTCCCTTTACAAAAAGGATTTTCATTTGGACTGCTTAGCTGATGAACTGAAACACTGAATTATTTACATTCACAGCTCTATTGCTAAGCCCTCTTCTGTAGTCAACACTTCTGTCTACAGAGGTGATGATTTTACTGCAGCACTGGTTTTACAAACTATTGTTCAAAGTCATCAGAAAAGGCCAAAAGTGGAGGGGGGGGGAGACCCAAAGCCCAGATCATCAAAGCCAAAAAGTCTCCAGTGTGAAAGAAAAAATCTGTTCTACCAATCTAGAGTCTATGGTGATAAGAGACCCAAGGTATGAAAAACTAAATTATTAAATTAAATTATTCTTGATTTAATTGGGATTGTAGAAATGTGGAACCAACTCTATTAAGCTTCACATGTCTCCAGTGCTCTATAAATTCACTAGATAACAGAATTAATTGAAGCACATTGTTTTATAAGAATCTGAATCTGGGTCCTTGATTACATATGTACACATGCAAGAAAACTTCAAAAAGTACTCCATATGCAATTTCCTCTGCTAACCTGTGGTTTGTATCACACAGCAATCCTGCATTGTATTTCCACGTCTCTATTCCTTTCCAGCTTCCATACTGCTGAGAAACACAGGTCTGAATTTTCAAAACACCAAAAATGACTGTGAATGCCATCCCTTTTCAATGAATATTCTCTGGAATTTAATACAATCTCCCTTTTATTATAATCATTTAAAATTGGGCTTCTTTGCAAATCTAATCTGGGATTTAACATATAGAAACAAAAACGACCTGGGACTACAATGATGCCTGCATGTGCTTGCTTCTTTCCAAGAAAAAGCTGCACAAATATATATAACTATCCACTTGTCTCACGACATCTGAAGTGATATTGTGGAATAAAAGGAGTTAGATCCCTGTGTCTAGCAAATTAAAGTAAAAATGCAAGAGCTGGACTCATCCATTTCTTCCCCAGCACACTTCTGTGGTGCTTCAGAAGTGGTGATTTTCCTGTTGAGCTCTAAGAGCAATGAAACAAAACACCCCCAAGTGCCTCTGACTGCACTGACACTGAAGACGATATCTACTGCTGCAAGAATGCACGAATGAGAAAGTGCATGAGGATTTAAGGAAGCAGACAACTAATTGGCATTACTCACATGGATTACAGACAGGCAGGAAGAATATTATGCACTTGTAAGCACCCTGATTAATACCTCCTTTGGCACCCTGAATTTAAATGAGCAGGGCTACTAAAGAAGCAGGGCATTATGAAGTGGGAGTAAAGTTCACAAAATGCAGTGGGAGAGTTTCAAGAGGGATGGAAGCATTAAACATTCATGCTGGCAATAATCAGGTGAAAGGGTTTGTCTTCCCACGCTGTGGGAAAGATTACATCTCAGAACCACAGGAGAATGGGCAGCATGTTAAGCTTGGATAAGGGAGGAACAATTATACGTTCTGTCATGAAGAAGAAACATTGGAATCATGGAGTACTTCCCAGTGTTAGGAAAATCTCCAAACGTGTTCCCCAATATACTTCACCTTTAGGCAATACCTGTAAAGTGTATTGACTGACACCTTGGTAATGTTTCTTATGTAGATGCAACTGCAGTGTGAGAATCTTACTTTGCCTACAGCTAAATAACCTGAGTTTTAATCTCAGCAGTTCACATAACTTAAGCTGAGTGGGGCCTGAGCAGTACCTGACTGCCGAAATCCTGCAGGAGGTGATAATGATGCCTTAGTAGATAGCATCATTTTTAAGGTATATGTACACTGCACTCATCATGGCAGCTGTAGAGACACTTCAAAGTCAGCTTTAAAAGATTCCTTACACTGTCAGAAAAGCAGCAGGGACTGTTCACCGTTCAACACCAGACAAAGTCCCCACCCAAGAAGGTGAGTGAACACTGGGTTAATCCAACTCCGAGCTCCTGCTCCCTGTGACTGCACCCTGGGCTACCTGTTTTACAGCTAACTTGGGCTGTCTGAGTTTCACAGCAGGTTTAGTACACTTTGGGACTGTAATATCTCCTAATCTCATCAGATTCCAGCCATCTCAAAACCAGAGTGCCTAGTCTAGGCTAGTCATCAAGCCTCCATTTAGTATCAATGGAAAGGGATGAGAATCCAAAAGGCACTTCATTGCTCTCTAAGACAAGCACTAACATATGAATCACTCTCTGCAAGGGCCTGTGTCTCTTCATTCACTTCAGAGGAAACCTACTCTACATGTCTAATTTTTGGAGAGCTGAAAGACACCCTCAGTCCATAGTGAGCCACTATTGTGCTGAGTAAGCTGGTCTACTGTAGATGAGATTTATAACACGGGATCTGAGCAGATACGGGCAGTAAGGAACCCAGTTCTTCATCTGAGTAAAGATTCTGGTGTCCCAAACATACTGCAGCATGAGATCATTACTCAGTTTCTTCCCCTGAAGTTTCAATTAAGTATGATATTCATCCTCATTTCCTTTTCTGCATTCCTTGTCTGGTTAAATCAGCATCTGTGTTTCACGTCTCAGATGACCACGTTTTAGTGGAGAATTAAGTTTATATGGAGAATAAAAAATAAATTTTATAAGAACTTTAAACAGAAATTTGGAATGGACAGTAAACAAGCGCTACCTAAGTACTTCACTTACACTGTTCTGATGCAGTGTCTCCCAAATATATTCATCCTGTTCCCTATTTCCCAAACCACTTTGAAAAGTGAAGGGAGAGGTATAAGAGGTGCTACACTGAAGAGTGAGAAAAAAATGCTGATACTGGTAGTTACAAGCTAAATGCATTTCAAAAGTGACAATGTCCAAAAGTTCTCTTGGGAGAAAACTATGGAACAAAATGGTCCACGGAAAGCTACTCTTATTGCCTTTTTTAATACCATCTTCCTCCACAGTACCTACATGGAGCAGAGTCACAGTTATAAAAAGTCACTGTCCCTGGAGTGTTTAAGGAAAGACTGGACATGGCACTCAGTGCCATGGTCTGGCTGACATGGAGCTAGTTGCTCATAGGCTGGACTTGATGATCTCAGAGGTCTTTCCCAACATAACTGACTCTGAGACTCAGTGAAATGGTCAGCCCTTTTCCTCTCCTCCTAGTCATGCCCTGTGGAGATAAAGAATGAAATCACTTCCACTGTTACTTCATTTGTTTGATTATAAGCCCTTTTCTCCATCTGTATATTAAATGGAGACTATGAGCTATTCAGGACAAAACTCTCTCATCATACAACTAAGCAACACAACTATGTAGAGGGGCCATGATTTTATTTGTAGCTTGGAGGGACACTGTGAATACAAACAGCAATAGCTGCAATATGAAAGAACCACTGTGATGGCCAAATTACATGCCAAATGTACTAGGAATAGATTTGCTTGGAAGCAAGTGTTCCCTCTACAATGGGATGGAAACAATCTGTTCTGTTGACAAATACAAACCAAGACTGCATTGCTGTTGGTGAGGACATCTTGTGGAATGGTTTTACGCTCAGATTTGTGTATTTGTTTTACATAATCTTGCCACCATAACGGTGAATACATGGTCACTTTGTCACCTCTCTAGGCAGCAGTATCTTCCTACACAGAGAGCCCAGTGTTGTCACATAGGTTGCTGAGATTTCAGAACTACAGTGCATGATTTCAAGACAAGTGAACTAAGTAGTTTTGCTTTTGACTCACTCTACGTACTACATCAGCAGGAAAAAAGTAGTAATCACCAGAAATTATTTTGTCTCACAGTCTGCTTCTCAGACAATGAGATTTTATGCACGAGCCCCTCTCTAGCCACAGTAGAAGAAATAAGAACCGACTGGTCCTTGGGATGCAGCTACCACCCCAACAGCCCCAGGTCACCTTGTCATAGCCAGCACGCATCATAGAACCAGAGAATCATAGAATCATAGAAACAGAGAATCAGAGAGTCATGGAATCATAGAATAGTTTGGGTTGGAAAGGACCTTAAAGATCATCTGGTTCCAACCCCCCTGCCATGGGCAGAGAGATTTTCTACTATCCACTTTCCACTGGTTGCTCCAAGCCCCATCCAAGCTGGCCTTGAACACTTCCAGGGATGGAGCAGCCACAGCTTCTCCGGGCAACCTGTGCCTGTGCCTCACTACTGGTTGAGGTAACTGTAAGGAGCCTTGCTCTGTGGGTTGCACACTCATCTCAAAAGTAAACCTAAACCACTGGCATATGCAATGTCTGTCACTTTTGGTGGGGAACACTTGAATCATCCCACCAGCTTCTTACAACCTCCAGGAATGCTCAGGAGCTCCAGTCCCTAACTAGGATGGTTCTGTGAAATTACACATTTGCAAAAAAAACCCAGGAGCAAATGACAGTGAGTGAAACTGTGTCTCGCCTTTTATGCTGCAGTAAGGACCTGGTGTTGTACCACTGGAAACAGAAACACTGAAACTCCTTACTGGGGACCTGGTGACAAGGCAGTCAGGTCTCAGCCTGTAAGCGGACTGTGCTCATGCTCAAATACACTAATAATGGTCACAGAAAAGAACCTAAACCTCATGTCATGACCCTGCTGAACATTTCTCTGGCTGTACAATCATATTTTGCCTCATTTCTTACAAAGGAGAATTAGAGTGCTTACATTAAGTTCTACAAAGTCATTTTGAGCAACTTTCAAACCCCAGACCGCCCACTCTGCCTTCCTCTGCTCCCAGAGCTGCTGGGATAAATCCAGACCTACACAGCCAACCTCAGTAGAGATCTGTCACTCTGAAAGACACCAGAGAGAGCCACAGATTTTCTAACTGGTTTGGATGAAACCCCAAGACTCACTCATCGTATCTTGAGGTATTTAGCATTGACTTTAATTAAAAACCTCCCCATGCCAAACCACATGCAGATGCAAACTGACGCCTTCAGCGTCTGCAACGCATCGCCCGAAAAAGCCGCGCTGCTCCGTTCAGTCAGAGGTAGATGCATGAAGCAGGGACCTGCCTGTAATATTTCCTCTTGTTCTGCAAAGTCTCTCTCTCTCTCTCTGCACTGCTCCAATTTACCACAGTGCAAAAAAACTCCACAGTCAAACAAATATATTCTTGGGAAGGAAGGGGGGCTGGTAGAGTGGTTTTTGAAGGCAGGCCAGAGACTATTCGAAACAGGGGACACAGAGAGTGTTTTAACTGCTGTGATAATTCTGCATAAAGAGATGTTAAGGCTCTAGCTCCTTGCTGTAGCATGCCATGTGTCCCTGAATAAAATTACTGCCATGCAGGCTGTTAGCAGAGGAATGCGTAAACAGACAATGTATCCTTGCATCAGTTCCACAAAATGTTGCACAACACAAATGCCTCTCGATGTGTCATTTCCTGCTTGGCCACCAGCCCAGCTCCTGACAGGCAGTCAACAAAAAAAAAAAAAAAAAAAAAAAAAAAAAAAAAAAAAAGAAGAAAGAAAGAAAGAAAGAGAAAAAGGGAAAGAAAAGAAGAAAAAAGAAAAATTAAAAAAAGAAAGGCAAACTGAAAGATTTAAAGCGGTTCTAGTCCAAAGCACATTCCACTCGCTTCAGACTTATCCCTCCACTCTCTCTGCCTTTGAAAGAAAAGAGGGAGAACTTCCTAAAAACTGTTATGGTTTTAAGTCAAGGAATCTCAAAAATCTCAATCACTTATCTCTGTTTTATAAGCCGGGTTGGCCAAACAGTTAATGTGGGGGCTGAGCAGAACCCCTGGCTGGCTCTCACTGCCTTCCGCAGCGTGCACAGACAAAAAGGCGATGTGATGTTTGCTCATACCTTTCATCACGTGTGCACCTTGCAAGCTGTGGCAGCAGAGAAACACTCGGGAGCTGAATGAGACATAGCAGTTTTCTCCCCTGAAAGGCTTCAGCTCAAAGCTCAGAGCTGCTTTTCCATTCACACTGATAAAAAAAGTCAGGGTCAGTGACTTTGGAGCCCACCTTTGATTAGAGACAAACTAAAGCCTTTGGAAGTCAGGCACAGTATAAAAATATATAGACTTCTCCTCCCTCCTTCCTCATGATTTCCCCCATGACTGGGTTTGTCCCAAAAGCAGTCAGAAAGGAGGACGTACGTGCCTCCTATTCTAAAGGTACCACTATGGAAGGGAAAATCATTATTTCTATAGTTGCAGTGAGGAAAGGCAAAGGCATTAAAGGGGGGTTTAGGTAAAGATTTGGGTGGTTTCTTTGCTCTGATTTTTCTCCTTTGACTTCCTTTACAGTAATCTTTGGCTATCTGTTGGTCAGTTATGACCTCATGACAACTTCTCCGGAAAACTTCTTTCAGCCCTCCCAGCTGGAAGGCAGCTCTGCTGGCTAAGATGTGCATATGGCAGAGGTTTTGTACTGGATATGAGGAGAGAAAAATATCTGCAGGATTTCCTAATGATTCCCAAAGATCTTATACAACCCTGTCTCTAGACTGCATCACTCAGAGTGCAAAGCACAGATACTGTGCAACACAGTAGATGTCCCTGGACAGTAATCTAGATAGACTGGAAGAGATTACGTAAAATTAAATAAGTCTTTTCTGAGAAAAAAACCATCAGAAGACCTTTTCTCATATAGAAATGGGCAAGTTTTCCTAAGAGAGAAACCTGACATCACTGTCTCTATTAAAATATTTTCAAATAATAACAGACAGGCAAGGCAGCAAGCTTCTACAAGCAGACGTTTAATACAACTAAATGGCACTTACATTTAAGAACCCGACTTTCTGAAGTGCTGAGCATCCAAAACACCAACTGGAGTCCCTGCATGCCACGACTGTTCAGCACTCCTGAAGTCAGGCTCTAAATGACTGTGATGTCTGTCATGGCTTCTCTGCTGCTCCTGCTGCTGCTGGGAACCTTGCAGCTTTCGTTTGCTCAAGTCAACTTGCCAACAAGAGGTCAGAGTGCCTTGCCTATAAACAAGCCTTACAAATTCACGATCTAAAGCATGATGTCATGTCTTAAAATGATAAGCTGGCAACAAAGTAAATGACATTTTGTAAAGATGTGCATAATTTTATGTTTACACTCCTTAGAATGAAGGTTCTAATAAGTCATCGGTTGTGTTCCTTTAAAGGGAAGTTTTATAACTGAGATGAATCACAACTGCAAAAGATCAAAGTTAAAAAACATCAATGATGCCATGGGGTACTTTTTAATCTTGTAATGAATGATGATCATGTGCTCTTATGAAGTTGCTCCAACTGCCAACGCCAGATGTGTATATTAAGAAAAAAGTTGTTTGTGATGTGACAGCTCTGGTTGAGCTGCCAGAGAGAGGAAAACTAGGATAACGTGCTTGAAATGTTGCAGTGAAATACAGCTCCTGGCAGAGAGGGGCACTATTTGCCGATACATAATTTTTTAGGACAAACACATTTGCTATCAGAGCTGCTCCTTGACTTTCTTATTGCTCCCAATCACCTAATTCTCCTTATGCAACATAAATGCCAGATACATTCATTGAATGATTACTACCCACCTAATATATCTACACAAGTGCAGGGGCTTTAAGAAGGAAGCAAAACTTAACTGCAACTCCCAGAGCTCACTGGAACTATGTGTTCCCTACAAATTCAAGTTTAATACTGAGTCATTCCAGAGATGTACCAGAATGACTTGAAAGTATCAGATTGCAGTATTCCACCAAAACATTAAAATACAAATGGACATCCAAGCTGAAGTTTTACTTTCTCAAAAAAAAAAAGGGAGAAAAAAAAAAAAGAAAAGAAAAAGATGAAGAAGGACACAATAACTCCAGTAGACTATAAGAACTCAGTCACTGAGCATTCCTTGGCTCAGCTATTCAAAGAGACCAGCAGATGGGTATCACATACAGAGGCCAGCAGAACTTGGAGATCTTGTTAAATTCTATGAACACAGACTCACTTTTAATCCACTGATCACCAAAACATCCTCATGCCAGCAGGGTCCCTCTCTGTGCTGCACAGGGTAACCCACACTACTCCCCACACATCACTTTCAAACCTCTCTGCTCTTTCACTGTGGTTGTGTCCTCTGCTGGGAGATTTCCTCTTTTGCAGATGCCTCAATACATGGAAGTAGCATCCAGATAGGAATGGCTAAATTATATATTACTTATTCCCTGATTTTCACTCCATGTATGCAGCTTTCCCAGTGTCCTCCAAGTAAGTTATATGGAGCACCAGCTGCAAGTGAAAATTAAAAATGGGAACTAATTCACAGAGAGAAGACAGAACAAAAATGCCCCTGCTGTGATATCAGGACATCTCAGCTGTGAGAAGGTAGCACCACAAGTATGTACCTAATGAAATGTATCCAGAGCTGTTTTGCTTTTTCTTAGCTGTTCTTCAAAGTGAAACTCTGCAGCCTGGACAGCTCTTACAGGAAGCATTTCAGTTCCCACCTCGGTGTAAGAGGAGGTGACTCTGCAGCGTGTATTGGCACGAGAAACACTTAACTGCATGAATTCTGTCTACATCTTTCTACTTCTGTCTTCGTGGTATTTTAAACAAAACACCATGAAAGCTCCTTGAAGGTCTTGTTTGTATGTGCAGATCAAAGGCAAAATAATTATTTGAGATGCTTCCATTAAAGGGATTCGTTTAATGTGGTTATTCATCAAATAATTCTTAATCTCTAAGTGTAATTTAAATAACGCTATACCTGGCTAATCCAATCAATTTAGAAAGAGTCATTTCTAGTTAGATTAAGAAAAAACCCCAGAACTGGCTCATCAGTGATACCCATATGATGTGAGACTGGTTACCAGCTAAATGTGCTAGACAGAGAGACAGCCAGATAAATCCTGATGGATTAACCAGACTTCACTGTATCTAAAAATAAGTGCTACCCATAAAACTGCTAGAACATGACAAAACCAAATTGTCATAGAAGTACAGCCATTGCAAAATAGATAAATCATGGCAAATAGATTCTTAGCGAGTTTGCACGGCTATGAGATAAACGTGCTGAGTGAAAATCTGCTGGACTGTGTTTAAAAAAAATGCATTTTTTGTGCACAAATAAGAAACAAAGACCATGCCATTGATATACTGGGTTTTTTATCTTTCTTTGGCCCCTGGGGGTCTACGATGAGTCCATAGCTAAAAACCAACTTCAGGTATGATGAGATTAACCAGGTGCATTAATTATCTGATGGCAAAAGAATTTAAGGGCAAACAAAAAGGCACTCTATTATATATTTCCTCTCTATGCTAGGACTGATCCTGAAAGATCAGGGTCCTGTTTTGTTCTAAACGTCTTCAGTTGGAAGCTTACAGGAGTTAAGGGAATGCAGCACATTGCAGGATTGTATCTACTATGTCTAAATCAGATTATATATAAATACAGTGAGTTTAGTTCTCATTTACGCTGGCAGACAATGTATCAAGACCTTGATGTGAATGAGAATCAGGTTTGGGATTGCCCAAATTCAACAAAGCACTTAAGTGAGTGTTTAATGCAAGTATGTGTGTGGTCCAATAGACTCCAAATTAAGCATGCGCTCACATATTTTGCTGAGCAAAAACCAGTGTTTGACAAAGATATACATATTTCACTTACAGGTCTCTGTTAAACAAAATTAGGCAGGCATAAGAGCAAAAAGAAGAATATAATACTCACTTCTTGGCTCTCTTGGCCCATCCACTGTAACCTTTATAGCTCTGTGGTATGTAGCGACTTGGGGGGGATTTGTCAGGACAGTTATTGTCAAAGTAAAGCTCTTCCCTACAAAGGGAAAAAACAACAAGGAATGAGTGATTACAACATGAAAACAGTCACATGCATGTTCAGTAAAGAATCAGTTTAAAATTATTCCCTGTCGTTACCACAATCGTGAAAATTAAAAACATAACTGACCATAGGAGTTTTCCTCCCCTTCAGTTTTACTCTACGTCAAGAATACGTCCATGTGTTGACAATCTAAATGTTCCTTATTTAATAATGGGTCATCATACAATGACAGAACAAAAGTGATTCACTGCTGAGGACAAGCCAAATTCTTTGCTGCATTGAAAGTGGTGTAAATCCAAAGCAAGTCAGATAATTTAAAAATTTACTCCAGTTTTGCAGCTGTGTGACAGAGAGCAGAATGTGACCACATGTTATTTACTTCACACAGTTTTATCATTTCATTTGTTTGACTTGACTACAATAAGATGAGGAAAGAATATATTTTCCTCCTGGGAGATGGTTTAACAGGGAGTCAGTGTCTCTGTCCTTCATATGCCAGGGCTAATATGATGATATCATTATTATGGAACACGCCTTTTTTCCCCTACACATATTCCATCTATGAAATACCAAGAAAGCCCCCAGCTTTCCCGTGAGGGTGAGAAATGTCTGTGTGCACGTACGTTGCTATAGTCAGTCTGCATTTTTTGGTTTTTTTTTTTTTACTTTTCAAAGCTCAAATTCAGGCAGAGATTGCACAAGATCATCCACAGCCTTCAGCTGAATGAAAACGTTAAAAAGAAATAAATAAAGGGAGCTGCCTGTGTCTGAGCACACATTCTCACAGGCGCTGGCCCCCGTTTGGGAGACTCACTGACAGTTGTAATCTGTTAGATATGCAACGGTTACTCATGTCAGATAGTCAAAACTGAAAACTGTTTCAAGACAGGAAAAGGTGGGCGTACAACAGTGACTCAATAAAACAGTCAGCAATCTTTGGCCTTCATGCTCATTTAAGCTGCTACTTTACCAGACACTTAAAGCTCTTCCCCCCCCCCTGCCCCGGGTGTATTTGTGCATTTTTGCTGCTAGGGCTTTTCCTCTCGCTGAACTCTGAAGGCATTCAATCAAGGCACAAATCTTAAACGATATGTAACAGCACAAACTTAATGCAGTTTTTTCAGGCCTAATATAGAACAGCTTATATATAAGGCATAATACAGAACAGAGCTTTGGCTGTCAAATCTAGTAATTGGTCTTTCTTTCTGGTCCAAGTCGTATATCCCCTAAACCTGCCTGAGACATGCATCATTTATTATCAGGAGTGCAACTTCAAACTGTCTTGGCTATAATTTTCATGAACTAGAATGTGACATGGGTTTTTTTTAAGGAAATATAACTGTCATTTAGAGTAAAATGATTTTCCAGGTGAAGCTGTGCTCCAGCTGTGCCTAGCTCTCTGGGAGATGCAGGTTAGAGGGAAGGTCAGGACCCTGGAAAATAAAATTACAGAATGGTTTGGGTTGGAAGGGACCTTAAAAAAAATCTTGTTCCAAACCCCCTGCCATGGGCAGGGACATCTTCCACTACACCAGGTTGCTCCAAGCCCTACCCAATCTGGCCTTGGACCCTTCTAGGGATGAAACATCCACAGCTCCTCTGGACAACCCATGTCAGTGAGTCACTACCCTCACAGGGAAGAATTTCTTCCTAATATCCAATCTAAACCTGCCCTCTGTCAGTTTAAGCATGCAAAAATCTCAGGAGGCTGAATTCTGTTCCAGAGGCATGGCTGAAGGTGGCTTTTCCCATTTTCACTGGGAAATGGATTATTTCTTAAATTATCACAGAAGCAGAGTTAGGTGCATTTAGGATGTCCAGTCTTTGTCCAGCCCTGCCCACCTGCTGTCCCAGAGGTGAACTGTGTGTCTTGCCAGCACAGGGCGTGGGCAGCCTTCACACACACAGCAGCAGCCCTACAGTGCCTCCACACTGCTTGTTTAGGGCTGAGAAGTGTCTGTGCCTTTTACCCCTCTCCAGAAAGGAATTCAGTCCACTGCACGAATATATATATAGTTCTCCAGGCTCAGGTTTAAGGTTTAAGGCTTCCTTTGGCACCAGCTTACCACGTCAAAAAGTTCTGACAATTAAATTGCATGCTGTTGACATTCAGATCACAGTAACGCATAGAAGATCAGCAGAATAGTACTGGTAACTAAGATAATAAAGGGGCTTTTCCATACACCTTTGAATGAAGCATTTGGCCTTCCACGCTATTGTTCTCTTTATACACCAAATCCCTACAAAAGTCTATTATGACAAAAAAAAAAAAAAATTCAACAAAATAAACTATCTGTAAGATGTTGTAAAATCGTTCTGTACAAAAGCACTGCAAGATTTCTTACACTAAGTATATCTCAACAGGATACAGTGGCCAGAAAAAAACGCATTCCTTAATAAAAAGAGCTACATTTGGACCTCACCAGTGAGAATTTCTGAACTGTCACCTCTCAGCCTGCCTGAGCTGAAGAGGTAAGCAGCTAATTTGAGAGGAAAACTGGTTTTGTTCCCTAACTGGTATTTTACAAACTGATGTGTGGATGAAGTAACACCGACGAAGCTCCCTCACACTCCATAAACCACAGAGCCTTTCATTGTGGGGAGCTGCACGGCCCTGTCAGGGCACTCCAGAGCTTTCAAGAGATGATTTACATATTACAGGATTAAGAATGAAATAAATTTTCAAGGTCCCTAGTTTCAGTGATGCTGACGCCTTCTATTCACAGCTATTTCACAGGTAGCCCTCCTCAGCTACAAAATCCTTTAATGTAATTTTTATCACCTTTCTTTATTGCTCTTAGTCATTTCAACTATCCACTTTCAGAGGCTACAGACTAATTGTAGCTCTCTTTTATTAAATTCCCCAGCCAAGCAGTCATCTGGCACTATTGCTTCAGTGTGTCTAAACTGTGCATTCTTTGTTATTCACACATGTGAGCTGAGCTGACACAGAGGAGGACGCATGGACATATGCTGAAGCACAAGGCAAACCCCAGAAACAAGCTTGAAAGGAGACTCGGCAGCTTGTGTGTGCGTGTTGCATATTTTTTCAGTTAGATGCTAATGTGATTAAAGTATCGGGACACAACAAAATTAAGGTTATGATCCTGTGCTTATTGAAGACAGGAATTCTTTCTTCTCTGCGCTGTGGATCGGGCTTGTAAAAGTGAGCTACCACCTGAAAACCACATACAAACAACTGCTGCATTCGCATCAATCACTCTGGTTACTTATTCTTATGAATCCAAAAGGGGTGTTTAAGAGGAATTATGCAAAGAGAAATGTGAGGCTTCTGTCAGGCAAACAAAATGAATATGTATAAAAATCGAGTTTCTCCATTGAGCCATGGGAAGCAAGTAAAAACGTGGGAGAGGAGGTGAAGTGGTAAGTTGATGATTCAGACTTCACAATCAAATTTAGAGATACAGAGATCAAAGCACAAGCTGCTTAGAAAGATGTAAATCTCAAGTTAGGAACAGGTGTGGATTAGTTTCTTGCCACCAAAAAATGATTTCTTTATTACTTTATTTTTTCCTGTTCTACTTCAGGACTTGTATTTACTGATATTTGTCTATGTAAGGAGCTTTCTCACTTCTGTTTTCAACTACTGATTTCTTTTCCTGCTATTTTAAGCAGAGTTCTAAAAATCTATCATTAATGATAACTCTTTCTCCTTCTCTCCTTCTCTCTCTCTCTCTCTCCCCCTCTCTGTTCTAAGTCTGGAAGACAAGTCTGGACCAATTTCTCCATCCTGCCTCTGGCAGGAGAATGCAGCATTTCAGATCCTCCACCGAGTCCCGGCTGCTTCAAAGGAAAAGCCCTACTTTCTTCCGTTAAGATCATAAGAAATATAGGGGGAGGGGGTCAGCTCTGTTTGGACATAATTACACTTCATCAAAAGAAGCTTTCTTCATCTTCCATGCGTGAAAAGTCTGCAAGCAGTTAAGTCTGTCTTTTTTCTTTCCCCCCCTTTTTTTTTTTTTTACTTTTTCTTTTTTTTTTTAAATATAAAAATTGCTATTTGGGAAACTAGCCAAAACTCAGAAAGCCAATATAGTAAAACAGTGCACACCCTTTGTTTTTCTTTGAAGTCTCTTAAATAAATATGTTGAGGGTTTGAAAAGTATACTATCACTTTTCCATAGATTCTACCCAGATTGATCAGAGAAAAAGTCTATTCCAAGTCTGCTAGATAAAAATATAAATTAAACTACTGGAACCAAATTTTAGGAGCTTTGTGTTTGTGTCTGTATCTGTATCTACTGAGGCTTTAGGCTGTCTATTTAATTTCCTATGCTTTAATAAAAAGTATATATCATAGGTTTGAAATTAAATTCACAGATCAGAGGCAGTGCATCACATTTCAGTCCTTTTCCAGCACTACTGAAAGGCTGATACACTACTGAACTTTTACAGTAAGGCAGCAGTAGTGACAGAGACAGAGAACTCTGAAACCTAATCCATCCGCAGAATAACAATGCAAACTGACTTTTTAAAGAAAAGAAGAAAAATGGAAGAGATAGGTAACACCTTACTCACAAGGGGAATAATTCCGTGTTTATATTGTATTACTGTCAGTAAAGTTATTTTGTCTCTCAAATTATTCTCTATTATCAATACGTTTTAAGTTCTAAAATGATAAAGAGAATTTTTGGCTAAGTCATTAAAATAAAGAGTAGTCACTGTAAATCATGCTTATGGACTCACTTTCACAACGTACTTGTAAAAATGCGCTGACTGATTTAGACTACCTGGCCCTCTGTCATATGTTTAAATTTTTTTTGGACAAAAAGTCCTTGCTTAAGATGAACTGCAACTGCTTTATAAAGAATATTACTATAAAATTTGATGCTTATTTCCCAGCACAATTATTCTGCTTATTTTGCTTTGGTTTGCCCCATGCGGGGCTAATTTAGAAAAAAAAATGAGTAATTACTTCAAATACATAAAGGAAAAAAATATGTGGGTTGAATCAATGACTGATACAACACCACTCCGAAGACTTCTGCAACAAAAACTGCAAGGCCAGCTTCCTTTGGACTATCCTTTCAATCATTACCTGAAGTTTGAAAGCTGCTATGAGACCCTAAAAGAGGAATTCTTGCAAATTTACAATAATTACAAAAGCTTTCTATAAGTGCAGTGCAGTTTCCAGATTATAGGAAGCTCCTAAAGAGCTGGAAGACAATGACAGCACTCTACATCTTANATATTAAAAAAAAAAAAATTAAAAAATTGAAAGTTACCCTGTCATTTAAAGTAAAGGTTAAATTTAGTTCAAGCCCAAGCTTACCAGCAATTCATAAAAAGTCAACCAGCTTACTAAAAAGAAAAGTGGGGGTGATTTTCACAGGTTATCAACAGTTTGGTTTGAAGGGCAGAGAAGCCACTAGCAAGCTCTCCACAAACAGCTGTCAAGCCTTGAAAGATTTAAGCCCCTAAAGAATACAACCTATAGAACACGTGTTATGCAAAATCCCCCTAATTACAGGTCTTCTACAGCAACTTCAGAAACAGCTCTACTACTAAAGGGAGTTCTCCACCTCTCCCTGCCATGGCCTGAAATACACTCCCCTGGCTCTGAATAACGTGGATCACAGATATTGCCTTTTCCTTCCACCCTTCCTGTGTTATTCAAGCAGGGAAGCAGGTACTCCCTGAATCATTTTTCAAAACCTCTGTCTGATAAAAACCTACAGAGACTCCTAACTTGATTTGTGCTGAAGTTTGACAATAAAATATATGTGCATCACTCCAAAACAAAAGCTGTCAAGCTGAACAACCTGGCCTAGTGGAAGGTGTCCCTGCCTAGGGCAAGGGGTTCGAGTGAGATGAGCTTTAAAGTCCCTTACAAACCAAACTTTTCTGTGATTCTATGAATGATGGATTTATGGGTTAATCAGTATTTCATTGCAAATTAAATTGGATATCTAGGCATTGTTTTTCACATCATTATGGACACGTAAAAGGAAGCGGCCTACCTCTTCCACTTCTGCCCACAAATCGTAAGTCATTAAATCTGGCCACCTGGTTCTTCATCACGGCAGAAGCATTCCGCAGCTCTGCAGAGTAGTTCTCATCATTTCCAGCCATGACGGTCACCACCGTCCCATCGGGCACTTCTCCTAAGGCCACCACCTGTAAAAACGGGGAGACAATTACAACCGGTGAAGCCACGCTTTGGAGGTGTGTGTTTCCCCTCCCAGCTCTGCAGGCTGCCACGCTCGTGAAGAAGCTCTGTGGTGAGGAGTCTGGTACTCGCTGTGCACAGAACAAAGTGCCACATCAAACACAGAAACATCATGTGTTGTCTCCGTTTCTGAGAGCTTCTTCACTGTTGCATTTCTTCAGAAACGCTTAACATCCTTATGTCGAGTGCACGCTTTAATGCTTTCTGAAGGCCAACTTTGTTTTTAGCAAGCAGGGAGCAGCAAGAGAATGTGAGGCAAGGCTCGTATCTGTAAATTATGCACAGGAAAGCATTTAAGATGGAAAGTTAGAAATTACTATTAGCAGCCTTATCACCCAGATTCAGTTCTGCTCTGGTTGTACCCATCACCCTGAACCCTGAGTTCCTCAGACTTCAAGCCAGAGAGAACTCTGCATCCACCCACCCCGGGAGTGGCACTCGGGGCATCAGCAGGCAAAGTTCTATGCCCAACACGCTCTGCAATGGAGCACTTTATGGCTGGAATTCAAACTCCTCATGTGCAATATAAAACAAAGCTGTATTTCCTTGCAGGCATGTAAATTTTCATAGTGCTTGCAAGAGTTGTGTGTGGTTAGTGCTGATACCTCCCTCACATTCCAGGATGGGTGAACAGAATATATCAAAGTATTTCACTTCTCCTTATGTTCCAGCTACCTGATAGCCTCCCTTTTATGCTTTGATGGTTGTGTAGTGCTCCAACATTTGATTAAATAAGTGTCATGGAGCAGACAGCTTCTGATTTGAAAACACTGGGAATACCTACAGTGTTAGTGCACTGTGGCTTTTTAAAGCAAAAATAAAGTTAAACAGAAATGCTAAGTTACTAGGAAGAAAATATACACACAGGGCAAAAAGTCCACAAAAGTATTAATAAAATAACTTCCTTTTCCCCAGTTGGCTAATTCCAATGCTGAAAATAAATTTACAACAAGAAGAGATTCAGAAATACTGCATGGCTGAGCCAGAACTTGAAAAAATATCTTGAGTTACAAAGTTTCTCCCCTTGTGGTCACTACCAATTTACATGGTCAGATACAAGTTTTTATATTATTCAGAGTAATTTATTCTGTCTCCTGAAATATAGATTACATTTTGTCATACGGCCTTCCTGAAATGTCTTTTCCATAAATGAAACTAATAATTGCAGGTTGCAGGTGATATTCATTCAGTGGAAAGAATGAGGAGTTCTGGATATATAGAGAGAGCATTATGTGGTCCAGTGAACTGTACAATGCTTCTCTAAAACAATAAAAAGGAATTAAAATCACATAGAAAAAGGACATATTACAGAAAACTAACATTATTTAAAAGAAATATTGAAAAAGAAGCAAGCAAAGATTAAACACTGTTTGAAAAGAATTTACCTGCTTTACTTTTTTTGCATAAAACACCAGTTAATACCACCCAAGACTAAAAGCTAAGTTTTGCCACAAACTACTGTGAGGTCTTCGTGTATTAAACAAAGATTTTACTTTAAAGTCATATGAAAGTCCCTGAACATAAAAACAGAGGAACCAGCATTGTGGCTGAGATCTGAGGTCCCAATAACTCTCTGCCTTGGGTCTGGCAGCAACCAGGTCTGACGGCTTCAAAGCCAGGTGTAAGGAACAATAAATAATAATCAAATAACAAATAATAATCTGGTGAACAGATTACAGAGCTGACTCCAACCATTAACAAATGGATACTGGCTTAAACTGTGAAGCATGGAGCTTGAGACTACTTATAAAGCACTCCCTCCCCAGTCTGCAGCAGATCACGTTATCTCTGGACAGTCTTGTGCCCATCGGCATCCGAGGGCGTTGCACCCCACACCTTTTATCCTCACAAAACAACAACAAAAAATCACATTAACTCCAGAATGCAAAGCACCTGACAGCGCAGCAGGAAGCACAAGGCTGCCAGGGGCTGATAAGAGGGAGTGAGGTGCCTGAAACCTCAGTTCACCTCTTTCTCCCCAGGTAACCGCAAAGCATGGACAGGCAGCGCCATCACAGCTCCATCTCCATCCCAAACCCAGGTGTAGCTTATAACACCTGGCAGGAGGGAGTGAAATCCCTTAAAAGGCTCCCCTCTGTCCTCGGTTGCTTTTCAGAGCTTTCCTCCCTGCCCTTTCCACTCGATGTCAGTTCAATTTGTCAGCTTAGCCATCAGCCCAGAGCTGCATGTGCCGCTGCCTTTGCCGGGTGATCGCAACTAATCAAGAGCTGCATCATTACTGAGAAGCCTTGGATGCAGTATCACTGTTCATCTCCTTCAGAGAGCACCAAAGGACAAGACAAACTGAAATCAGAGGTGAAAATAAAAGCTTGGCTCATAAAATAAAGGCCTATAACACGGGAAGATCCCCTGCCACGCAACAGGAGTAAAGGCTTATTCTTTTCATAATTCAATACTTGCCACAAAATAGCCTAAGACTATTGCACAGGTACATAGTAGTGCTCAGTAGAAAAAAGCTTTGCAAAACAAGTTTGAAACCTGGAGAAATATGCGTCATTTTGAGAATTTTCAAAAGTAATTGTACATATTGAAAGACTGCTGGCATAAATTCGTACTTGGCAATTTTATGCCACGTATCAATGTAAAATAATTACATATTCTTAGAGGATTGTAAATGCATTGTGAAATGAGTAAGGACTGTGTTAAAAATTAAAGATTAGAAGTAGCCACAATGCACATTCATTGCCTATTCTTTAATATTCATTATCTCTACTATTTCAAAATCTTTATTTTCCATATTAACCTCCCTACACATTTTGATGTTCAAAGGTAGATTTTGATCTTTTTTTTTTCATTTCAACTAGAGCTCAAAAAAGCACATGAAGCCCCAAAATAAAACCAAACCAATTCTTACGAGTTGAAAATGACTATGTGTTTTTCACATAACACAATTCTGGTCAGGCAACCTGTTTGCCCAGTTTCGGTCCAGTGGGATTTGAACTGGCCAAAGTATGTAGCCTGAAGACGGAAGTCATAAGCACAAAGCAAAACTCCTATACAACAGCAGGTACTCAGACTTTTCTGCAGGGGAAAACGCTTGTCTTAAAAAAAAAGGCCAACACTAGTGTACATGCTAACTAGTTCCTCTCAAACATTGATATCTGCCACTTCAACAGCTTTCTTGTGAAACACTGAATTCAAACAGCCTCTGAATGCAAAATCTTCTGTATTGAGAATGCTTTTTCCAGACATTGCCAAAAGAGCATCTGATACTATTAAAAATATTTCAGTGTTCTGTAACTTAAAACAGAATAACTGATTCGAGCTACTTTTTGTTTCAAAATCTACATCTGGGCTGACAATTTATACAGCAGGTTTCAGCTTGAAGCTATTTAAAACAGCTGAGTTATAAACCCCAAAAACTGGGGTTTGGAGGAAAATGCTGACAGACCCTGAACTACTGGTGGTGCTACTGGGGAGACGTTTTAGACTCCACATCCCGTTTTTTCCCCTGCCTTTTGGTCCACTAAGACTCTCTGCTGCTATTAGCATCATATAGAAGTCACTTCTAACCTCTAACGTGGCAATCTGGGTCTTTATCACTTGCAGTAAAAACTCCCACAGAGGGGCCAAATTCAGATGACTCAAATAAAGTATTACTGGCTACTGAAACTAAGAAGTGAATATGATTTGGACCTGGGTGCACAATATCCATTTATTTTATGCTGGAATATTAATAGCTAGAGCTGTATTAATAGGTACTCATCCAATACTATTTCCCACAAATCCAGTCTGCATTAACAATCTCGTTAGTGAGCACACGACAGGGACTCCCTCCCCAGTGTGTGCAAATATTAATACTTAAAATTCAAACCTAATGCTAAGCCAACAGTATTTCAAAAAATTATAATCAAACCCAGCACTGTTTATAACATACTTCCTCTCCTGCATATGATTTATATCTGTTTTTTTAAATTAAAACAGTGCTATATCCAGCGTACATTTTTGCTCAAGATCGCTGCGAGAGAATTATGACACACTTAACACACCACTCAAAACATTATCATCAACATATTATTTATTGCCAATAAAACTTCACAAAGTGTGTTGTCTGTGAGCTATTTAATTTTCAAGTTATTGTTTAGCTGAGATTTCTATAGCTCAAATCTGTCTCTTTTTTCCCTTTCAGAGCTGATTCCCATTCTGTTGTAACACAGTCAAGTGTTTCACTGTATGATACATGCAGCTCCTTTGGTCTAAAACTACTAGGCAGCTGCATGCAAGTTTCATTTGAAAAATGAATTTTATTTTTTTTTAAATGGTCAAAAGTATTTCAAGTGAGTTTCAAATTAATTTACAGGTAAAGAAGGGCATATATAATTTTGGTGTATTTTAAAAAGTGTATGTGGCACATGAAAACACAGCTGCACCCACAGCAGCCGGGTGCAAGGGGCAATGTGTGCCTCTGATGCATCCGAAAATTGGTCAGATCTGCACCACCCTGTCAGCAATCAAACGCAGGACCCACATATAAGACACATACATATCTATGAACTTAAAAAGAGTGGGAAACAGTCTAATCCTTTGTCTATCTTTTTATCACATGTAAGCATTCTCATTCTAATAATATTCTAAATACTTTAATATTTAGTTTAGATCTTTCCCTTATTCTAATGAGCTGCGACCGCATCCTTTGAATTGCTGTGAGGTAGGAGAAGGCTCAGACACCTCAGATGAGAACAGCAACATGAGCACGAGAATGTAACAGCTCCCGCACCCCTGCTTTAAAGGGTAACTATAACACCAATTCAATGTAGTGCTCAATTAAATTATAATCACAATTCTCTGAAAGCTCCTCCTCCTTACCCCACAGCCCCTCTGAATCAAAATCACTGTGATCCCACACCTGGAGAGCCTCTGAATGCCACACCAAACCACGAAGTCAAAAGACACCCCATTTTCCTCCCATTTCTGCTCATCCGACCATCACGTCCTGCACAAGCAGGCCCTGTGCAAAGGGTTCCTCCCGCAATTCCAGCCTCTCCAAGCTGTTCCCACACACACGAGCACTTTAGCTAAGCCTCACCCGCACACCCGTAACTTCTTCAAAGCAAAGCTCCATCTTTATCACCACTCACTTTACCAGGAGCTCATTTAATCACTTTTACTATTTCTTCCTGGACAAACGGGCATGATAACACGGCTGGCAGTCGGGAAACACCAGAACAAGGTGATGTTCTGGAACGCGCTGGGTGAGACTGCTTCCAAACTTCTCTGTCTTTTCAGGGATTTCCAGGTGTGTTACTTTTCACAGGAAAATGTGGGTATGTTGAGATCCTCGCAGGGCCACCCCACCTCACTCTGACCCGTGCCCTGCTCAGGAAGGCACTTGGGTACACTCCAGCCATAGCCCCCTCCCTACCAAAGGCCACGGGAAGGAAAACTCCAGGAGGAACAGTTGGAAATATTGCTAGGGGAGGAAAAGGCCTTGCTTTAAAGCACGCAATTATTGTTGTTGTTATTACAGATTTTTTCTAAAATCGTTTCCTCTCATTAGCGCGCCGTGGGGATGGAGACAGAAAATTAAAAGCAGCATCCCCGGTGCAGAGAGGGGTGGGATTTATAATGGAAATGTGCGACCCTGCCAAGGAGAGCGTCTCTGGGCAGCCACTTCCTCAGTTTTCCACCAGGAGAAGTGAAGGGGCCCCATGTCCCCCCGTCCAGGTGCTCTGTGTCCCCCTTCCCAGCCCCATCTCTGCCCGGGCGATGGGAGGGCAAAGCCCCGATCCCACTCTGCCACTCAGCCTGACCCTTGGGCTCTAGCCGCCCTCCGCACGCTTCAGAGCCACCCCAGATCCGCCAGTCCCACTACTGAGAGCGGAGAGGGAGGAAGGGGCACCCCCGTGGGTCAGGGACTGATTTCTCGAGCTGGGGGGGGTGCCACACTGAACTCCGGCCCAGGGCTGAATCCCTCCTTCCTCAGGGAGGGAAAGCAGGTTTTAAAAAAAACAACAAAAAAACAGGGAAAGTGGCTGTGGGAAGTAAGGGGTGTCTCCCGGGGGGATGCTGAGACGGGCACAGGATGCCCCTGGGCTGCGGGGGGGACACGCCGGCGGTGCTCCGAGGGAATGGAGATAACGGGATGGCTCCGGGAGTGCGGGCCATGCAGGGGGGCCGGGCCGAGCATGGGGGGGCACCGGGGGCACAGCAAGGGTGAGGGGGGCAGAGCTGGC
>VYXC01007504.1:514702-532054 GCA_013397175.1 Platysteira castanea | reverse complement strand
TGCTGCACTGTTCTCCTGGTTTTTTCCATTAACACTTTTGGGGTTTTTTGTTTAAAAAAAAAAAAAAAAAAAAGGCATGAAAAATCTTGTTTGGAAAAAAAAAAAAAGAAAAAAAAAAGAAGTAAGAATAATCTGGTGCCAAAGGGTTTTTTGCTAAGTCTCCGGTAGTCTAAAGCCTAAACCATTTCCTTGAATGAATGAAAGCTATAAAACCCCCTTCAGACTATTAAGGTAGAGGGAGTCTGGTTTGTTTTCTCCCTTAAAAAAAAAAAAAAAAAGAAAAAAGGGCAGATCTTATTAAAAATCATTTACATACCCAATGGTATGAAAGTGTCACCGCCTCCCCGCGCAGATAACAGCCTATCACAACCCGCCCTCTAATTTCTAAGGCTTTACTCCGACTTGCTACTTCCACCTTCTTGTAAAAAGTCGGCGCTGCGTGTGTGCTCCTTGCTCGCCGCCTGTGTGTGACTCGGGGCGCTGTGTGTGTGTGTGTCTGCGCTGGGGGGTGCGGGGGATGTGGCCCTTACCGGAGCCGTTCCGAGCCCCGAGCCCAGCACCCCGAGCCAGCTGGGTTTGTCCCGCCGGACCCTGCGCCAAAAGCCAGGCGGAGCTGCCCCGCGTACACGGGCTGGGGTGTCCGTTTGTGGCTGCTGGTGCTGGGGACGCCTCTGGGGCTGTTTCCGCACCCGCGGAGCCTCCGCGCCCTCCTCCCGCCGGGCGGCAGCGCTGCCCCCGCGCCTTTCTGCCCCCGCCACCCCCAATTTCTGCCCCCGGGGCAAACCCCGGCTGTGCCCGGGGACGATGCGTGCAGAGGCGGCGGCGGCTCGTGCCCCGCTCGGCTCCGGAGCAGAGAACAACCCGCAAGCTCCGCCGATCGGTCACAGGGGAGAGCTCTCGCTCCGCGCACCGCGGCTGCGGCTGCCGCCGCCGCTCCGCGCCCGCCGGGCTCCCCCCCAGCCCGGCTCCGCAGCCGTCCCTCCATCCATCCCTCCATCCCTCCCTCCGCTGCGCGGCTTTCCCACGCTTCCCGCGGGGAACGGCACCCCTGACCCACTGTCTCGCAGGGATCTGTGCCCTCCACTTTCTTATTTCCGTTCTTTCCCCAACATTTTTCCTACTTTTCTTTCTTTTTTCCTATTTTTTTTTCTTTCTGTTTTTTTTTTCCTTTTCTATTCTTTGCCTGGCCCAAGGTTGGAAGAGCTCTGGAAGTTTTCTATCCCGTTGAGAAAACGCAATCCATGCGGATAACGCAGCAAACCCCTCCTGAGCTCGCCCTGCTTCTGCCGACAACCACAGGGATCTGCTTTTCCCCAAAAGTGGCCACAGGCGTTTCCAAGGCACAATTACTCAACACCTATACGGATTAGTATATATGCAGAAGCTCTGGTTTGCTGTGGTTGTGATACAGAAAATACATTTTTTCATACTTATTTTGGCAAAATATTTATGTCCATAGATTCTTTTGGCTTCTTCCCCCTGTTCTTTAGCTGGCTCTAATACATTCCCTAAGAGCCATTCCAAAGGCGCTAGAAAGCAGGCAAGGAGTTGTTTTATATCCAAATGCTATATAAGCCTGACAATCATGATTTATTTCATTTCAAACAAGAAGATACGTTTCCACTTTTAATTAGTCACACTAAAAATTTTACAGTCACCTCTCTTCCTACTAAAATAAAATAAAAAGTTAATTAGGATAAACTAAAATAAGTCATTGGAAGCTACCAGTTTAAGGTCACTTAAAATAGTCCAGGGTTATTTCTAATGTCGAAATAAAATTTTCCACTGAGCGCCCTAACAAAGTTTCAGGTATCTGGCACAGCTGATTTTCAGTCTCCGTGCAAAAATATCTTTCTGCTGAACATTTACACATTTAACAGGAACTTACTACAGTCTGGAACAGATCACAGCTCAGACCTCTAGAATTTTATTTAAATGGTTATGGACAAATTAATAAAAGTACCAGTAATGTTTATGGACTACATAAAAGCTGGATGGGATTTTTCAGAAGAAGTCATTCATGTTATGATATATATATAATCTGGAACGTTGGCTTGGATTTGGCTGGAATGGAGAGCAACCCTGCTGCTTGGCTTTCTTCGGGTTTTATTTCAGAACTTCTCGGAATTTTAGCACTAGTTGCAAAATGGGTCATATTTTAAGATCTTAGAGAATTGTAGGAGGTTGGTGAAAAAATGTGCTTGCGCTGCAAGTTATATCTTAACAAACACCTTCAGATCCACTTTACAATATTGTATTTTCACCAGTATGGCAGCGCTTGCTGCAACTTAAACTGTCTTTTAGCTTTTTCACTTTTAACTGCATTATGAATACAGCCGTAATTAGACTGCTTTGGACAAAAAGGTAATGTTTTAAAGAGCACTGGGTTTGTTTACCATCACATTTCTAAAACATAGGCCCAGCACGCTCCTGTTGTAAGTAGTGGGTGCTCAAGATGAAAAATAATTATCAGATATGAAAGATTCTAACCTGGACGATGTTCCCTAAATAAATAGTTTTGATGCCAGTTCACTGGGCTGGAATGTGCTGCAAATACGACAAATACAAAATTTATTTTGAGCCTCTCTGTGTATGTAAATAGCCTTTGTGAAACGGGAATAAATGAATGGGTTCACTGGGTTTGTTATTGTATTTGATATTTTTAGCCAGAGCGACTACAGCAATGTCAGCAATTATTTCTATAGTGAAAGAACTGCCAATATTCTTGTTTCCAACATCTACCTTCTTGAAGTTTTTTATTCACTCGTGAAAGTGTGCATCAAGCCAAAATATGTGAACCTAAGTAAACTTAATGCTAGAGCAGGTTTTGCCCAAACTTCCATTCATTTCAGTAGGGGCGAGATAAGCTCCAGTGTCTCTTGGCAGCGCTTTACTTTCGCTTTGGTTGGAAGTTGACTGTTTGCCCAGCTATTCTTTGCTTTTTCTTAAGTATGACAAATAGTAACTCTAGATTAGCACGTTATTTGGTCTGCTAAGTAGGCGTGTGGTAATGAGTTCTGTAACTGCAGCATTCTTACTCAGACTATGGACTATTATGGTTTGTTTAACTACTGTGTCCCTGCCCCACTGATTTACAGCCCAGATAAAAGAAGATTCTTTGTGTCCTGAAATTAGTTGAAAGCATTTAATATTTCTGCACCATGCACTGCTTTTTAGCATTTATAGTCCCTGATACAAACAAAAGCATAAAGGTTTGAAAATGATTACGTAAACAAAAATGAACTGGAGAATATTACTTTTCCCCCAGTATTTTCATCAGGAAGTGAGGACTGAGAGCTGAGGCTCTTGTATTGTGCCTCAGGATTTGATGCTGAGTGCTCTGGGACCTCAGACAAGATTTTAGCAATATGAAATGAGGTCCTAACTATTACCATATACCTACTGAGATAGAAAAATATATGTTAAATTCTCAGAGGTCCAAAGATGAGCAAGGCTTGGCATCCAGTAACACCAGGAAAGAAATTTGGAAATCTGGTAGGAAACCTGCCCCGTCCCTGCTGAAAAACTGATGGCTTTTCCACGCCACACAGCGAAACATGGGCTATACAAACAACAAAGTAAACAATTACTGCTTCTGTATTTTTCCTAAATGATGTATTTTCTGCTTCTCTAATAAGCAGGGACTGCAAACCTAGGTGTGGGTCCTACTGCAGAGTTCTCCCATTTCCCTCCCTGTCTGCAGCCTCTTATGCCCCACTGTGATTGCATGTATTTCAGAGAGGTTTAAAGCAGCAAATGACCGTGTCATCATCACAACGAGGAAGAAACATTGGCCTACTTGTCATCTTCTATGGCTTTTGAAAGAGAAAGTAGGACCTGTGGTTTCTTGCACTAAAAACCAGAACATATAGTAGGATTAGAAAAATGTATAGCCTGTCTTTCTCAAATATTTTTTTTTTAATTGTAAAATGTAAACTAAAAATTAGCTGTAGAAAGTTGTTAGGGTCCTCATAAGTTAGGAACAAACTGTCATTTTGCATGGCAAAACCAACTTTGTCCCTTTCCATTAATCCTCCTCCCAACTTCTGTTTAACTAATTTCAGAGTGAGTAAAAAGGTTTCTTTTTCCTTGGATGAATTCAGATGAAATCAGTATGTTGTTTTACAGATATAAAGGCTAAAGAATGACAACTTAAATTTATTTTCTTCCCATATTTCAGCATAGGTAAAAGCAGCATGAGCCAGAAACTTCGTGGTTGTTCTTTCTGTTGACCTTAGTGAAAACTGGTTCTCTTGACTAACTGTGGGGACGGTGGGTGGTAGAACTGTAATTAAAAAGGGTTTATACATTTGGAACCTTGTAGAGTCCCTAAATTTTGCATGCTGTTTTTTAAGAGTCTAATGAAGTGCTCTCTGGCCAGATACAAGCTCTATAAAGCTCACACATGAGATACCACAAGATGGAAGTCAGTCTCGAGTGGAAGAGGGGTTTTTAGTGTTTCTAACCACAAACACGGCACCAGATCCTTGCATTTACTCTCTCAGTGTTGCAACGGTGACGATTCCCATCGTAAATCTATTTTCAATAGCATGGATGGCAGGAAAAATTTTCTTTGTTAATAACACAAGATTTGAAGCTGAAGCATTAGAAAAACACTGAATAGTGACAGGCTTGTTCTAAAAAGGATGAAAACAGACAACTATGAAAGAGATGGTGGAGTCTACAGGAGTGAAATAGAGGAAAGCATATGGTAATGGCAAATATAGAATAAACATAATGGGCAAAGCAAACCAATGCTTTTAGTACTGTAAATGCTTTGAGTACATTTTTTGCCCTTTCTGTCCTGAAAAGTTACTCAGGCAGGACCCGGGCATCAAGAATAATCATATTTATGGTGTGTCATAATGTAATCCTGAAAATGCTGAGCATCCTGCTTACATCTTAGCAGAAATATGTGTGTGCCCCACATCAGGTGTGGCCTTCAGGCCTTGGATGTGGGGGCGGAACAGAAGCAATTCCTTAAGTCTAGTGTTGTGGAATTGGCAGCCAAGTCACAGGAGACAACAGTGCCAGTCCAAAAACAAGCCGTAAGGGCAGGTGACAAAACATTAGACATCACAGGAATGATTCTCTCTAGTAATGAAGACAAAGATCTGGCAGAAAAAATATTATAGGTGCAGCTGCCAGCAGTATCTGCAGTTAAGCTTGTCTACCACTTTCCAGTATAAGACCTTGTTTTCACTCCCATAATGTTGCCAATTTTTAGCTGTTCAGGATGAGCTTTCAATCCTGAGACTGCCTCAAGCTGAATTTTTTTGAAACTTGCAGCAGAAATACTTTTGCAGCTTCTAAGATAGGCATTAACAGAAAACACGTTGTTTCACAACACTTTAGGATTTCATCCCAATATCTATTTCAGAGCTAGGACAGGAAGTTTTACTGAGTAGGAGAGGAATAAGGAGGAGAAAGTTGGTAAGTTCCTTTTGTTGTCCCTGACCAAAAGGATCCACCCAAACTTGGCCGAGTTAGAAGCTGCTGAAAATTGTTGAGGTTTTCCTCAGGCATGCTCAATACAGATGGAGGAGTTGGCAGCTGGATTTTGCAAAGCCTCCATAGCAACACTGGGCCTGCTAGACTGGATTGGATCTGTAGTCAGTCCAGTCTAACCAATATTGTCCCTGACAGTAGGCTGCACTGTTTTAGAGGAAAGGATAAGAAACTCTTGAGTCAGCAGATAGAGATAGGATCTATTCCGTCTTTAAGGTCTCATCCTAGTTAATAGTAGCTTATAAAAAATATAATCAGAATGACTGTCAGCAGTTCAGTTTTAAATTGTGCCTTTTAGAAGTCTATAATTCAACCATAAAAATTCCTTACAGGCTGAAATCTGGCTTATACCCTTAGTTCAGAAGTCAAAGTTCTCTACAGATTTTTTTTCAGTAGTCTGTTTTGAAGTGATAGAAAAAATAGTCATGTACAAATTCTGGACATTTCTTTCACAACACACTTCATTATTCAGTTATGATAAGCCTGATAAGTTTTAAACTGTTTGTTTCAAATACTAGTCAGGCCCTGGAAGGATCGAGAATAATTAAAATCGTCACCATTAACACTAGACATTCAAATGTGAATAAGGTTCTCTGACCTTGGGATATGAGGAGCATTATGATATTAGGAGTTTATGTGATGTAATACCAAAACCTGTTATTCTAGAGTACCTTATGAATATGTATATAATTTATTAAATGCACATATTGAAAAGCAAGGGAGAATCCTTCTGTCTTCTCATGGCAAAACTCATCATGATTACAGTCACTTAAAAGTTCTCCTGTTTGAAATATAAGAAGAATACGTAACTTGGAAGTATCCAGGACGAACAAGCAAGAGTACCTCAGAGGGGGCAAAGCAGATGCAAAACCTTTCTTGGAAGACCACAGCTGCTCTCATTACTACCAAGCTTCCCTTTGTAGTGGAGAAGATAGAGAAGCTCTTCCCATCCCTGGAATGCTTTCAAAGATACTGTGCTTGGCACCCTGAGGTTAGCGCGATTTTTGAGCAGATAAAAACCCGTTACATGAAAAGGCAGATCCCACTCTCTCTATTTTTTTTTTTTCTTCTTTTTAAACCTTGGTAAGAAGAGAAAGAAAATCCTTATTCTATCTGCAGTTCCACTGATTTCAGTGGTAGCATTCACGGAACAAGGTGCTGCTTCACCTAAGAGAAGCAGAGGCAAGACTTTAGCTAACTTGCTGCTTCCAGCTACCTTATCCTTTCACATTTCCATGTCCAAATGTCCATCTTGGTAAAGAACACGTCAAGTCTTTTAGCTCAGTATTTCCACTACATTTTAGAGAGCTGGAATAATTTATATTTTTAGGCACAAAAAATCATCTTTCACTGTTTTTGACAATTGAAGAACATGGACTGAGGGAAGCAGAGGAAAGCTCTATTTACTAAACATAACATGTAGATTACCACTGATAGTTTTTCTAAGGAAATTTATGACCTGCTTGGAGTAAATAAACTCCCTTTTTGGTAAAGAATCTGCAGCCAATCATTCATGCTTGCTTAGAGACGTTACTGTTGGTGTTACTTTTATATGGAAGCCTACAGTAAAGGGTGATGTTATGTCTAAAATAGACAGTTGGCAGCTAAAAAAGAAAAAAAAAGCTATTTCTAACATTACTTATCATGAGATTCTTGCTAGATTGTGGCACATTCACTCTGGTTCAGGAAAGAAAGAAAAGATAATGACAGGACAATTATAATTCTTGTAACTAATATGTTATCTTCATGCACGCACTTGCATGCCCAGCTCCATTTACTGGCAAGTTATGGCATTTTACACATCTGAAATAAACACAGAGCTCTCAGTGTGTTCAGGATGTTTAGTAAGTCTGAAAGTTGTTTGCTCTGTATCTCAGAGTAAATGAGAATGGGACAGACACTTTGCTTCTCCTGGCTGCCCACCCTATATTCCCATCATACTTCCATGCTCCCCTTCCTCCCCTCATTTTATGTTCTGAGTTCACTAGAGAGATAACTATTTAAGTCAATCAGGAAAATTAAGTGAGAAGAAGTAAGAAGAAGGTATATAATGTTTTCAGAAATATTTGTTTCTCATGTACAAGTAACTCTGTGGCTTTGAGCTCTACCTCTCTTGATTTACACTGGTGTGAAAGGGGAACTGGGCTGTTATTAAGTCCACCTGATTTAATAGATGCACACAATGTGTTTGCTTATTTTCTTCTACCATATGTGAAATTATCAATACAAACTTCAGTAATTCCACATTCCACAACAAAAGTATTCTGAATTTAAAATGAATAAATGCCTTTCTGAGTGATGATCCCTTGTCCTTAACTCACCCCAGTGCACTTCAGCATGTGGGCTCTGTAATGTTGCTGGGGCTTTGCCTTCTCTAGAAGAATGTCCTGTTTTTGATGAGGGGTGTCTAAAATAGTTTTCCGCCCTCAGATCCACTCAAGTACCAGTAGAAGTTGCTGCCTCACTGGTGTGGACAAGGTCAGCTAAGTTCACTGCTTACCGTAGCAAACCATGTCCTGTTGAGGGCTCGTGGGACAACTTGCCTGTGTAGGATTTGCCTCAGACTGTACAGAAGAATTTGTTACAATAGGTGTTGAACTCACTGACTTTGTCCACGCTGGATGAGCAGTTGTTTTCAACAGTTCTCCAAGATATGAGGAGAGTGGGCGGGCATTTAAACAGCAGTTGCCAAAAAACACGTATTTTCTCTGGGGTAGGTACATGCCTACCAAAATATCCATGCTCTAAAAGGCCAGATTCAGTACACCTGGGATAGTGCAAAGTCCCCTCTGACAGCATGGCCTACAACTTTCTGTGCTGGTGTACACTTGCAGGATGTCAGATGATGAGTAGGACTTTTAATGTACAGTCCCTTATCATCTACATCAATACAGAATTGAAGGCCACAAGCCGGTTGCCAAAGATCATGCTAGTTAAAAGAACAGTTAGTGGAAGAAAATACCCATGCTATAAGTAAGTGATCAAAGCTCTCACCATGTGAGGTTGCTGACATAATAAATAATGCTGAATCTTGCAAGCCCTTCACACACTATATGCTCTTCTGAGCCCATGTGAAAAAACATAAGAAATTTTTTTGCCAAATCCAACTGGGTCGGGTATCTTTACTTCTTAGATGTTTGTTAATAATTGACCAGCTCTATGGAAACATCATAAAAGAAGTGGATTGTACCAGAGATTTTCTGGTTCTATGGTATTTATTTTTGCAATTATGCAAAGAATAAGCTGGCATATGAGGAAGGAAACTGAAGCAGAAGTTATTTTTCAAGTGGGTAAAAGAAGATGCTATTTTGTATGGAACAATTTCTAGTTGACCTTTGCAATAAATGCCATAAAATACTATTTTGGCCACAAATGGAATAACATTTTTTAAAGGATTAATGTTTAATCTGTCTGTTTATCTGTGCAGGATTTTAAAAAGTCTGGAGGAAGCTAGAAGTCCACTTTCACTTATAATTGCATCTGTAAAACTTTAAAACTGTGCAAGATCTTTCTCTGCTGTGCTGAATGCCATTAGCATTAGCATATTACCACAGAAAAGGAATCAAAGGTAGACAGTGGACTTCATAAGAAATGTTCCAAAAGCCTTCCATCCCTCAAAAACTTTAATTCCCAACAAGATCCTGACTCTTGCAAAACCCACTAAAATATATGAACTGTTCAGTAGGCTTACAGAGTTGATAACAGTCTGAGTATTTTTTGATAATGATAAAATCCAGAGCTATATTAGATTGGAGAGAGTAATTTTTGAGGAATTTTAAAACCCAGGAGAAATTTCAGAGGGGTCAATCACTACACTTATACTTGGGGGATTTTTTCTTTTGTTTGAGATGATTTTTTCTTTTTTTGGTCATTGTCTCTTTTTTGTTTTTTTTGGCATAGGTACAGGTTTCTATCACACCACATGTCCAGTCACACAATATTGCATGACCACCATGCAGTCATTCCATGTCTTTTCTGGCCCTGGATGTTAGGTGAATGTGAGCCTTAAAAAATAAAATGGATACACAAAAATCTAAATGCTTTACAAGTACCTTTAAAGGGAAGTATAAAAGAGGTAGCAAGCAAAGGGAAAGAATCTCTCCAGATTCAAGAGCTCTGTATTGGCACTCTGTAGACATTTCCTAGTAAAAATGCTTTAGCTGACCCCAGCTGTAATACTGGCTCATTGGAAGGGTTGACTGGGTATGTCCTTTGGCTGATCTGAACACACTGCCTATAATTTAACATCAACATCCCGACTTGTTCATAATTCAAAACCCGTATCTAAATCATTAGTGCAAGTGTATTTGAAAATGGCTCTGTATTTTCCATCATGATACTAAGTTGAAACTGGCAGAATGGAAACTGGAGAGAAGTTGCAAAGAAATAAAAAAGTATCCTGCTCTGCTTCCCAGCTACAGGAATGACCAAAGCTGCCAGAGAAGCACCTTATACAAAACGGAGACTGTCTGAGGAAGAGGTAAGAATATTGTCAGGACGTCTGTTGAAGTCAGTACTTCTTATCCAAAAGAAAGATGGAAATATGTAATTGTACCTTTCCTTTAAAACCAAGTCTTGCTGCTTTCCTGTGTGTTACAGATCACACGTTATTTTACATTGGAAGCTTGGTGCTAAAATCTAAAACCTAAGGGCCAAGTTCTGCCCTTAGATACACATGCACCAGTCCAATGAGCTCAAAGAGAGCTGTGTTCATATGTTTAGCAATGGAATTTGGCCCTAAATATTTAAATATTTATTCAGAGAGAAAAAAAAAAAAAGCTTCTCTGATATATTTGTATCTCGTATCTAATGTACACAGATTACCACCACTGGGCACCCACCCTGAGAAATAAGAAGTTTTAGAGAACNAATATTTTTTAAAAAAAAAAAAAAAAAAAGCTTCTCTGATATATTTGTATCTCGTATCTAATGTACACAGATTACCACCACTGGGCACCCACCCTGAGAAATAAGAAGTTTTAGAGAACCATGAACTCAGTATTCTACCTGCTCTGCATGGTCAAATAACATGAATCTGTTTCAGAACATTAAGAAAATTAAATCTTTAGCACCCTGTGGCTGATGTTATTTATTCTGCAGTCCAGTAGTAATTTGATGAAAATTGCTGGTGCTATTCCTACATCTCAAGAAATTACTGTTTTGAATGGACTGATTCTGGAAACTTTTATTATATGAATATGCAATCCATAAAGAACTCATGTTCTCTGCTTGTATTTTGTCTGCAGAGGAAAGCTCAGTGTTCTGGTTAATTCTCAGCTATCTTCAAAAGGCTTATGACTGGAGTCTAGAATAATCTAACCATGTAATTTGGAAATGGTTAAACTGAGGATCCCACCTGTTCTCCATGGCAAATGACCTAGATGTGTTTTTGCTACAAAGAATGCTGAAACCTGCAAATTTTCCTCTAGCAACATAATACTCCAATTTGTATATCTAATATAAGTGAAAAATAACTACATATAACTGCTGTTTTCCTTGGACAAATGACAGCTAGAGGAGAGTGGAGTTCCAGGTTCAGACACCTAAATTTGGTTGTCTAAAAGTATCTGTTTATATTTATGCTAGCTATTTAAGCTCCCATGGTACTCAATAGTGACCTAAGGCTAAATTCACTTGCCCAAAATTAAGCTTCTAATGCCATAACAGCTTCCTTGGGCTACCTAAAAAATCACCATGGAGCTGGCACATCTGAGTCAGGACCTGTGTGAGGTGCTTTGGAAAGGCAAGTGGAGGGAGACAACATAGCTCAGAGGACTTGACACGGATAACTGAGCTCAGCCCTCACAAATGCAGTCAGTGGCTTCTACAGAGCAAGTCTAAAGGACAAACACAGATGTCTGCTTTTGGAGGAACTGGTTTCTTGCCAGCATTGACCATGGGGACTGGGTTTCCATTGAAACCCACTCCTGATAGTGTAGTTGCCAGAATGCATCCTGGTTTTAGGGTAATCACTATGCTTCCAGTTCAGTCAGGCTTAAGCTACTCTGGTTGTGCATTTTGTGCAGTACAGCGGTTTCAGTGAAATGTTGGCAGGCAGGACAGCCGGAGTGAGGGGCAGGTGTGACTACAGAGGTGATGAGTCTCTCTTGATGTTGTGCTTCAGGGAGTTCCTTGAGATCCATTTGGACATTTAGCCAACAGTGCTACCTTCCCCTTTGCTAAGAGCAGTCTCTGTCTACTAAGTGTTGGCTCTTTACATTGCTTGGAAGAATTGGAGCTTTGTCTGCTCTTTACTGCTCTCATTTATAGGTGACAAGGATATCTAGCATACTGCCAGAGTGCTCTTTTCAAAGCTGCATGGATTTTTGGGCACAGTCAGCTTCATAAGAAAGACTGCACCAAAGCTCATTTTCTGTTTTCAGAGCCTTTTGTCTGGAGCTCTCTAACCATAGAAGTCACCCTTGAATATCTCTGGCTGTAGAGGTGCAATGCATGATGATGCCAAAATGCTGTGACCCCTGTGGGAAGAAGGTAAGAACAAAAACATGTATGCACTTGTTAAATTCATTAATAGTCATGGCCAGTTGGGCCTTCTACTCAGGTCTTGCCTCAGCACTAACAAGGTGAGTTAAGAGTGATCCAGGACCAAAAAAATTCTTTGCTGGTACAAATCGTGATTTTGGTTTGCTCTGGTGGTTATCTTGGTTGAGATCAAACCTCAAGCATTACTTCAGATAACATATACAATTATTAGCGTAAGCTTCCTTGATTGTGTGTGGAAACTCCCAGCCTCATTTGTGGAAGCCATGGTTTTGAAAAGGGCACAGCAAATAAGCACTATTTAAAGTACAGTCTCAGTTAGGGCAGCTGATTGGACAGACTGGAGGAGTCAGTGGCTGTGAAAAAGGCCCCCATAAAGTAGCTTTTCTTCAAGTGCATTGATTCGGAACAGTCAGAAACAAAACTCTGTTTTATCCTTTTTTTTTAATATTTAGTTTATATGCTGCTTACTTACGGGCATGCCTATGGGGTTGACTTCTGAGAGGAGTGTTAATACATGTGCAAAATGGCTACTACAGATTGAAGGTCTTGGTCACAACTGGATTACACAACACAAAGTTCTGTCCTCAAGATCATGGTGCTACCTAATTCTGTCTCTCCAGGCCTTTAATTTCCAGGCACTGGAATTGCCTCAAATCCATTTTGGCACAGAATACATAATTATTTGCATATTGTGCTAGTCTACTCTCCTGCTTTCATCCCT
This sequence comes from Platysteira castanea, assembly GCA_013397175.1. NCBI lineage: Eukaryota > Metazoa > Chordata > Aves > Passeriformes > Platysteira > Platysteira castanea. The sequence goes on along the minus strand of VYXC01007504.1, from coordinate 519,321 downwards.
GCGAGCCAGGAGTGAATAAGACTTGGCAGCTTCATACTCAACTACTATATTGCAGAGTACACTTTAATCAGCACCCTAATAAATAGCATGCACAATTAATTGGGACATTTGCCAGCAAACCAATTCCTTTCCTTGAGCTTCAGTGGCTGTAAATGATGGATAAATAGCATTCTTGCTGTTGTCTGCAAGCATATTTGTTGTAATGAACAGGTATGAGTTGGTGTTTGCTGGCATGTGTTTCCTCAGTAGCTCTGCTCACTTTTTAGTAGGCTCCCTGTTTCTATGCACTTACTAAAAATAAATAAAGAATTGATTTCCCTTTCAGTATTTGCTTAAATCAAGGTATTCCTTTGTATTAAAAAAAAAAAAAAAAATAACCTATCCATTACATTCTTATATGGTTTTGACAATCAAAGGTAGTAATTTAATTAGCATGTTCTGTTTTAATTAGTACAGTGAAGAGGCCTTTCCCACACCACGGAATAATTTATAATAAAGAGAGGGATTTCTGCTGCAGTTTTTTAACACTACTTTTTTTGACCAGGGGTTGCACAGTGGTTTGCTTTAAAGCAGTATCTCCTTGAGGGAGGTCCACAGAAGTACAATCTATTTTCATAAACTGGTATATGCGATGCTTTACTGTAGGCATGTGACAATTTCTCTTATTTGGACATCCTTATTTGGACATAAATAAAAAGAAACACAGCAAACTTTTCTAATCCCTGCATTCCTCACAGATTACTTTAATGACGACTGAAAAAAATATTGGAAGTAAATGAATATGAAAAAGGAAATGGTACTGGGGAAATCTCAACAAGGGATCTTAAAAACCAGGATGGCTACGGATCAGCAAAGGGTAGAAACATTCATGTAATTAAAGGAGAACATAATTTGTGGGTTATCTGAAAAAAATTGTCCGGGTTGGCATTTACTTTGACTTGTTGGCAGGAGGAAAAGAAACTGCCCTGTACCACTGCATAAGGTTCCTTATTAGTTGTGGCTTCTGCAGAGGCTCCATCTCCTCTTTGGAGCATGGAGGATTTCCTTCATTACATAATCTGTAATTTTTTTTTTTTTTAAAGAGATTGAATTTTTTTTCTCCTGTGTGTGCAAATTCTCTTTGCCCCAATGCTTCTATACTGAGGTTATTATGTCGAAGGAATGCAAGCGTCTAGAGTAACAATGGTTCATTTTCCTTTAATGACTTTGTCGACAGGATGGAGACATTTTTGTGGTGTGATGAATTCACTTGGTCTCCCGTTGAGTTTTCTCCGCATGCTTTGGAAACTCTCTCTCTCCCCAAGAATTGTGGCCATCCACTCTAGCAAGAGCTTCCTTACTTTATATTCATTGTATTTAAATGACACCTCAGTGGTACTGACCTCCTGGGATGATTGATGTAAATTATATGCTATGTAGGGGGAAAATAAAATCTTTTTCTGACTTTTTATGTTCTGCAGAGAAATAAAAAGTAAAAACAAATGACAGAGAAAAATCAGGCCTATTCAAAGTGAAACTTTGTAAGCATTATGGTTTGAGCAGACTCCAGTTTGTAAAAGTGCTGAGACAGTTCATAATGACCTCATGATCTGAAAGGTGACCTGAGAAGGGGAAACAATTTTGTATGTGCCCTTTTTTGGTTCTGTATAATACATAATAAAAACTTGATCATATTTTTTTCCCTCTTTGCAAGTATTGTAGGAATTCAGACTCGAGCAGGGAGCAGCCTCTGCACTTTTACCAGCTAAACAAAGGCACAGTACTAGAAGAGACACCTCAGTGCTCTTTCCTCCTGTCTTCTAGCAAATTTTCTTGTATTGACTTCAGATTTCATAGCCAGTAGGTATCTGTCCTGTTCAATTACTCTGCCAGGAGTTATCACCTATAGAAGTGGCAACAGGGGGAATGTTCTGTAATCAGCCCCGCTCATCATCGGGCAGGAACTTCAATCCCTTATGAACTGGTAACCTCTCACTGCAGGCAAAAAGGTTCTGCACAGCAACACAATTTGTCAGGAAATGTTTCTGTCAGTGCTTTTTCAGGCACTTCACCAAGTCACACTGCCTCTATCCAAGCTCCTGGAAGTTATGTAGTTCACACTGGACATACTTAACCATATTATCCCAGTAATTCCCGTATTAAAATTACCATATGGAACTGGCATAGTAATTTCTCTATTTTTTCTATGTTTTTATATTAGTCTGTCCTACCAATTCTGAGATATATAAGGATATGCACAGAAATGTCAGCAATGTGCTGCCTTGCCTCCCTCAGTTTAATGTAGGGTTTTGACGAATCACAGAATTTGGCTAAAAACTTGACTCGCCTTGAGTTTTTCTGCAGTACCTTTCATAACTTGACAGAATGTTTGGATTCTTCTTTTGGCTGGGAAAATGCTTATCGATAATCCTGCTTTGGATGGTGTTGCCCAGATATTTTAAAATGTGTAACAGGAAGGAACAGTTCAGGCCATCTTCCTCGTGGCAATAACTTAAGACTTTGCTGTGCAGGCAAGAATCAGCAGCGTGAGGCCTCTCATTCTCCAGGATAATATCTTGGTGTTTTGCCCTGTTGCTGTCAGTACTTGGGCTGGTATCAGCTTTACTTTCATAATCATAAGCAGCAGCAGCAGAAGGGAGAAGGGCTGGCAGCACTCGTCAGCGAGTCACAGAATCACCTCGTCTTTCTGAGGCTGATGTGGGAGGTGGGAACAGGGAGGAAGCAATGCAGAGGGGACTGACAGAGTGTTTATATGAAGTAGCAAGAAGGACGGGGAGTGAGTGGTAGCCAAAAAAAAAAAAAATGTAAGGGTAGCAGAAGTCAGCTAAGGGAAAAGAAAATAAGATGACTTTCTAATAAACTGGAATTCAGATGGCCCCTAGAGTGTTAAGATTATTGCAGTGGTTGCCAGAGCTTTCTTCTTCTTTTTCTTATCTAGACCCCCAAAGAAGTAAAATGCTGAGATTTACATAAAATTACAAAGTCTCTAAGCTGTCAGTTTCTTCGAATGAATCCTAGTAAAATGATCCGAATCCTGCTTGGTGTGTAGGCAGGAATTTGAATTAAAAAGGGACTAAGGAGGGCAAAGTAAAAGACAGACCATAACTTTCAAAGTTATACACCCCACAAACTTTTGAGAAAAGTAAGATTTTTTTCAAAGCACTAATGGTTACTCCATTTACCTCTGTTGGTCCCATTTATTAGTTTCACTTTATAGCATGGCACACATCAGCCTGTCTCCTAACAAACCTGCATGTAACAAGCAGAACGACGGAATTAAACTCACAGAAACCTACAGTTAGAAGGTGTTCAAGAAAGAAAAGGTTGAAAGGAGAAAGGAAAGGTTAAAAGAAAGGAAAGGTGGGTTAATGCTCTATCTTGCCTAGTCATGTCCTTCCCCATCAACCTGATGAGCTGGAAGGATTTAGGAAGAGGAAAGACACCATTGCCAGGAATCAGAGGAAAACATGGGTATGTAACCACACCAGTACACTGAATCAGCACAGCAAAGAACAGAATATTTCAGCTGAAAGGCACCTACAACAATCATCCAGTTCAACTGCCTGACCATGTCAGGGCTGACCCAAAGTTAAAGCGTGACCAAAGTTAAAGCATGATGACACTGCCCCAATGCCTCTTATACACTGAGAGAAGTAGAGCATCCACCACCTCTCCATAAGCCTGTTCCAGTGTCTGACCACCCTCTCAATAAAATGATGCTTTTTAATGTCCAGCTTAAACCTCCCTGGCTTAAGTCATGGTTGAAGTAGTACAACTGGGTATTGCTGTAGTAAGGATCCACTGGTATTTCCAAGGGTAAAAATGAACACAGGTCGCTGTTGTTCACACTGTGCTATTTTTGAACACCTGTACAAGGCTGTGGCTGCAGAGATGAGGGTGTGCTGGCACCTGTGCTGAGGCCAGACATCTCTGTACGCCCACACCTCCCTGCTGCGGGGGCATCCAGGTGTCTCTCCCCAAAATCCCCTGGCTTTTTGGACTCATAGCTGTTCTGGAGCTCCTTCCCGCTGCCCTCCAGCAATGCACTAAGAGGGAAGGAAAAGGGGGCCATGGCCCATCAGGCAGTGCCTTCAACACCATCCCTGGAGGTGTTTAAGACTGGATGTGGCACTGAGAGACAGGGTCTGGTCATGGGTTGGACTCGACAGTCTCAGAGGTCTTTTCCAACCTGACTGTGCAGTTCACAGAATCCCAGAATTGTTAGGGTTGGAAGGGACCTTTGGAGACCATCCAGCCCAAGCCCCTTGCCGAGGCAGGACCACCTGGAGCAGCTGACACAGGAATGCATCCAGGTGGGTTTGGAATGTCTACAGAGAGGAACAATCCACAAAATCCCTGGGCAGCCTGCTCCAGTGGCCTGCCACCCTCAACGTAAAGAAGTTCTTCCTCATGTCTAGGTGCAACTTTTTGTGTTTCATTCTACGGCCACTGCTCCTCGTCCTGTCGGTGGGCACCACTGTAAAGAGCCTGGCACCATCCCGCTAGCACCCGCCTGTGAGATATTCACACGCATTAATCCCTGGTGACCCTGCGAGCGCGGGCCGAGGGGCACGGCGGCGGAGGGGGCGGGAGGAAGCAGCGGCAGCTCCGCCTCGCCC
>VYXC01007504.1:427805-507912 GCA_013397175.1 Platysteira castanea | reverse complement strand
TTCTTTGCTGTGAAGGTGGTGAGGCACTGGAACAGAGGAGCTGTATCAGCCCTACCCCTGGAAGTGTTCAAGGTCAGCTTGGATGGGACTCTCAGCAGCCTGGTCTGGTGGAAGGTGTCCGTGCACCTGACAGGTGATTGGACTGAGATGAGTTTTAAGATACTTTCTAAACCAAATGATTGTGATATGATTGTGTATATATATATATATATATTTATATTTAAATATAGTATGGGATATTGCCTAACTGTATAATCCTTCCATCAAATTCAAGTTTTAGGGGCAGTGGAATTCCCATTTTTATGTCTCTCAGCTGGATCTTGAATAAATACGTGGGTTATACAAATCACTTACTGATTTTAGAAAAGTCAGTGTAAGTTAATATTGCTTGGTAATTTTGGAGTGGATATGGATATGAAGAAGGGTTGTGAAACAGAAATCTGCCCAGGTATCTTACTGTGTTGAGAGGGATAGGCCTAAACTTGATGAGAAATGACTTAAAAGTTATTTCCCTCAACTGATAACTTTTGTTCTTCTGATTCAAATGGAACAAGTGTTTTCTGTTATGACTCTTCAATGTAAGAGACATAGAGATTACAGTAGATGCTTTTAAACATTTATATTAATGGTTATATATACCATTAAATGTGTGTTTTTTACTATACATTTGATTACAATGTTTTACTTATGAGAAAAGAGTTTATGAAAGCTGGACCTACTTGGATAAGAACTCACAATTACCAGTCCAAATAGTGTTAATCAGAAGTTATCTTCTTGCTAGAGTTCATGATTAAAATGCAGCACATTGAAATAATCTGTGACCTAATCTAAACATCTGAATTCATTTTGTAGAATATGGCAAACAGCTGCATTTCAGTTTGGAGCTAAAACAAATACAGTATATCGACCCATTGAAGATCACTGTAGGCTTTTCAGTTCCATGATAGCTGTACTTATTGAAGAAAATTGATTTGAGAGTGCTTCTGCTTTTGAATGATTTTTTTTTTTTTTTAATGTCTGGAAGAAAGGAAATAGAACATACGGAGGATGGGACTTTGATGTGTAAAGAAGTTAATTATCGAAACCATCAAACAAAATGTGGGCTGTGGAAGTAATTATTGTAAAGGGTCTGATGAAGCCTGACAAGCTGTTGGTTTTTTATGTCAAGAAAATGCTGTACACCTGCTTGATTTGAAAGTTAAAGCACTTGGTTGCAATAGGAAGACCCAAGTTTTTAGTGAGCAGTAGCTGATAAGCTTTCAGCTCTCAAACCACAGAGATGTGCAGCCCTTCAAGTTTTTTTAATTAAACTGTTCTTGTCCACTTGGAGGGCAGGAACCTAACAGAGGATTTGCTCTAGAATAGGATGTGCATGAATCACAGGTCTTATGCTGTGAGGAGGCAACTGTGGAATTGGCCCCATGTTTTTTTTGAATTTTGGGAGAATGCTTCATAAATCAGCGGAAGAGAACCTCATGGATAAAGCACAATGTCTGTCATGGACGTTCAAAGAAAATAGTTATATGCTTCAACTGATGTAATTAGTTTTAAAAATCTCTAAATTAAAAAAAAAACCCTAAATCTTTGAATGTTATTCACTTTTTAGTGAATACACTGTTAATTCTGCATTTAGGAGTATTGGTACTGTGGTATTGGAAATAAGTATATAGCTACTAAAATTAATCATAATTAGTCCCAATCAAATGAACAACAACATACATATACATTTCTAAATCTTTAGGCTGTTTCTGCTAAGGTGGGTACCATGGCAACTTCCCCTTAACTCCCTTCCATGGATATATAGAGCTTTCCTATAAATACTGGCACCTTTCTTTGTTGCAGAGGGTTTTTACGTGTTTTTTTCTTTTTTAAATTCACTAATTTGACTGTTTAGGTTAGATGACTCTGGTATCTGCTGATTATGGCAGGATCCTGACAACACTTTAGCCTTGTGTGTAACTAAGTGTGATTAAAATCAGACTTGAGTGGGAGCAAACTTGTGATTCAAGTTACACATGTGCATAAGTGCTTGCAGGAGGGGGAACTAAATTAGAATCTGCCTGAAGATGAACTGAAGTCTGATAATCTACATGAAAGCATTAATAAAAAAAATAAATTTATGACACCAAGTTGGGTGGGGTAGGGAAGGCTGTAGAAAGGGATCTGGACAGGCTGGATCCATTGACCAAGGCCAGTTGTATGAGGTTCATCATGTTCAAGTGCTGGGTGCTGTGCTTATGTCTCAGTAACCTCGTGCAGTGCTGCAGACTGGGACAGAGTGGCTGAAAAGCTGCTCAATGGAAAAGGACCTGGGGGTGCTGGTCAATAGCAGCTGAATGTGAGCCAGTTGTGGCCAGGTGGCCAAGAGGGCCAATGGTACCTGGCTTGTGACAGCAGTAGTGTGGCAGCAGGACCATGGCAGTGATTTTCCCCCAGTGCTGGGCACTGCTGAGGCCACACCTCAAGTGATGTGTTCAGTTTTGGGCCCCTCAGTTCAGGAAGGACATTGAGGGGCTGGAGCGTGTCCAGGGAAGGGAACGGAGCTGGTGAAGGGTCTGGAGCACAAGTCTGATGAGGAGCAGCTGAGGGAGCTGGGGGGGCTCACCCTGGAGAAGAAGAAGCTTGGGGGAGGGATAATCTCACTCTTTACGACTCCCTGATAGGAGGAGAAAGCCAGGTGGGGGTCGGGCTCTTCTCTTGTGTACAAAGCCATAGGAGAAGAGGAAACAGCCTCAGGTTGTGCCAAGGGAGTTTTAGAAATTGAGAAAAGTTTCCTCACAGAAAGGGTGGTCAAACACTGGAACAGGCTGCTCTGGGAAGTGGTGGGGTAGATTTCTATTCCAGAAAACAATCTTAGCCTTTGCATTTTACAACGGGGAAAGGTGGGATCTCTTATAGCACAGCCAACTATATCAACATAAAGCTTTTATTGTCGCTACTACTAATAGTGCAAGAAATGAGCAGTACAACTCAGTTGTTACTAGTGTGCAACAAACTAGAAAACTAAGAAATATAGTGAGAATATGTCCTGTTTATCAGGGGACTTACACAGTATGCAATTTTTTGTTAATTTTTTTGAAGGGAAAAATGAAACTCCCTTTTACATATTTATAGAGTTTTCCATAATTAAATTTTGCTTATTCAGTCCTTTAGTAAATAAATTTTTTAAAAATTAAATAGTTCAAAGCCATTTGACTTGCATATTATTAAAGATGAAAATGTAGATTTGTTAATTACTTCATAGAATAAGAGTAAAAGTGTCCTGGGTTTGCTTTGGAGTTCTTGCATGAAAAATTTATATAGAAAAGCTGTAAAATACTTTGTATAAAGATAGTACCTTCAGTGCTAGGAGTGTTATGAAAGTGGACAGGTCTCACTCTTTCTAATGCATTTTTGTTTTACGAATTTAAGTAGTGTGTGTGTGTGAAGGGGGTGTTTTATAAAGGAAGTTTCTGATCTCTGTGCTCATCAAGTTTTAGCTGGCTTTTTCCAAGAATCTCTTTTACTTCTCTTAGCCTCATTGGAGACGGTGCGGATGTGATTTACTGGTGGCTAGGTTATGCAGGAATATAAGAGGACAATCAGACAGCAGAAATTCTGGTGTCTGTGAATACCACCTATTCCAGAATAATGGTGTTCTTATCATAATGCTTTTCCACTGGTATTTTTTAGGGTACTTCTAAATCGTATTTTAGAATTAGTGCGTGTTTCCAATACTTAGGTTACAGTAAACATCAACTCAAGTTTTCTAGTGCCTCACATAGGCTTCCTTTTTGCATGCAGAACCTTTACTTGCCATGTTACTCCAAATATCTTTTTAGCTTTTAAATATCTACTATGAAGCATGCATGTGCTCTCTTGGAAATGAAATACAAATGTTGTAAGTGCTGTTACTTCTTTGTTTACCCAGATGAGCAGCACTGTGGCCAGCCCGATGTCAGCAGTTGCCTCTTCAAGCAGTGGAAGAAAATCAACAAGCTTTACACCTGAATTGCAGAGCATGATGTGAGTAATCATTGAAAATATCTGGTAGTATCTGCATTGTGTATTCATCTTTTAGTTGATTTCTTAGAATGTGTGAATAAGGGTGATGGGGGAAAGAAGAGCAGGTATTAGGGATGGAGCTGTTAGTGTTTTACTTCTGGTTTGTAAAACATTCGGAGATGATTTGGGTAAATAAAACCCACATCCTCTACTGAAAGGAGAGTAAATGCTGCTGAGTAAAGAAATGTGTTTTTAATATATACTATAGAAATCTTTAGAGTCCTGTGTTTCTCAACCCTTCATCAAAGAAAGTTAAGTTTCCAGTTGCCATATATACTTTTTAAAATAAATACTTTCTATTAACATCCTTCACTGCTGATACGGAGAGATAGACTGCTGAGATCATAATATTGCTGATGAAATTATGATATGGAATGCTTGTAAATAACTGGGTTTTGACAGACAGGAAGTAAACTTATTAAAAAAATAAGTTACTTGTTCTTTTAAATGAGCACTGGATTCTTAGAAACCCAGTTCCTAGCTGTGGTATTATAACATTTTGTAAATTGGTGGTAAGAGTACAGCTGTGTTGCTTTTAGTCATGTGTTGTAGATTTACCTTCACTGTCGTCTAACAATTTCTTACCTGAATTGCTAGATACATAAGGAGTTACTTGTCTCCATTAAATTCTACAGAGTTCCCTTTGCAAAAGTGAAAGATGCAATTTGTTTTCAGTTAAATGTCCTTAGGAGATCACTGGATTGTTGTCAGGTGGATCATGACATACTTTCCCCTGGAGTATTTTTCAGTATAATGTAAATAAGATAGAATTTTTTCTTGTGCATTGAATCTTCTAATGTAGATGAGTACATTGTTACAGACCCAGTGTTCTACTGTACTGAGTTCTCTTTGGATAGAAAAATATTACTGGTCTCTCTGGTTCAAGAGAATTCTGTTTGTTAATTGTTCACAACTGTTGTTCTTGGTTGAGAAAAATAACTGTCTTTAAAAAACAAAACAGCAGCCCTGAACTTCAGAGTGAAATCTTCTGCATCGAGTAGGATCAGTATCTGGGGAGCCTGCATTTTATTGGATTGTGGACTTCCTGATAAAGTGTTTTGAAACTCCCCTTCCCCGCCAGTGTACACACCATTCTGTCAGAATGTAGAAGTTATTGTTGGCTATACAAATGGAAGGAATAGACATTTTCCTTTTGCTTCAGAACTGGTGCAGTTATCCTTTGAAAGCTGTGCAAACAGATCATCTGTGCTCCAGAGTAACATATTTCACAGCTTCATTAAACTAGTAGGAACTGAGGAAATTCCTTGACTACAACGAGCCCATTAAAACTTAAATCTTTGTTTGCTGGGACAAAAAAAAAGGAGACTTTTGAAAATGATAGAGTGCCAGGGATGAACCATGCAGAAAAAAAAGACATTTGTTTCCTTTCGCCAGGGCCATAAAATGAAGTTATGCCTTTAAAAGAACTTTCTGTGCTCTGACAGAAGCTGACATTTTTTATAAACGATGTGATTTAGGAAGTTACAGATTCTCCTGTTTAGGCGATTTATAACAAGTTCCTGCAGACATCTTAAGATCCTGGGAAATATCAATACAGTGCAAAAAAGGTAACATCTTCTTAAAAGAAAAGAAAATAGAGGCTATCTCTGCGTAGTTTGGTCTTGTGGAGAGGGGTCACCTATTTGCTATGACTTTCATGGAGTAATATGACAAGTAACTTCGCCCTGCCTTTCACAACAAAATATGTGCAGCAAGAGGATGAACTTGTGAGAAATAAGTCATATAGAGACATTAAGTGCTAATCCAGAATGTCATGTGGTAATTTGTGTTGATATTAAAAATGGGCTGTTGGATTTTAGGGATTTAGAAGGCAGAAGGAAAGGCAGAGAGAAACTGTATTTTTGGAGTAGAATATCAAATCCTGTTGTAACCCAGTGGCAAGATCTGGAAATCTCTGGATAAGAGTATCTCATGGTCTGAAGGTGGTATAATTTGCAGCGCAGAAGTGTTGAGCCAGTGTTTGATTCCATGGAATGCTTAAATTTACATGTAACATTAAGCTTGTGAGTAATCACTTTTAAGGTGAGGAGGTTATTCATATGCTAACATCTGTTACATACACTACACCTATTTTTGAACCATGGCATTTTAAGGGAATGAGCTGAATCCTGTTGTAGAATTGTGTTTTTATGATAAGCTCAGAAGGGTTTTCTGATTTATTTGAGAAGGCAAGAAATGTATAGGAGTCTTGAAATCATAAAGTACTGCAAAAAAATCCATCTTAGTGTACAAGTTTTTCATTGTATACATAGATATTTTACTAATGAAATGATTCTGCTTTTCCATTAAAAATCCGTCTTAGTGTACAAGTTTTTCATTGTATACATAGATATTTTACTAATGAAATGATTCTGCTTTTCCATTACGAGTTTTTAAAATATGTCCTTGGATTTGAAAAAGAATGTGTATTTGTGGAGAAAAGAATCTGGTTTTTATGATGCCCAAATAGTACTGTATAATTGGTGATAGTGCATGTGCTGATTACTTTAAAAAGAATGCTTCTTAATCAGATTGTCACAGATCACCCAAACATAAGTCCATTTGCAGTGCACTACCTTTTGCATGGTTATATTAAGCTTTTGATTAAGATGATCTTTGAATTAAATTGTATTTATCTTATACTAATTTAAAAGAGCAAAGTGCTATGTAGAGCTTGCTTTGATTTCTACATGCTTTATTTGTATTTGGATTTTTTATTATGGTAGCATGGAGTGTACAGCAGTAGGTGTTAATAATTTAAAAAAGAGGTTTCAGCACATGTAGTGCATTTTGCTGAGGTTTGTTTTACTTAACTTCATTTGGCTGATCTACAGCCTGTCTCAAAACTATCTGCTCACATTAGATGGGCTGCACTTAAATTACAGTTCTGCCCGGTAGATTCACAACCACGCTGATTTTACCATAGCCATTAAAATTTGTAATTTGGTAGAGATCGTCTATTTTCTAATATAAGCACTACTTACAGAGTGAATTCCTGGAGACCCTGACAGTCTAAAGACTTATGTTGAGCTATTTGCAGCTATAGAGGGAGGTTTTTAGCCTTCCCTTGTAAAGTATCTTGATTTCTCTAAGCTATTTTAGCTATTTACAAAAATACTAATTACTGTGATCTGAAGTTTATTAATTAGCTCTTGTGATGAGCTTCATACCAAAATCAAAATTTGATGGTACAAGGCTATAAGGATAAATTGTAATGGTGGAAGTAGTGAAGAAAACTGTTTTATTTGGGTTTATTTAAGTCTTTCTGGTTATCTACTGTACTTACAGTAGTTAGTATTAAAACAATGATATCCATTGCTATGATACCAAATTTAATACTGCTCCTAATTGATTGTGTCTTTCCAGACAATGAAAATGTATTCAGGTATTTCAAATGCAATTGTTACTCAACTTCCTCTAGCTTGTAGCTTACACTCACCTGTGATACACGTCAGTGTTGTGTTAGTGTGTAATAGAGATGCTAATAAATTCTTCGTATTCCCTTTATGAATATATTATTTATATTTTTTTATTTTTTAACATATAGCAAATTATGGGAGAGACTTGGTAAGAATTGGGGCCAGTTCTTAAACCTTTATTTCATTACGACTGTTTGAACCTGTCTCCCTGACTCTTGGGAAATTTACATGATCCCTGTTACGAAAGCATTTGAATGGTTTTGTAATATTGTCAATAATATTTCCCATTTCAGACTGGGTAGTAAACAGTGGTTCTAGACCTCTGGTCACTCAAGGAGTATCTAGAATGAACATATTTTTATTTCAGACTTGCCAACACTGCATGGTAGTTTTTTTTCCTATATACAGCATGAGCTATAAAATCTACTCTTTATTGCCTGTTGCATCCTTGAGAACTTGTCAATCAAATTATCTTTAGGGGTTCTACTTATTTAGGATTTCTCATCCATTCTGAGATGAAAACATCTTAAGGAATATCATTCTAAATTTTTGAATGTGAAATGGAATAACAGGAAGCAAGGTGTCTGAAGTGATCTGTTCTCCTGACGATGTATTTGGATAATCTCTGCTGACTTGAGTTGGATTACAATTTGTTCACCACTGAATCCCTGGAAGATCTCATTGATTTCTTCTAGTATCTGATACTAATTTTTTTTTCATATGCAGAAATGAACATTCTCTTTGATAACAACAGTGCTTATGTATGGTAAAATATGTTTCCTTATCAGTTAGAGAGTTCAGGGAACTTGTTGCTCAGTGCTGAAGAAATGTCTACTGCAAATAGCAGTAAAGAAATGCTGTGATTCAGGAGCTGTGCTTTGCTAGACTGACTTGTGTTTGTGTGTTTATCCAGTAGTGAATATCCTAAGTATCACCCAAATACTTTTGAATCATTCACATTACATGCTAACTAAAAGTACACAATATGCATTTCATGCTGTTTACAGGACATAATTTACTGTTGAACATTTTACCTAAATTATATAACTTAATAAGAACTTTTAAGATACATTCTATCTGTCTGATTTCTAGATATTGCACAAAATCTTTGCCATTCTTGCTAGCTGTTATGGTCAACTGGCTACTTGGTTTTTGATAAACATCGAATTTTGTTAGCCTAGTCTTCAAAACGCAGATGGCTTTTTTATATCTCTTTGTGACAATGGGTTTTGTTGCTGCTAAGTCCAGTTTGCATTTGTTAAATTATATCCTTGATTATTTTGTGGTTTCATTATTTTATTTTTCTAGTATACCTAAGTGTGTCAGCTTGACTCATCCTGTGAGGCAGATACAGATATGGAAGCTGCCATTTCCCTCATGCCAGGTTCCTCATGAGTTTTCACCTTGTGCCAGGTTCAGTTCTTCCCCAGGAAAAAAAGAGTTTTTAGAGTGTTGGCTTTCATATGTCTTAGGTTTCATGGAATGCTGAGCTCATGCAGACCTTGATTCTACTTGAAACAAGTAAATGATTATAGAGACTAGGAAGTTATGCTGAATAGTCTAGATGGTTGTTCTTAATAAAATGGTCCAGAATTTATCTATCATGGAATGAGTGTGTGCTTGAGCTGAATGTTAATAATTACTATATCACACTGTATGATGAGATATGGTAGTCTCACACAACCCTGCTGTGACTGTTACCTTATGGCTTCTTTTGGTTGTATGTTTATCCATCTTTGCTTTGAAGTTGATCAGTAAAATCATCTGACTTTGGGTAGTTCGTTTGGAATGATGGTGGAAGAAAACATCAGTAATGACCTGGCTGAGGGAGTGCTTTGGTTAACCAAACTGTAATTTGGGACTGTAAAGAATTTCTCTATTCTGTCCCATACTTGTTTACCATATTTGAACCCAGAATTGTGCTGAGATTGCACTGTTTAAAATTAAATAACCAGTTTGCCTACTGAGGCGAAACCCTTCCCTGCAAATATGCCAAGAGCACTTTCCCCGCTTTGGGCAGAGATGATGGAAGGGCAGTGGCAGCAGATGTGGTACGTGGTTATCAGATCATGTGTGGCTGTTCCTGTCTACCTCATTAAATACATGAGGCAAGAGTGGTATGAGATAGAAAACTAGGGGCAGAACTATGTTTTCCTTTTATAGGTAGGATGGAATACAGGAAGGAAATTCATTAGAGAGAAATTACTACAGCTTTTCCTGATGCGGATGTGGTATTTTTAAGCTTTTAAAGGCAGAGTCTCTTTTCACAGCACTTAGCTCAACAGGATTTTGCTGAAGAGGCCTGATAGGGTTTGCAGAACTGGTAATAAAAGATGTAAGAGCTGAAATGGAGAGAGTTTCAAAAAAGCTGTTTGAAAATTCATTTTTCAGGCTTCCACATTTCTGTACTGCCTTTAAAGTGTAGTTATTTTAGACCTCCCTCTTGTAATACTGCAGTTTCATTTTACCTTTTAGTAGCAGAGTTCACTTGAAATACAACCTGAACTTGACCTTATTAGTGTCAAACAGTCTGAAATACACTCATTTTATCTCTTGCTTCTTTCTCTTTGTTGTTGCTGAGTATCCTGTCCCTACTTATGAAAGAGCAAGAGGTGAGAGAGGATCATAATTAACATATGGAGTAGTACCCACACATAGAGCAAAGAAATTGTTGAGTGTCTATACAGACTTATGAAGGAACATTTCTGTAACTAATTTCAAAATTACATTTGTACTCAGCCTGAAAACGAAACACGAGAAGGATGTTTTTAGGGAAGACTGGAGATATTAATCTGGGTAACAGCTTTTTCTATAAACAAAATTAGCTGAAGTTTAGCATTAGTCTGGGTTATGTGTATCTTGTGTTTCTGCTCTACTAGTACTTTATTTTTCTTTTGTCAGTTCAAAGTTAATGTAAGTTTTGCAGTTCATTTGTGAAATCAGTTTTGCTAAGTATGAGAACAGTTCCTCTAAGGGTACTGTGTGCTCAGTTCTACTCAATTCTGAGTAGAACTTGCATACAGCTTCTCAAGCTTCCTGTGTTTGAAATTTTATTTTGAATTGAAATATTTTAAGATATATGGTTCCAGGATTTTGAGCTTAGATTCCTGAAACTTTCTGGTTTCAGGTTTTGACAGGTTGCTTTAAGGTATCTTCTAGTACCTAAGTAAAAGATTATAAAATTTGGAAACGATTTACCCTACTTGAGTGAAGACATATATATTGTAACCAAATACTGATTAAGCCATAAATTAATATAATAATTAATTTCAGCATTTTTTTGCTTTTTATTTCCCCAGTGTAATAAACTGTAATATATTAGTTCTAACAGACTGAACTTGAAAATCCAATTTAGCTGTAACTGTGACCGTAACTGGCAGATGCTGCTGAAATCTTTAAACTGCAGCTTCTTGCAGCATTTGCAATCTGTTTTAGTCACATTTAATTTGACACTACAGATTGTATGTGTTGGTGTGCAATATTGTTACAGGACATAATTCATCTAATAATAATTCATAATTCATTCAGCAAGGTGGACATTATAGCTGTACTCGTTCTTCTGAAGTCATTCTGCCCCATGGAATTATTTCCAGTTGGATTAGGTAATTAATTGAAAATGTACAGTTAGGATGTCTGTAGGTGACCAGAGTTAGAAGAAGGAAAATGCAGGTTCTTCTGTGTCCTGGGTGGCTAAATCGGAGGAACTTCCTTGTCTAGGAGCTATTTGTGGCTCATTTAGCTCTCAGCTCTGTGGCATTGGAGGGCACTGCTTGTCTTTTTTTTTTTTTAATTATATATTTTTAACTTTTTTTCCTAAAGCACAAAAGCTGTATAATCCTCCCCAGGTGTTGCTGGAGTGGTGCTGAAGTCTGTCCCCCTGGTACATGCCTGTCTCTTTGGAGGTGCCCAATAGCCTTGAGCAGTTACAGAAATGTGCTTGTTTTTCTCTATCACTGCGAGTTCAACATAGTAATTTAGACTATGACGTTCTCCCTAAATTGGTCTGGAAGGTAATTCGTTTATCCTTGAATCCCACACTGGCTCTGGGACTTAGAATGAACCAGCTAAATAATGATAGATGGAATATTTCTCCCCTTGCGTAGATTCTAGTACTTTGAGTACCATCAATTTTTTTTAAAATGTAAGTGTATAAATAGCTTTATTTTACTCTTAATTGTCATCAGGTAAATCTACGTACTCTTCTATTTGACTTCGTTATGTGTATAATAGATATGTAAAAAATATCTATATTGTATACTACATATTAAATGTCACTGTCTCTTTATATTATGAAGTTTAATTTTAAATCCCATATACCAGTATTTGATCTTTTCATATGTTCCTGTAGGACCTTTTTTAATGACACATGAAGGCATTGCAGTGATTAGAAGGGAACCCACCCTCCCCTCCACAGCTTCTAGGGCTATGAAGTAACCGAATAGTGTTTCTTTTAGCTTGACTCTAGAAATGGTTAATAAGAATTTCACAGTTGTAATAAAATTGGATGGCAGAAGTGGCAGTAAGGACAGTGGAAGTGGGTGAAGAAGGGACAAGGAGAAGAGAATGGTCTAATGGTATGTGCTAGTTTATTATACAAAATAAAATTGGCTCTTTCTTTAAGATGTTAACAACGATGAGCTGGTTTTAGTTTCAAAAAACACTACCAAGGACATGTAGTTTGTGATTAAAGTTTTTTGCTTTTGTAGAAAATGCTGAGCAAACACCTTATTTGCTGTCCTGACTTGGTGACTTCTCTTCCTTCTTCGGTTTTTGGAGAGAAAGCTCTAAGGACTTTCTGATGTTAAAAAGCAGCAGCTTCTGACCTAATGTACCCTTCTCTGAACGATAATGTTTCTTTGTTACTTATTTTTAGCTCAGATTGTTTTTCTCCCTTTCCCCCCAACATGATTTGTACAACCTTTAGAAAATTGAGTAGTTGTGGTTTTGAATCATCCTCTGTTTCTAGACTGAATGAGTATTTCTGAAGAAGCACAGGATTGCTTGTGAGTGGGCCTTTTTCTTACTTAAAAAGGCAACAGCCATGACAGTTTTACCCCCTGAAAAAAAGCAGAAAATCTGTAGACTCTTAATAGACTGCGTTGTGACCCTGAAAAGGGCAGTGTGTTAAGTACTTATTTAATTTTGTACCAATGGTGTATTGCTAGCAGATGTCTTTTGTTTTGTTTTTACTATGATTCAAAGCCATTTGGATAAAACATTTTGAGGGAGTATATTTTGGTCCTGAAATAAAGCATGACTATCCATTTAGAAACTACAATACTACTTCATTGTGTATCAGTCTATATTTGACTCCTTGTTTGGGTGTAAAGCCTTTAGCATATCATGTACAAGTCTAAGTACTGTTATCTTGCTGTGCTTTTGGTGAAGCTCAGCAAGATAGCATGAACAGCTGATGTGTAAATACTGATTTAAAAAAGCCTTACAGGAATAAATTTGAATTCCACAAAGTATAAATAAATGTGTTTGGCTGTTTTAAGTGTGGGAGAAAACGAATGAATTTGATGGCAAATTATTTTTTTTCTATTTAAAGTAGTTAATACTTTTGTATTAGGAAAGATCCCTGTTAATTCTACAAATAAGGTAGCTCCCTTCTAAACCAATCTTGTAGGTTTTATATTCTGAATTACTCACAGGAAATCAGGAACCTGAGAGGTCAGCCTGTGCTGCTTTGTGTGCTTATATTCTATGGATTTTCATTTAAATGGGTACATACACACTCATTCCCAATGCTTTGCTAGTATTCCTGCACCAGTTAAATAATAGTCCCATAGAATGGTATCATAGAAAAATTAAGGTTGGAAGGGATGTCTGGAGGTCGTTTGGTCCAACCTACCAGATTCAAACCTTAGGTCTCATTGCTCCACAACTATGTGAGAAAAATGCACTTTTATTTTATAGTCTGCCTGGTTTAACTGCTATAGCTACAGTAGGAGACTGCTTTTTCCAATATAGCCAAGATACTGTAATTACTTTGGAAATACTTTTAAATGTAGACTAGACCTTAATATTAAGCAGCATCTAAAATTACTAAATAAAATTAGATTTTGATTTTCTGGAAAGTCCCTTTCACTAGCCAAGTTAAGAGGAGAAAATACATAGTCTTTATGGAAGGTATGTATCAGTGTGGTTTAATGTTGGAACCCTGGATTCTGAGAATTTTAATCTCTCAGTGCTGACAAGCACTGATCCTCAGAAGCACTCTGCATTTGACCTGAGACCCTGTAAAAGGCTTCCAAACTTATGTGGTAACACTGAAATTGTTAGTGTGTAATTAATAGAAGTGTGTTATATGACTGGGTGAAGATGCAGAATTTTAGGTTTTGGGATATAGTAATATATATACAGGTAACAGGATGGAGGAATTAGGGTGGTGGTTGGTACTCCTTCTTTCCTTCTTCTTCACAAGTTTAAGCAAGTTGGTGACTGGACAGAAAACTCTGCAATGCAGAGACCAGGTCATTAGGTTATTGGGTTATAAGTAAAAATAAATTTGTTGGCATTGTATAATAGGATGACTTGGCCTTCAAAAGGCCTTGGAAGAAGAATGGCCTCTGCAGCCATTTTTCCACCTTGTCAGCTTAGAAGCAGAACTTGTGTAGCTGTACCATAGATAAGAAATAATAAACACCTAAGCCACAAAGAAGAATCTGTGTCTCTCATGTTTTAATCCAAGCTCTGAGTAAAAGAACAAGATAAAAGCAAAACAGAAAAAAATCAAGAGTTTAATATGTGGCTCCATACCTATGACTGCTTTTTCTGTTAGACTCTAAAGCTCCTGCTATTATGTATTTGAAAATGTAGACATTGGAATAATTCTGCATATTTCCTGAAAAAATATGATGTAATACTAAATACCTCTCCTACCCCTCCCCCAGTAAGTGCTCTCTTATCTGTTTTTAATTTTTTGGAGAACCTGCACAAAAGAAGGGGTAATTATTTTTGTACAGACCTGCTTCCCAGTTATGATAAAATGTTTTGTGTTACTGTTGAAACCAGAGTATGTTTTATATGGCCGCTAGAGTGCTAAAGGTTACTATGAAAGAATTTTTTTTAAGTAAGGAGTTTGCGCAAATCTGGAGACTTGATAAAGTATTGGAAAGGATGAAAAAATACCCCTCTATTCCTCTCTTTTTTTTAGGAAAACAAGGTATTCATATTTTCTTTAAAATAAACTTTATCTATTTCTTTCTCTGCTTGTGTGTATAGATGAGCTTATATACAAGCATAACATTTTGCTGACTTCCAGTTAATATGAACCTTCTTGGCTATCTGGGGGGAAACATGGTAATAAATATGTTAGGAGGCAGGAAGAGGATCATCTGTGAAAATACATTTTCTTAACATTCTTCTACTCCTTTACTGCTTAAAGAATTCAGTGTTTTGTTCCTCTCTTAGCTTCCAATTGAATGTGTATGTATATAGTTGGCAGATTCATTACAATCAGATCTTTCTCCTACATTTTATCTAATAATTTGATAAGGCAGTTCAATCAATAGCAGTGGAGGCAGACAAATAACTTTGTCTCTTTATTTAGAGTCTCAATAATTCCAATTTTGCTTTTGATAGTGAACAGATCAGTTGTGGAAATCAAAATCTGTGTAGGTCTGAAACACTGCAAATGATGTCATTAAGTTTAGCTGTATGTAAATTTGCTGTAAAAACTGTGGAGGTATAAATGCTGATTGTCATTGAATGGGATGTACTAGGAGAGTTGCAGAAATAATACTGGTCCTGGACTAGGCTCTTCTAGGTCTGTTTGTCCTGACTGCAGTGGAATTGCAAGGAAATAGCCCTATGCAGTGAATACTGAAAATCTACTCAACTGAACCAGCTTTAATACAAGTTAAACAGGGCTTGATGCATATCTGGTGACTTCAAGAGAAAGGCTCTGTAGAGGTTGGCAAACTTCTCTGTTCTCTGTTTCCCTGTTAAATGCCAGTTTTATTCCTTCAAGAATGAAACTCTCTTTTGGAAAGCAATATATTAAAACAAGCTCTGCCTGTGAGTTTGCACTGGCAGGATCTCCCACTCTGCCTGCCCAGGTACGTTCACATACTGCTGCAGTTGTGTGCCCAGTGCTGACTTTAAAGTGACAACTCAGTATCTGTTGTCCTGTTATGGTTCAGATGACTGAAAAGATAAGTGATCAAGTTATAGAAGGAGAGATGAAACTCTAGGGGTTCTTTCTAATGAATTATAGAATTATTTTTGAAAAAGCAGTGCAGTGTTTGAATAATCAAGTCAAGTATTTTTCTGGAGCCAGGATTACGATTGCAATATTTATCTTTGAATTCTTAAGACAGATAAAAATCAAAAGCCCAAACCACCAACTATTTTTCTTTAATGTTTAGATTAATCCAGAAAAATAGACCAAAATTTTGAAAATGGCTTATTTAAACACTGATTGATTGAACTGTTTGAGGGGCATTTAATTTCTTTCGTAAAAAGACTTCTCTGTGTAGTGACATACAGTTTCAGGGAAAGTTATTAATTGATTTATTGTTATGATCCTTTTGAAACAGGGAAGTCGTAACACTATTTTTGCAATTGCAACACTCAATTGCAAATTAGGGCCCTGCGCAGAAACTCCTGGACACCATTTAGTTTTAAATGGAGCCCTTTGTCTTCTCATCTGTTTTAATAAAGCTTTTTCTACTCTGATTGAGGTAGGTGATACTGAAATATGTTTGATATATGTAAGGACGTCTGATTTTTCTGTTGGCAACACTGTTTCCTCCATTCATACACAAGTGAAGATAGTCGTCTTAATAAAAATAAAGTAGAAATTAGACTTTTTTTTGTATCATCCTTTGCTACATGTAAGCTTGCCATGTGGCTTTCCATGTGTGCCACATGTTTCTTGTATAAGCATCTACTATTGAAGACAAGTGTTGGTAGCTCTATCACTAACAGTTCACATGCCCTACACTGAAAAGCCAACATCCTCTCCCGCTGATGAGAGCTGTTGCTGCTATTTTGGTAGCCTTTTGTTGCTTTAAATGTGGGGTGATGAAAGCATGAAGAACAGCTGCTGCTTCTTTAATCCTATAAGAGAGGTAATATTCATGTGTTTTTATTTGTGGTTGGTGAAAGACTCATTTCTTTCTTGTTGGAACTGAAAACAAAGACGTTGGGGATATTTTAGTGCTGATTTTAAGAATATACATGCCACTCCTGGAGTTGAGAAATTCAAAAAGTAGCCCACCTATTATAGTCAAGGGTGGAGAAAGATTTATTGCAGTGAGTTTTAAACTTCAAAAAGCTTTCAGTGTGTTTGGAGTGAAGGAATGAGTGTCAGCACACTTTTAAACCTCTGCAGTTCAGGTTTTGCCTAGTACAGTAGTTACAATTTAAATTACTGAAGTTATTCTGATATACTTGTTTATAATTCATGCAACAACATCTGTAAGCAGTCTTTCTTTTTTGCCAAATGGAAAGGTCAAGCATTTTTTTCATACGGGTGTTCATGAGTTTCACCAGTATGTCTCAGTTCTAGTCTCTTGAGACTATTGGTAGAAGGAACTCTGTGATTGTCTTCATATCTTCTTAACCTCAGGACTCGGCATGATCAGTCTTGGATTAAGAATTTGAGTCACTTCTTCAATGTCTTGGTCTGGACCTCTACCCTAAGGTCACTCACGTGATTTATCATCCAAAATAAGGTGGCCTAAATTCAAATCTGCTTCGGCTTGAAACACTAGAAAGCAGTTTACCTGTAAAGCTGTCAGTTTTCAGAAATCTGAGCTACTTTGAGAAAATTGGTAAGGGATAGTCTTCTACCAAAAATGAGGCACAGTTTTTTTAGGAGTTTTAGAATTTATGTGAACCAGAACACACCACTTTGCAGTGATGACCGTTAGTTGAGTCTTGTAGCCATTTTTGCCATCTGACTGTAAAAAAAAAAACCACCAGTCATAAACATAACTTACCTAGTTAGTTAAACTGACAGTTCTGTTTTTATCTGTTACTGAAGCGAGACTGGACCTACCAAGTAATTCAGCTGAGGATTTGAATTTTCTTTTTTTAGTCATGTGTTATGTTTAAAAAAAAAAATTCAGTGTATTCTTACAACTAGGATGTGCAGTTTTTAATTTTTAAATTTAACTTTCCCTATCCTTTTTGTTTGTGGAATCAACATTTGTGAGCCCTAAAACTTGACTGAAGTTATCTTGCAGACATTTAAATATTACACTCTCTATAGGAAGGAAAAAAAATAGTGGAACTGATTCCTATTCTTGTCTGACTTGTTTGAAAGCTAATGGTTTAACTCAAACTTGGATCTTTTCCAACCTAAATGATTCTATGATTCTATGGCTTTTTTGCAATTGCAAATTAAAAATGAGTTGTTACCAAATTCAGTAATAAAAACTTGGAAGCATTTTATATGTACTTTGCATGGAGAGAACACTGTGTGTGCAGATTATTTGGATTATTTCAGATTCTGTAAAGGATATTAGCACTGACTTTTCTGGGAATAAGATACAAATAACTGTGCATTTACTGAAGCATTTTGCTGCATTAAGGCCCCTTTCTTTATAAATAAAACCTGTCACGGAAACCTAGAGATAAAGACTTATACTTGTTATTGACAGATTTTGGGCATGCAGACAGATTGCCTGTAGATAAACTGGGATGTGAGCTTGTACTGCCTTGTTCACTCTGTCATACTTGCATTTATACCTGCTTTTTCCTGTACTAAATGGAAAGTTGTTCATTCCTTTTTCATTCAAGGATATTATAAACAACTGAAGAATAAATGTCTGCACCTGAGCACATCCTTCAGAGCAGCTTGAGTCACTGCAGGGTTTCCATCCTACGTTTTCATGTGGGAAGTTGATTATGTACCAAAGCCTTTAGCTTTATCAATGAGTGTTACTTGTTAGTCACTGAAAACAAGAGGTGTAGGACTTGGTGGGAGCCAGAAGAATCCACTTATTCCTGTCTGAGTCACCAGGGCAGGATGCTGTAGTACTGAAACCTTCCTGACTGCCAGCTGTCTCATCTGCTCCAAAGTCTCCTATGAAGGAGATTTTTGGTCAATTTCCACAGAACTTACTTTGTTTTTGGATAGTTACCCTTTTGTTTCTCTAGAGAAATGATGGCTGTGAAAAACTGACTTCATGTTGTACAAGACTGTGAACAGAGTAGGACCAATGAGTGACTCTGAATATAATGTAAAAATAGATTGGATGTGGAGGATATATTTTATCACTTCCTAATAGTTTAAAAACAAAAAAGTAAATATCTGAAGACACAAACAGGCTTTAGAAGGTACATAGGTAGGGTTCAGATGTAGCAGGCCCCCAGGTAATCCAAGCTGGGAGGTCCTATTGTGGCATACATGGCATAGTTGAAATCTGCCATGGAATACTGAACTCGTTTGCTTCTGATTGGTTTTCGTTTTTCACCACAATACTGAGGAATGAAGAGTTGATCACCATTCACTTTATGGTGACTTACTCAATTCCTTCAACCTTTTAACATTGATCATGGTTTCTACAACTGTTACTAACATCTTCTCTGCCAAAAATTCTGTGTTTTGGAATTTTCCACCCTCCTCCCCCCACCTTCTCCCTTGAAAGCTGGTGTCCAAAAAAAAAAAAAAAGTTCTTTTGGAGCTCTCATCATTGAGATAGGCAGAAACCATCTACTTATTTCTGTATATGGCAGGCCTGATAGTATCTGTGAGAATGAACTGAACACCTGCCACCAGTCTGAAATGTAATTATTCTTAATTAATCAATTTCGGTTGTCTTTTCCCCTTGCTACACTGTGTGTTCACGGGGTTGGCTGTTTCAGGCTGTTCAGAGTCTCAGGTCTGGCAGTGGTTTCAGTGAAGTGTTCATGTATGAGGACCCAGATGCAGGACAATACTTTGCACACCATGTAAGCTCTGCTTTTGGAATGCTGTCTGAGAAAGAACAAGTAATCAACTCTTTTTGTTCAGAATCCTGTATGATGCTGTTGCTACAACCAAGTCAGTTGGTGAGGCTTTGAAATTTTTAAAATTTTTTGTTGCAGCCTAAGCCAGTTTTCTAGTTTAAACACCTTTAGGATCCAACTCAAAATAGGGAACGGCTATATTTGGTGATGGCACAATTGTTAGCGTTGCTTTTCTCAGGTTTAAAATATGCTTACATAAAGAAAATGGAAGCGTTTTGCTGACAATATTTTCTAAGCATTTTCCCAGCAAGAACCAAAATTACCAAGTCCTGATGTTGTGAGTCATAAGTATGACTTTTTAATATTTATTTGTTTTAGAACAGTCTTCTCAAATATACATCAAAATAAATTAACCTTGGAGACAACTTTACTTTGGGCTAAGCCAAACAAATACTCAGCAAGGCTGAATTGATGATGCTATTTATAAACATTCTGCTATTGTGACTGATCTGTGTTGTCTTGTAAAGGTCACACCTATGGATCAGTATTTTGTGGTAGGCACTGAACAAATGTATGACAAAACCATAATCTTCAGGATTCCTGTAAAAGAAGTGAGAGATTCAGGGTTTGTTCTTAAGATGTTTAGAATTTTCCGGTGGCTCTGGCTTCCATGTGGGACCAGGACCTTTAAAAGGCATACCAGATAACCATTGCCATGTGAAAATTAGACAGTTGCAAAATCTTTAGTAAGGTGCTGATATTCTTTTTGATGATTTTTGAAAGTAGAAGAATCAGATTTATGACCATAATAGTTTCAGGTGAGTTTGGAATCAGCTTCTTGTGGGATCTATGCCCTGTTCTACCAGAAAATAGATGAAATAGTGGGACAGTAGGCAAGTGTGATGAAGCTGAGAAGCACTCTTAAAAGAGAAGACCAGTGGCTGAGAACTGGCATTTGAAAATGGGGCCATACCTGTGCTTATTTTCAAGACCTGAGACTGAGAAGATCAGAAGTATGAGAGATGAATGACAGAATGCTAAAAGACGAGTTTGCCGGAGCCAAAATATTTGGCTGTGAAATAGCATTCTCCTACTACTTTTACCATTAGAAAATGTGTAAGAATCTTTAATAAAAAAAAATTTACAGGGAAATGTGAAAGAATTATTAGAATTGCCATGGAAACAAGGTGTATTACATGAATTACACATTGCCAAAACGTGTGCATTACCTGATCCTTAGTGCTCCTGCCACCCTGAGCCTCTGTGCATGTTAGCAAGGACAAGTATTTTCTGGTGCTCCTCTCTTTGTATAATCCCAGTCTAAACTAGCTTTTCCTATGTGTGCAGTTTTCCTGCTGGAGTCCCTTATAAAACAGCCTTGCAAAATATGTTCCCAGAGCCTGCTGTCTCCTGACTTTGTTTTCTCTTATTCCAAACACTGAAATCAAGTTAGAGGTTCCTGAAGTATTACAGTTGCTTCTCTAATAGCATGCAGACTTGAGTAGTCAAGTATACTGCTTTTTACATATGTGTATGGATATATGCTTGTGTATATATAAATCTGTAACGAAGTGAAAATCTGGAGGCAATTTTTCTGTGTAGACCTGTGTAGACAGAGTTAGTCAGAGAGCTGCCACGGAGGGCAGTGCTCCTGAAGGTGAACGTACACAAGTTCTGTTCCATTGAACAGAGCAAAAGGTTCCCTACGTGACTTCTTGTGAAAGCTGTGGATCTCCCCTGCTAGGACACTTGTTAGTAGTCAGGAAAGGAAAGAGTTTACAGGTTGAGAGCATGAAGTTAGTTTTCCACCATCTGACCTTTCTCACATGCCAGCACAGAGCAGCTTTTCAAAAGATGTTACTGTTTGTCAGAATAACTCTACTAATAAACCCTCTTATACAAACCTATCTATTATGTTATAAAAAGAAGTGTGCTACTATAAGCAGTTATATTGGTGTAGCTGCATTTAAACTATGATGTGATGCCTTCTTCCATCATCACTATCTGTAAAAATTTGCATTTCTGACACATTCCACTGCTTTCCAGCATTACCTGGATCCTTCCTTAAGGTACACTGTAAGAGCAAGTGCCAAATGTTCTGTAAGGTACCAGTGGAAGAGGGGATACAGGTCTGGCCACCAGGCTGCTAGTTACAAAGATTTTGGGATGTGTATCATCCAAAGTTTTTTTTAATTCTAGAATCTGTAAGTTTTTGTGTTTTCCTCTTGCTCCATGAACTGTTATTCTACATGTAATAAAGCTGAAATCAATTATGATCTGACATGCATCAATGAACTTTCTGGGATCTGATCCGGAGTTATTATTTATTCATGGATATTGTCCCTGGTCTGTGTGGTAACTGGTTGAATGCTCTCAGGCTGTGGTAGTACAGAGCAAACTCAGTTTGCATGAATGCAGGCACTTACCTGGTCACGTTCATCATGTGCACCATGAATGAAGGTAGAACTATGCTGACCTTGGAGAAATCACTGTGCACCTCACACTAAAGGCTTCATTTCATCTGGTTAAGGAAGTGTAAGGTTCATGCCAGGGGATATTTTATATGTGGATATTGTGTGTTTTGGATACGGATTCATCTTTAGAATATGTCTTAGAAAAAGTGGATGAAGAAACAAACAGTGATGTAAAACTTTGCAATCGAATTAGTGATGTAATAATCAAAAGCCAAACTTTTATTGAAAAAATATAAAACAAATCTGTGAGAGGTTGCAGATATGTTTTTTCCATATGCCATACATTACAGTTCACAGCTTTGATGTACTAACTTGTCCACCTTATGTGTGTAGATAGGCACTTATCTCACAAAGGATTTGGTTTTTTCTTTCTTTGTAGGATTGATTCATATTTCTTTGTAGATGAGAAAGAGTATCAGTGATGTCTAGACATTGTTGGTTCCAGAAAAAATGTAGAACTAAATCTTCCTAAACTTTGTGATTTGTGTTACAGCATATTGCCTGCTGAAACTGTGCCTGGCTGGAGTTCTTGCTGTTGTGAAGAATAACATACTAGAATTTCATGCTAGGAGCTATTTCTGTTTGTTTCTGCTTGAGTTTTGTTTTTGTTTTTTTTTTAAACCAAACACCTCTCACGTAATTTTATTTATAAAAAGTGTAACTAATCTATTTTGTAACATAAATGTATTTGCTGTTGACTGACTCTTCAGTCACTGTATTCACTTCTGCTTTACACTAAAGTTTACCATAATGAGCAGCTCAGAACAGTTTACTTTCTGAAAAAACAAGTGACTCCTGGTAATGCTCAAGTGTGGTTTGTAACATTCCAAAACCAGCAAATACTAAAATACACTATTTTTTTTTCCAACCTGAGCTTCAAAATAATAGAATATGGATCTGGCATCAAGAAATACTGGTTTGAAATGTGTATGAAATAGATTTCTGGTGAAGAGGGAATTTGAGAAATACTTCTTTAAGAATTCTGGTGAGATACACAAACCACCTTCTGTAAGCTCTCTGAACATAACTAACATGCTGCTCAGTTTATTCAAAAAGGACTGTAAATTCTGGGAGTTTTAACTTGATATGTTTGCAGGTAACATGATTGATGTGTAACTCTAGAATGAAAGGAGTATTTAGAGTCTTGGCTATCAGTTCACCAGTTCTTATTCCTTAAACAAAGACAGGTCAGATATTAGTCTTGTCCTCTGTAAGTGTCAGTTTCTGGCTTCATCCTATGAATACAGACATATGTAAACTCAAACTCAGAAAATGTTCGAACACTTCAATGTCTATCGATTACTAGATTGGGAAAAACAGAATAGTGGGGGGGGGCTAGCCTATCTGTCAGAAGATTTTTTTTTCATAACTTCTCAGAGGTATATCATATTATAAATGCATTAGAAATGTTTTGCTCTGAGGATATGTAGCATTCCTATAAAGGTTAAATCAATAAAAATGATTTGGCCACATTCCTAAGCATGGCTAGAACAGGTAGCCCGTTGTTTAAGGTACCCTTGAATTTCTGGATCAGATTATTATGGTGCAGCAAAAAGGCTTACTAAAGGCTTCTTACTGTCTGCAGACGTTCTGTGTTTCTATGTGAAGATATCGTCAGCCTAAAAAAACCTTCAGATTTTTCTTTGCTACTGAAAAAAAGAGCTTTTTTTATGTGTAGAGGTCTCAAATGTTGTGCTGTGTGTGCTGTAAGTTTTAAAGGAAGTTTTGCAACAAGAAGGGGTGAAGACACATCAGTAATTGGTAACAACCAGGTATGTAAAGAGGAGAAAGAGACATCTTTTAAATCAGTGTTGAGACTAGTAAAATTGCTGCCCATTTAAGTATCTTTATTAGTTTGCTTATATTATTCTTCTTTTATGCATATCTGCTCAAGGGGAATAGCTGTTATATAATGTATATTTACTATATCTAGCCAGTTCAGTAAGCAAGTAAGATTATGAAATGTAATGGTAGAAGTCTTCAAACAACTGTTAGTTCAAATTAGTCTAACTTTATACAAAGCTGATAAAAATTTAGTAGCTATTAAATAGTATTTATTCCATACATCTGGTTGATTTAGTAGACAGAGCTGAAGTCTGACAGTAGACTGTTTTTATAGATTTAGTGCATTTTAAAATCTTTCAGGCACGTTGAAGAGCTACTGTATATTATTGTTACAGGGCAGATTTGTGTCTTACAGTGAGTGCATGTGCTATGCATCTACACTCCTGACATTTTTATATAGGTTTTATAGAGCACAAGCTTACTGTAAGAACACATCACTAAGATTAGAGTTCAGATTCTATGGGTATTTTAAATTTATTTCAGTCAGTCTCACTGTGCCCTTTAAGAATGCTGGAACTAAAAATCAGTGCCTTTTTATCTTTATTTCTTCCTTTTTAATATTTTTTCCTTTAGTTTGAGAGAGTTTATATTATTTTTGAATTATATCATAAAATGTGAAATCGTGAAGAGTAATTCTGATGATAAAACACAAAGCCCACACTACTGGTAACTGGGACTTTATGTCTCAAGATGTTTTTCAGTTGTGAAAATTTGATCAGTGAATTAACCACACATCCGGCTACACACATCTTTGATCGGAATTGGAACATTCCAGCTCGTGTGTGTGTCTATTTGAGCTGGCTCCCTCGAGTAGGTTTTACACATGTGCACTACACATGTGCCTTGAAATTAGTTACTAAATTAATATTATAATTCAAATTAATAAAATTATACTCTTTCAAGCCTTTTTGTACCTAATGAGTATTATTATAATGTATCTTTTTATCTGGGCAAGCCCAAGTCTTCATTTATTTTAAGATGGATTAATACACAGGTAGCTCAGCTGTAATTAAGATTTTGCTTTTGCTTTTAAAGGTAGTATTAAAATTTTACTTTAATGAGCATAGAACCCCAAATTATTACAAGGTCATGACTGAGTTAATTGCCATGCAGAATAACAGAGCATGATTTTAGGTCCTTTTCCTGAAATGCTCTAAAATGAAAAGTTGTTCTACTATTTGCATATGCAATACACAGTGGTGCACTAGAATGAAACTGTCCTTGCTCCAGTATGAAAATGATTTCCATTGTGGATGATAAATTTCTTCCCATTTGATGCTAAATTAATTTTTTTTTTTGTTATTTAGATGTTATTTTTTTACTGACAGATGACTGCACTTTTTCTGAATGTTGTTTTCTCTAATAAAGTATCAGTATAAAGAGTGTAACTTCTGAATTTGTTTTAGTGTTTCTGTTTATGCCATTTAATCAGAAAGGGGGAATAAAAATATACTGAATAGCAAGAAAAATATAGCACTTAGTTTTTGAATGTACAGAGTTGGATATAAGAGGGGTGGGAAGGAAGCAAAGTGAATGCCCTTTATGCAGAAAATCCTTTTGGGAAAAGAGAACATTTTTACTGGTGTACACTAAGGTACGGCGCCTAAGTAAATAGTTGCTGCTTTCTGGTCCTGTCAGTTTTAAATAAACCATTCATTGTTATGGCTTGGTTATTCCACAAATACCCGAACGCAGCGGAGTTAAACTTCGGTACCACTGATTGGAAAAATGCAGATGATGAACTCTCTTAGTGTGAATTTATATGGATGGACTTAGAGGAAATAAGTTTTGCAGATTGTATTAGGAAGTAAACATACTGCGGGCTGTAAGTGCTCTGTCACGGAGCTGCTCCTGTGCTCGGCTATTGTACAATGGCCGGTAGAATTAATTCATCAAACTCTTGTTAATACAGAGTCACTAAGCTAGACCAGATGTGTCCCTTCAGTGTTACAGAGCAAATGTGACACTTCTTTTTTTCCTAAAAGCTTTCTATTTAAAGGTGAAGGATTCCCAGTTGAATAGATGATGCATTTGAGTGAAAGTTACTCCTGGAATTTATACAGAAAATGCTGCAAGGACATAAATATCACAGCAGTTCAGCATTATGGCTCACCTTAAAGCCTTTTGGAGACATGTTAAATTAAAATAACAAGTTCTGACACAGTCCTCAGAATTTTTAATTTCTTTTTTTAAAGTCATATCTTAAAATGCCTTTTAATTTCCATTGAATCCTGTTTAATTCATGTAAAATTATTCTTGCTGATTCTACATGAAGGTTTGTGCTTATAGTAAATTATTGATGTACTATAGTAGTAATACAGAGGTACAGTTGTGGAGTATTATCAGCTCTCGGCAGAACAACTCTGCGTTTGTGTCGGGGATCTGTCCATGCCAATGTGGTGTGCCTTTTTTCGTGAGCCCCTTCAGTGGAAATATATTGCACTGTGTCAAAAACACCAGCTGACCTACAAATAAGACTACTTTGGCTAAATGTGTGTTTTCGCTTTGAAAGTTGAGGTGAATTAAGAGTCGCCAGTCTGATGCCCACAAAAGCAGTTTCTCTTGTTATGGGGCTATGGGAAGAAGCAAGAAGGTATGAAGGGACTGACTCCAGACATATCTCTCTCATAAATTTTACCAAATATTCTAAAACCAGTGTTTCTGGCATCTGTTATTTCACTACAAGCACTAACATTTACAATTTATGTAGAACACTGTGATAGCATTAATAAACACAGGTTTTAACAAATATTAAGACCGGACCCTGGCAAGTTCCTCCACTGCCTATTAGCAAGATACGTGAAGAGTGGCAAGTGTTCTTTGGGTACTGCTGGCAAATCTGAATGCAATAGCACATTCTGCTTTACAGCTTCAGTGCTAGGGGGAAAAAATATTGTACTGATAGAGAAGTCTTCTAAATTTATACTATTGCTAGTTTGACTTTTTAAACGTCAATTTCACAATTTTAGAAGTATGAGTTAGTAGGAATTAGAGGCTTGAACTGTATACATGTGTGTGTTTGCACATACACAGCTCATTAACATTTCTTAAAAGAACGAGTACCCTGTTCTAATAGAACACATGGATACATTAAAATATCGTGTCTTTTTAACTCTGTCTTTTCTGATTTATGTTTATATGAATTACAGGTCTTTTGAGGGATTAACACTATCTGGTAGTCAGTGCACTTAGGTGTAATTATTTTTCTATATTGTTTTTCCTTAATGAAAAAATAAACAACCCTTTCTTTCGCTTATGGATATAGGGTCATATATATTAAATGTGTCTGACAGAGAAATTCAGTTCAGTAATTACTAATGTCTTCTACCATCCCACTGCTCCAGTTTGTTACATCAGAGCCACTGCACCCAGCATATGGTGCTTGATGTATGTGTGCATGTGCATATAGATGCAAATGCATCTTGTTAGTGTTAATTTTCATTGTGATCAAGGCCAGGTTCTTTCCCTCTGAACAGTATTATGTTATGCAACTGGCAGTGGCTCTGTCTTTCTGTTTCAGTAAACCACAGAGTAGATTTAGATCTAAGATATCTGACCATGAGGGATAAGTAAACAATGGTTTGGCACACTTACGGTTCAAATAAATTCTGGGGAAAATAAATGTATGTAAGGTCATCAGCTTTTAACTTTCCTTAAACAAGAAAACGAATGATAATAAATTTTAAGTCATTATGAAACGCTAGCAATTCTGATGAAATATAATATGTGAAATAAGCTGTCTATCAGAAACATAATAATCATATTTGAATGAATTCCTGCCAAAAATTTTTGCCATGGGGTTTTTAGCTATAACATATTAAAACTTAAAACTATTGTTAATTCCAGAACTGCCTGACCTTAATGAATATGGCATTTTTAAGAGATAAACAGCCGAAGAAACTGTTTCTACCCTTTGCTGTTAAAAATAAAGGCAGTTTTATTAGAGATGAAAAAATATTATTAGGGAAAACTATTATGAATACAGTGGATATTATACAAAAATACTTTTTAAAGCACCCTGTGTACTTAAAGGAGAATGTAGCCTTTTTTCATTTAATCTTTTGCTATCCTAAAATTAGTTTTTATAAATAAAACATTTAATAAGGAGTAGGTTGTGCAAAATAATTTAATTGCTCTGATTAAAATGACTTCAGCAGTTCAAAATAGTCAGGAGAAAACCTATGGAGTTTTCCCTCCTGGGGCAAGTTCCTACATGAAATAGGAAACTTCAAGCTACACGAAGAAGCCTGGAACAGTACACAGTATGGTAACAAGCAGAATAAAAAATACATACAGGAAACAGATGCATGAATAATGGATTTTTTTTTTAAATTGGAAGTGTTAAACTGTTTTATGATACAGTAACCTGAGTTTATTTTGTCTTTGTGCTCATCTTTAAATATTCTCTTTAGGGTGTGCTTTTCAGTATGTTAAGTGGCAGGTCTTTTATTTATTTGTAGAAGAGAGCATGTTTATGTAAGGAAACGTGCTCTTGGATTTAGGCTTTATTAACTTAAAAACAAAAACACCTGAGAGCAGAAGGTAGACCTCCTTAGCCTGTTTCCCAGAAGAGTTTAGAAAGCGGTTTCGAATGAAGATATCTAATAGAAATGAAAGCTATTGTATGTAATGTGAGCACAAATTATTTTGTCGATAAGAGTAGATACTTGTGGGGGTTCTGTGGCAGAGGAGGTGGATGTTTTCTGCATTTTGTGGGTGACTTTTGTCTCCAGATGAAAATCTGTGGTTAATTCCTAAGTCTGGCAAAATTTCCAAGGAAAATCTCATTGAAATGGCACACAGTCTATTAATTTAGTTCTGAGTAGGCTTATATATAGAATAAATCTTGCATTTATTGCATTTAGGCAAATTAATTTTTTATCTTGAAAATAACAGTTGTATGTTTTCCTTTTGCAGTTTCTTAACTGCTTGTATGAAACTTGGATTCTCTCAGTGCTGAAGTTAAGACTCTAAAATGCATCAGGTTTTACCATCTTAAACTCACTATTTATCTTGAGGCTGCCTTCATTAAAATATTATATACTCTAGGGCATATTAAACATAGCAATTTATTGTAATTCTTATTAATGGAGTGTATTTAATGAGTTTTCAGAACCAACTCCTTCACCTACAACACACAATATTGATTTTTATTGGGTACATAGAGGGAAACATGCAGATGGTCTGATTTTCAGGAGGTGCCCAGCACTGACAGCTATGCTTGGCTCCTGTCATATCCAAGCAGGAGAAAAGCTGGTGCTCAGCACCTTTGCAGCTTGGCAAGCATGGGATAATTCCTCCTTTCCCTCTCTCCTTTAATTTCCACAGGAGTGTGCTGGACTCAAGGATAAACTAATGCCACATTCTACTTGTATCTTCAGCTTTTTGCATTAAGTTAGAGTTTTAGAAAGTATTTCTTACTTGTTATTCATGTTGTTCTTTGATGGTGTCTGCCGCAAGGTGTGACAGTCTGTAAACACATTTATTATCTGTCTCTCTTGAACTGTCTGCACTGCCTAGTTAGCATCTCTTGCCAGAATTATTAGCTTCTTTATTTTTCCCTTTTTACTTAAATGGATGCAGTATTGGATGTTTGTTATTTACTTAAGGCTGCTCTGTATTTCTTGTTATTCATATAAAAGTACGATCTCTTCTAAAAGCAGCCGGGAAAATAAAGGTATAAGGTGCAATTTTAAGATTAATATTAGTCTGACTGTGACCAAGAAATCACACAGCTTGAGAGGAATTTCAGTATTATTGTTATACTCTTAATGTGGGGTGGCAGACCCTTTAAATATTTCTGGTAGAGTAGTTAATACAGCATGGAAGTTTGATATTTGTACAGTTTGTAAAGGAATTTGAGGTGTTACCCTATTTTGACTTCAGTTTTCAAGTATGCACTGGTGCATCATTAATCATAGGAAATGCAAAAATAAATAATATAGTCCCTTTGGATTTTTCATGTGAATACTTACCTTTTCCTTTTTTTGTATATACAGTTGAGGTATTTAGGTAACCCCTAACCTTTTGCTTCAACAAGGAGGTACAGTATAAAAATATTACCACAGTCTTCATATGAGCAGTTCTCTCTAAGAAAACCTCTAGATGAATATTTATTGAAAAAAAGCAAAGTTGCAATACAGAATGACTTAGCTTGGCCTGAATATTATATTTTAGACCACCAGTGAATAAAATTAAAAGCACATGGATTTTGAATAACTAGAAAAGGTTGTAATTGATTAGCACTGGATGAAAGTATTGAAGTGGAGTGAGTTTTGATTTGTGAATGGTCCTATTCAATAGAGATTAATCCTGGATGTTTGATAAAATCTTAATGCCCCTAATGAGATAGGAGTTTTTTTTCTTCCAGTTTATTTAACCATCAGACACTCTGATATTCTCCTAACAAACTGGAACATTTTGATCTTACTGAATTTTACATCAGTGTAGTTGATTTTAACAATGTTGGCTGTTAATAGTTCATTTGAGACAGCAAATTAAACAGATCAGTGCATTTTGCTGCCTACAAACCCTGTAAGTGGTGAAGTGCAATCCTGCAGGGTTTGGGGCTTTCAGATACCGACAGCCTCCCTGCGAAGCTGCAGCTTTCTTAATGCATGTGAGAATACTCATTCCTGCATAGTTTTCAGTAATTTTTTTTTTTTAATCCTGGTATTTTAAATTAATTTTATGTAAAGAGTAGTCATTCCTGAGATTTTGCTTAGCATTCACAATAGTATGAATATGTTAAACAGAGCTGGAACATACAGAAAACTTCTGCTTTCTATACACAGAAAATCAAAAAGGATTTGTTTCTCTCTTATCAATATCCTAATTAAAATTTAAAAAAACCCCATAAGATTCCCTACCAAATAGTAAAGCAGTTGAGAATTGAAATTTACAAAAGGTTTGGGATTTTCTGATGAAGAAGATATTGAGAAGTATTTTAATATAAGTGGAGTAATGTTTTTCTGTTGTTAACTTGAAGACTTTAGATTTACTATATCTCTATTGGATCAGCTTCCAGAAATTACATGTGAAATAGTAGATTGAATTGTCAGCTAACCTGGGATCCTATTTCCTTTTTTCAGTGAAATCCTCCTATGAAGATGCATAGAATATAGTTGAAAATGCCTTTTCCTTTTTTAAAATTGTAATTGTTGTTGGAGGCATTTCAGAAGGATTTCAGTCTCTGAAATACTTTGAGCAAATTATGTTCTCCAAACTTTATAATAAATATGCTGTTTTTGGTTTGTTTGGGGTTTTTTTTTGCATAGTGTTTATTTTGAGCCTTCCCCCCCCCCTCCCCCTTCAAACGCTGTGGATGCGAATATAATAGTCTTTCCTGGTTGAAATGAATCCACTTAGATTTAAAAGCCTGAGAAGGTTTACACAGACTTGATGCAGTCAAAACCAGTGTATAACTGGCACAAGGTAGAGATAATCTGGATGTGAAACCCAGAATGTAGTTAATTCAAATGTACTAAATTGGAAAGGAGTATATGTGTTTGCATGAACTAGGAAAGGATCCTTCCTCTTTGCTACTCTTGTTTTTTCCCTTTCATATGAAGTTGAAAACATACAGACAAAAATGAGTGGAATAAAAACTTTGAGGAATATGGTTAACGGCACAGATTAGCAACCATGAGGGTTAATCATAGCGCTGTTTTCCTGCCCTGTTATGACTTGTCATTATGTTTCATCAGTTCAGTCTTGAACAGAAACAATTAAACTCAACAGTCCTGAAAGGAATAGGGTAGAGATGGGAAGAGAAGGACAGTGCAGAAAGGAAGAACAGATCGTGCATTCTGAGGTGCTGCTACATTATTGAATGACAAATTCATGAGTAGCTTGGGTGTTCTGGCTTTTTTAAAAAATAAATTCTGCCCCCTTTTTATAAAAGTGGGTTTTCCAAAATTTGGTTTTAGCTCAGGATACATTGCTTACATTGCTTACATTGACAGAGCTGATGAGATTTTGTAGTCCCTTGCATCTACTGTTTGTGTCCAAAGTGAAATTCAGGTATCCAACCCTATTTAGTGAAGTTCAGGAAAAGTATTAAGCACAGTATCACAGTACTTCCCACTGGCTTTAGGAATTATCAAAAGTAGGTGAATTAAGCAGTCAGACTGGGTGTTTTGATAATTTTAGCCAACTAAATTTCTTCTAATCTCTTTTGGAAGTAAAAGCAAAAGAAAGTCCCTATACATGTAAACTGTATTTCCTGTTGTAAACACTGGGATAATGTGGTCTGGCTACACTTCTGCTGTGCTTCGCTCAGACACCAGCTTGGGTAGAAAAGCTGCTTTGCCGGGTCTGTGTTTGCGTTTCAGCTCAATGTTCAGGGTATTACAGCTGCATGACCAGCCACAGGTCATGTTATCTCTTCTGGTATCTATAGGTCATATATTAAATTGGTCACCCTCCTGCAAGAAGCAGTTTCTTAATTTCTGTTCCTATACCCGGTCTCAGAGCTTATTCATGTGCTTAACTGGGACCCAGTCAAAGCATGTGAAGTAGGAGGGGTAAAAGGCACCCCAGTCATCAGTTCACTGCAATAATGGGGATGTATGTACTGGAAATGGTTCTAGCATTGTTGTTTTTCATAGAAGGGGGGCAAGGGAGAAAAAGAAATAAGTTTAGCCACGGTCCCAACATAATTTCAACATGATGGACACCATTAAGAACATTTTGTAAGTTTTCACAGTTTTTTTTTTTTTTTCCTAGAGCTGTCAGAATTCTCAGTTTGTCTGCCTGATTTGCCTCAGTAAAAGGTGCTTTGAAAAAATTTTGTGACTGTACTTCTTGCAACTCATCAAGTGTAACTAGAATAAAGCATTTTCCTTGCGGATAAATCACTTAAAGTCATATTTGATTCTGTTTAGTATTTGGGAGTGAGGTGCTTTCTACTGGTTTTTAGTCTGTATCTGAGAGGATGAAGCTTTTCAGAGTAAGCAAAGATAGAGGTGCAATTTTATAATGTATTTATGATTTTTATGACCATTTATATGTACAGTGCATATAAGTAATTAACTTAATATATACATATATGATTTCTTAAAGGAATCTGTGTTTACAGTTCTGAATACTGAAGTAAATATTTGGCAGTGCTCTTCTACAGAGCTTTTTACATCCAACTTTCAATTAAACTTAAAATTCAGCAGCATGTTAGATCATGTATTTTTTATTTCATAGCTTAATATTTTCATGCATGAATGTTTTGCCTTGTTCATAATAAGTGTAATGAGAAGAATTTGCTTTTACAATTGAATATATTATCAAACAAGCTTTGCTGTGAAATGAGGGCAACTCAGGACTAGAAAACTGCAGATTTACACTGATAACTTCATCTGAGATATATACTTAAACATAAGATGCCTGGAACAATGATAGGGCAGTTTTGGGTAGGATAGGCTGCAATATGCTACAAACTACTCATTTTCATCAGGTTTAGAAAGCAAGCAGTCTCAACGCCTGTGATTTGTCTTTTACAGTATCTTTCTTTAATCAGCCATGGTGGATACATCTAAAAGTGTTACCAAAGTTCTTAATGAGATTTTTTCTGCTGCTCTTGATTAACTCACTAGTTACTTCATCTTTAACCCTAAGGTAATATTAAACATTTTGCTAGATTCCATCAGACTCTTTTATATTCATTCAGCTACACCTTGACCCCGGTGACAGCTGAGCACACCTGCTGTCAAACACTAAGGACTAAGCCACCGACTTCCCTTTGCTCAGCTTGCCAGATAACAAAATTTTTCTTAAATCTGCAGAAGTTATTTACAGTTACTTTCTCCCCCCAAACAACCAGGTACACTATTTTAACATTCTAACATCCCATTCAGCATTTTTTTGCTTAGGTAACTACAACCAGCATTGTTCAAAGTAAGAAAACTCTCCACAGCGGAAAACAGAAGCTCAAATATTGCAGCACTTACCCCAAAAGAAGTTTTGCTGACATGGTGTCACTGAACTGAACAGGCTGTTTGATGCCATAGTCCCTCTCGGTTCACGCAGAGCTTTCACCTTCTGGTGTAAATACTTCTTGGATCCTCAAACTGAAAACACAAACCATAGCCAAACCTTGTTTTAGTTTTACTGTGTCCCTGGATTGCATAGACTCTATAGTTGGTTTTTCCCTGTCAAAAAATTGTGTAGTGCTGGTAACATGTGAAAAGCAATGAAACAAAACAAAAAAAAAGGGAATGAGCAAATATTTGAAGGACCTACTATTACTGCATAGACTGTGGTTAGAGAGCACTTACTGACTCTGTTGGTCTCAGTGGCTGGTAGTGACCTGCGGAGATTAACCATTTAAAAACCAGAGACTTCTTTGCTGTCCTCCTGGAGAAAGTTTGCACCGCACTTGTGGTTCTGTGGTTGTTTGTGAGGCGAATGAAGCATTCACACAATCCAAAAAAGCAAAAGCTTTAAAACTCCTTTTTTTTGCAAGCACTGTTACTGGAGCGAGCGAGTCATGTGGCTGTGACATCAGAGGACTCCAAGTAGGACTGCCTACACTGTGGCTTTTTCTTTCTCTCTCCCTTTTTTTTTCTTTTTCTTTTTTTTTTTTTTCCTTTAAAATTTTTTTTTAAAGATGTTCTTTGTATTTTGACAAAAGGCCCATGGTAAGGTCCTTCCTGGCATCCAGAGGGATATAGCTTTTTAATTTTTGTGACTCATGAGGCTTTGGAGAGAATACAAAATGCTGTAAGAGCCCAAACTTCTGTACAGTTAAAGCATATGGACAGCAGAACTTTATTTGTACTCTCAGTTCAGGTTCCCCCCACTCTTCTTCCCCCTCCTTTTTTTTTTTTTTTCTTTTCTTTTTTTTTTTTTCCTTCCTATTCCTTCTCCCTCCTTTATTATTGTGTCTGTGGAAAAGTGAGCAAAATTGGCACAAGTGGCTGTGTGAAATTCTGAACAACAGTGATGATTTACAATAATTTACATCTTTGGATTGTATCACGATCTTGGGTCTGCTTCATATTTGCTGGGTGGCTGGGTTCCTTCTGTTTTACTTTTTCTCCTTGTCGTCTTATACTTGTGAATCTGTAACTCATTGTAAGAAACTTTACCTTTCCTAAGGTCTAGTAGCAGGCTGCTTGTTGGGGTTGTGTTTTTCACTGTAATTGGCTGTCACAGAAGTGTTAGTCTGGGGATTCCTTTGCAAATCTTAAATCATGTCTGCCTTGCTTTACATACCTTCAAAACTACTTGGCAGTTTTATGTGATGCAAATTAAGGGCAATTATGTTTCTTTTATATTTGGGGAAAAATATGTCATTTGGATATCATAAGTGGTTGTGTGCTGCAGCCTGGGAGTGATGCTTTGGAATACCGGCATTGGGAGGATTTAACGTGGACGTTGTGTAACAGAGTGAGCTGGGAGGGTTGGGAGGTTTTGGTTGTACTTACATTAATTCCTTATTATAGTTTTGGTGTCTAAGGGAAATAGAACAGCCTTAAACTTTTGGGGAGACTATAAATAACTTCATTCACCAGTTAATGTTAACACTTAGTTTTAAAATGAACATAAATTTGATGCATATGTAAGATTCAAATACTTAATATCATCTGTGTGCATGTGTGTGTGATATTTTTTTATATGCTTAACATATTGTAACTTTGACTTTGACTGTGTAACGTAAGTCCTGACTGTACTGGAACGGAGTGGGTTAACAAAAGCAGTATTTTTTTGTTTATAATAGAGGCTTTGAAATAAATTGCAAAATGCTGTGTGTAGTAAGGAATAATGTGCACAGACAGTGTGTATTAGTAGTCTTGATTTGCTCACTTAGATTCAGAACAAAATTGGAAACATCTTTGGGAAAGTATCTAATTTTTTGCCTCTTTAGACGTTTTATCTAGAACTTTTCATATTATCCTGATTGTACCACAGATGCACTGTAGTTTTAAATTTTAGCTGAGTGAGTTTAAAATATTTTCCTTTTTTTTCGTCTTTTTTGGGGGCAGCAGAAGAACTGTATAAAACATTTTCTAGATACCGTTTGGATTTTATTTGTAAAATAAAATACATCCCTTTGAAGCTGCCATCCCTCCTTTTTTATTTTCCTCTTTGTCCTGAGCTTTCTCAGTTAGAAATTGGTCAGAAGTGGTGTGATATGAATAGCTGGGGGTGTGGGTGGGAGAGCAGGTTCTCTGTTTCATGGGGATGGGGAAAATGAGAAATGATTTTTCAGTAAAGATAGATTGTTTTGATTTTTGTTATATAATTATCAAAAAACCATAAACCCTTGTTCATAAAAATTTCTTTCATAATAAGTATTGTAAGGTAAATTGCATTGTTCTTCATTCAATATTTTGAGAGTCGTTACATGTTGCCAAACTTACAGAATTCTACCATAAAATAAAAAAGGAGTATTCTGCAAGAATCCTATTCCACTTAAAAGTAAGGGTGATATTTAATTTTCCTATTCATGGATTGCTTTTATTATTTATGTTTTCTCTGTATGGTTAAAAGCATCAATGAAAAAATCTTAAGGGTATAAAAATCATGGAAAGAATACTAATCTTTTCATATACAGATTATATTTGTGTGCATTAAAGTTTTAACAAACTTGTGATGCAGGAAAAGCTTTTGGAGGTTGTGCCTCTTATTTGGGGACCTCAAATTGTAAGCTCAGAGTTTTTAACCACAGTTACACATTGAAGGTATTTATCAACTTCTATTTGATGGTAGGTAGGCACAGTATTTTCAAATAATAGATAACTGTTGTCTTGATCTTAAAGACTTGTTTCCATTAATATGAAAAGTGTTGTTTGATTTTCAAAATGCTGCACTTTATTTTTAGTCATATATTAAGTATTAGAATATTGAACTTCCTACAGAAGTCTGAATATAAAAATTTATTGCATTGAAATGCTGTGCTCAAGCTTTCTCCAGAATGGCTTTTTCATGCTTTCACTTGTGTATGCAGAGTGTTGCTGTGCTTTGATCTGATATCTTTAAGGAATTTTTTTTTTTACTTTTTCACCTCTTCAAATCCAGAACACTACAAAGAAGTCTTCATCTAGTAAAGCAAAAGCCACTAAAACCAGAAAACAAAATACTGTAACTGAGTAATTAAGATTTATGTAAAAACTGCCATGGATAAAAATGCAGGTTTTTTAGTATAGAAACATTATAAAGCCAAACCTTGAGACCAAATACCTGTGAAACTGGTGGCTTCTTTTGGTATAGTTTGCACTTGGGATGAAACAGATGCAAGAACACTGAAAATCCACTGTGTAAACCAGTGTCTTGATTGTAGACTAATGCTTGACAGGCTCTTGTTTAAAAGGTAGATCTATACAAATGGAAGTTCACTTCTGAGTTCCACAGGGGATGCTTTGAGTCCCAATTACACTTACAAAGGAAGTATTATGCTAAGGAATTTCTCTGGTAAACTATGAGCTTGATCTTTGATGACAAATGAAATCTAAAAGTCAATTGTAATGCAACACTGAAGGATAATTACATCTTTCACTGTTCTTGAAACGTGTTATGGAACTTTTAAGCTATGCTTTATTTCCAAACATTTTGCCTTATGTCACTCAAAAGTTCATCCAGCGTATAAACAGTGTGATACCCTGCTGAAAGTTTATTTGTACTTAAATGTTTGTTTCTGTGCTACAACTGGAATGATATAAATACTCTGCATAGGGCAGTGTGATGACAAACTTGTTAGATTGCATTACTTACAAGTTTTACAATATATACTATAACAAGATACTGATTTCTATAATTCAGAAAGTCCTGGTGCAGTTTCCTCAGATACAGGTATTCACTGTAGGTGTTGTTAACATATCTGCTTTCACTAGAGCAGGTTTTTTTTTCTTTAAGTGAAACTTCTTCCCTTGGCTCTGTTTTTCAAACTGAGGAGTAATTATGATTTTTAGAGGAAGAGAACTGTGTTTTCTGATGGTTCACAGCCAATACATTTAAAATACTGTTTGATTTCAAATACTTGCACGTTTTGGGGAACTTTTGTTGTTAGACTTGGGTATTTTGTAGACTTCTTATTTCCATCAACTGTGCAACAGTAGAGTATGCTGATACCACTTTATACTAATCTTTTAAAGCAAAGACTAAAACTGCCTGTTGATCAAAAAAATTGCAGCAGCAAGGTTATTTCGGCACGCCTTCATTTGAAAATTGTACTTATTGCTAGGGTATCAATGAGCATCTGAGAGTTACTGCTGCCTTTCTTTGGGTAAGATATGGTTTGAAGTGGATGGTGCCTGGGACCACAAAACTTAGAGGAGGAAAAAGTACTGTTATATTTCTAGGGTAAACAAGTGTTGTCTGTTTTTTCTACAGTACAATCAGGCTACCGAAGATCACATTAAACCTTAAACTGAACTGTTGTTTAAATTAAAAAGATGGTCATCTCTTAACCAGTGAGTACATCATGTAATAGCAAGTAGTCATAAATTGTTTTCATTCACTTTGAGTTGCCAGTTCTCTCACTTCTTCATAGCATAGCAAAGTTATTCTCCAGTGAAATAATCTAACCCCTGATCAGGCTTTGAGTAAGGGGCTGAATCTTAATGGTCAGATGTGTCTCATCTTGATTCTTCGTGCTCAGACAAGCATTACTTTCCTTGTGTTCCTGTATCTTGTAGACTGCACAGCAACTGAGAAAAAAACTCCTTTTGATTAGATGCACCCATTCTAAACAGTCAGTATATGGTGTTTAAGATCATCCTAACCTCCTAGATATTTTCTCCTGTCAGTATTTTTTCTTTTTTTTTTTTTTTTAAAGTCAACTTGCAGAAAATATGGGAAACTTGTCTCATATAACAGCTGAGGATGTGGCTAGGTTAAGGCAGGAAACTGCTACCCACAATGCAATGTTACATACACTACCACTTAATAAAATTTATTTCAAACATGCTACTGACAAAACCAAAGAAAAATAATATCCTAACTATGCTAGTTAGTACACTAAATATATCTAGGGAAAAGTGAAAGTAATCTCTCTAGAGCCTTTCCTGCTTCTAGGATACAATGCTACCAGTAGTTAAACCAGAGCAGATCTCAGCAGTTAAAAGCAGTGACCTATTTTTAGAAAATATTCATATTTCTCTGGAAATTAGTGATTATGTGCTTTTTAATAACAGTCAAAGTTATTTTATACACACAGAATTAAGATAAGTTCTCTTCATAGATTTTTCTGGTTGGCAAAATATCTTCTTAGGCCATTTGAAAACCGGCAACTTTTTGTGCTTCATCCCATTTTCACTGACTCTTACCTTTACTGTAGCCAAGCAGCCTTTTACCTCTCCTTACCACTTTTAATC
The DNA here is from genome assembly GCA_013397175.1 of Platysteira castanea. Taxonomy (NCBI): domain Eukaryota; kingdom Metazoa; phylum Chordata; class Aves; order Passeriformes; genus Platysteira; species Platysteira castanea. Next base: position 468,918 of record VYXC01007504.1, on the reverse strand, counting down.
TATTTGTAGGTTGGTGTGAAAGTATTTTGCATGTCACACATGGGAAAGGAACTGAAAAGAGGGAAATTTACCTTCCTCACTCCTGAAGATTTAGGGGTTCTAGTTGTTTTATTTGATTGCCTGCAATTGAAGAGTCTAGTAATTTGTGAGAGGTAAATCATTAAGTTGAATTCTAAGATAAATTTAATAGACTCAAATCTTCTGTGAATATTTCCAAATATCAGACAGAGATACATATGAGGTCACTGATGCTGCTGTGCCATAAATGTCTTAAAAATCTTGTTCTGGATATATTCTTGTTTCTGTTTGTTTTTAAATGCATGTATTTTAAGGGTGATCCTCTTACAGAACATTTTTGAAGCGCTTGCCTCTCTAGTTAGAGAACACTTATCAAGAACAGCTGCTGTAGTGCTGTGGATCCTATCCATGGACTCATGGTGGTCTGCTGAACAACGTTCTTCAAGTTTGACAGGTGAGACAGAGACTCTCCAGTGCCACTGCTTTTGGATGAATCTAGCTGTGGTTGGAGAAAGTGCATCTTGCCAAAATATATGGGTAAGACCACACACAGTCTTTAAAATAGTTATTGTAAGCTTATTTTTAGGCAGTATATGTCTTGACAGTTCTTTTATTTGCATGCCAGTTTCACTGCTGGTTATAGATTTTTCATTTATTTTAGTAATGGCAATTGCAGATTTAGATCTATGTTTGTAAAGCTTTTGCACAACATTTACACTGGAAAAATACAGACTTGTTACTTTCAAACCTCAGTCAAGATTAGAGAACAGATTTCAAAAAATATTAAGGCAGAGTATTTACGCTCTTCAGATTTGGTGTCATTGTTTTTATATTCAACCCATTTTCAGGAGCATAGTTCAGCAATAAAAATTTGCTTCTGGTTTTGAAGTTATACCAATTTTAGTAGCTTCTGTGCTTGTATAAGTCTGCAGCAATGTAGATTTAGGACATGAAATTTGTTCAGTAAGTAATAAAAACGAATTTTTTTTTTTTAAATTGTGTACTTATTAAATACTGAATTTAGAATCTGTATTTTATATATAACTCCTGAACAGTATTTTTCATGTATATTTTAATATGTTGAATATTTTTTACATTGTAAGTGCCTGCTTCAACAGTTGGCTCCATAATGTGTATTTAAAATATTGTATGTTTAACTGACAATGTAGAAGGGGGTTGCACCCTGTAGAATTTCTGAGTAAACAATACCCGTTTGCTAACTTTCAGAGCAGATGTTTTTTAAATACCCCAAGAGAAATTAAATATAGTACTGGAAAGGAATATCATAAACCATTGATTGGGTAGTGATGCTTAAAAGTTATGGATTCAGAACGACATGGTTTTTTTCCCTAGTTCTGTACTTTCCAGATTATCTTGCATAATTAATGCATGACTATTTCTCAACAGAACTTTACTCACATTTTATTACTTAACATTGCATAGGACTGTTGTTTATAGCACTGGACTTTACAGACAATTAAGGAAATAGTCCCTGCCCTGAGGAATATACAATTAAATATATGCAGCCAGCCATTTAAGTAAAAGTATGAAAAAGAGGGAAGAGAGAAACCCCATTATAATGAACAGCAGTAAAAAATAAGTGAAGAACTTCATGGGGAAGGGAGAGTAGTTAGTTGTAATTTTATTATTAACTTTCTCCACATATTCTACTATGAAGTGCTTTAGTTATTTGTGTGCAATTAGCTGGTCTTGTTTTCTGCTTGAACTTGAGCATGATAGCTGATCATCATGGTTGCTTCTCTGTTTTTTGAAAAAAACCCAACCAACAAACCAAACCCAACCCCAAAACATTTATTTGTGCAGTGATTGCATGGGGAAATACTTCTCCGCTGTTTATGATACTTACTTAAATTTGAGATCCTCAGTCCTGTAAACAATATTTTTCAGGAAAAAGAAGAAAACCCAAAATCAGGTACTTTCATCCTTTCTCCTGTTTCTCTCCATGTGTTTTTTCTCTTTCTTTTTTTTTTTTTTCTTAAAGTATTTAATACCTGGATTTGCTACTTTTTCACAGCTTGTCAACAGTCTTAAGCTTTCCCTGGTAATTAAAAATGTGTAGGGGTTTTCTATTGGAGAAGAGATCTGAAGATCATTCATAAGAAAAGAGAGTAGAAAAGAAGTTGAGTGGAAAGAATGAAATTGGAAGAAGGAGATTTAAAAAGAAAATCTTGGTTTTTAATGAGCTTTGTTTCTAACAGTATGGCTCCCATTTTGAAGAGGAGGAATACTGAAGGTGAGGCGAAATGAAGACATTGGAACAGGATGAAGAGCAGGAAGATGTAGCCCTTTTCATGGGGACAGCAAACAGGAGAAAATTGCCCTCTGGTCTCCAAGGCCATGTGAACCCCAGTTTGTTCTGAAACAGCCAGTTCAGAAGTGCTTGGCTGTGCTCAGTGTGTTATTGAGCTCCTTTGGAGGGAATTGGGCTGTCTGTCCAGAGCACTTAAAATGGCCTATGGAGGTGTGCCTGAGGAACACTAGAACTTGAGGGATGTTGGGAAGAGTATGGAAGATGTTTGTATGAGATTTCCAGTGTCTGATGTGTCGTCCTGGAGAGCTGGTTGATTTTTGCACTCCAGGAGGAGAAAGCAGGTGGCCTTTATAGACATCTGTTCAATGTTGTCCAGATAAGCAGGTGTCAGTTCTTTTTAATACACATTTTTTGTCATGCTCTGAGTAACAGACTGCTTAGTAACTTAACTGAAGGGTGGTAACGGAGAAGAAAAATAAAAGTGGATTGCAGTCATTCCTTCCACTCATACCTCTTCCTCCTCTGACCTTCCGACCCCAAAAGTGAGGAAGGCGGGCTGTTTTTAGAAAGACCCTGTGGTTTGATTGCCAGAATCCAGAGCTTTAATTTGTAAGATAAATAATGCAAGCTTTGAGGAAATACTCTGTGTAGATAGGACAGTATATGTGTTGCTTGTTAACACTTAGCTATTTTATCACTTTAACCATTTATTTCTGTTCTCTTTAGATGGATAAATACTCATTTGTTTTAAGAAGATAAATCACTATGAGTGCTTGTTGGCTCCATGAGTAAGCACCCAAAGGAGTCAGTTCTGTGGAGTATTGACAGCTGGGTAAACAGGGTTCTTTTAACTTGGAGATCCAGCCCCTAATCAAAGTGAATTGTTAACATTTCCATTTCAGAATGCATGTTCTGGGTCTGCATTTAGTCTGAGGGGTCAGAGGTGTTAAGTAGTGTGAAATTCTGTGTTTTGGCACAAAATGATGCAGATGGACAGCCTAGAAACAGTTGGTTATTGCCTATTTGAGGACAGGCTGTAGCTATGAATGGGCACTTAGCACCCAAATCGCTTCTGGAGCTGAATAGCCAAACTCCCTGTTAGTGAGTGGAATAGGAGTATGTTGGAACAGGAGTACTAAAAACTGGTATTGTTGGAAAATTCTGCAGTGTAGTCACAAATTGATCCAGGCTGAAAAATACATAGTGTTTGCTTGTATTTTCTAAATTCTCTCCTGCAATCATTCTGCTTCTGGAGTGGTGCTTCAGTTGTTCCAGGCCTGAAAAGACTGGAATCAAGGTTATCATTGTTTGAAGAATCAAAGCAATCTCTGTTTCATGCATTTCAGAGATCATGTTAATTGGTTAATATTTGCATGGAATAATTTAGGCACGGCATTTTAAAGAAACCTTTATTTTAGGTGTGTGGGATCTGCATTCTAGATTATTTCCTACAACTTATTTTGTACTAAAATCCATTAGATGAGGTTGGCTGCAAGAGTTCTGTCCTCTGTGATACTCTTTGGATTCTATAGTCTGTAACTGTGATGCCGGAGCAGCTCCTTGTAGTCAGACTCTTTGTGTATTTTGGGAACCCATGGGGATGTAAGGCTTGATGCTTCCAGACTGTTTTTTAAGCTCAAGCAGTGCTCTGGGCAGTTGCTGCTTTGCCAAAACCGATGCTGAAGGAAATGTGGCTTTTTGTGAGCCAGAGGTCATTCCCATGACATGGGCTTTGGGGTTGGGGCTCTCAGAAATAACTGTAATCTCTGAAAAGTGTAAAATGTAGAACATTTATCTTTCACAGTTTGTGCCTCTATGTCTACATAGGCAGAGTATGTCTAATTTTAAAAAGAAACTTCAGTAACTGGGATTTGGGGAATAGGGCAGAATAGTCAATTTATTTTGTCATCGTTATCCTATTCATTTGGTAAAATTATTAATTGTCCTTTCTTCAAAGTATTTTAAATTACTTTTATATTTTTCTTAATGAACATCTAAATGTTTTCTTGCAGTTTAAGTCCAGTTTTGCCCAGTGTGGGTTTGAAGCAGCTTTGGAGCTGAATGTTTATATTTCAGTTTTGGGAAAAATGATACCAGTCTGTTCAGAAATGGAGTATTTGCAGTAGTAAGTGGCATCTTTACAAGCTAAACATAATGATAAAAGAGCTGAAGAAATAACAAATTTTGTTGTCATTTGGACAAAATTACAATGGAATAGCCTTTGGTTTGTCATTTAGCTTCAGCAGGATTTATTTTCCTTCTCTTTTAATTGAAGAACAAATCCAATTCATAACTGAATGCAATTCAATCTTCTCATTTTCTGATGTGGGTAGAAAATATGTTTTATCTGTGTATAGGAGCTACAGTAATTCAAGCTTTATTTTTCCTTTTGAATAACTGAAATAAACTTAGAGACAGACATTATTATGCCCAGTTTTTTAGAATTCATATATTTTACAGAACAGTTACTTTTTGAGTGGTTTTCTGTTCTGCTCTCATCAGTAACTATTCCTAGATTGGACATGTGACAGATACACAGTAAAAATAATATAGGTTTTTCTACAAGATTGCCTAATTGTTTAGAGATAAAATCTGAAGAACTTGAAAATAGAACTATTCCCAGCTGATAGGCTGGGTTTGGGTATTTTCCTTATTTGTTTGGTTTTCTTTTGTTTGCTTGTTTTTCCTTGTATTTGTGTTCCTCTGCTAGAACAGTAAGCTTAGCTATACTCTACACTGGAAGAATAAATTGATGAAGTTAGCACAGAAAATCTACAATTAAGGTTTCCAGTGACCCTCCTTACAGCCCTGCTGTATTTGGTACATTACAGTAGTGTTAATTGATTGCAATTTTTTTGTCATGTCTAGAACTCCCAACTCACTCTTTGCATGGAAGGAGTGCTGCTCACTTCAGAGCTGGTTACTCAGAGATTTTCTCGTTACTGATTGCTCATTCCATGGCTGTTTGCCATCTTTCCTGCACAGTATTCAAACTCTAGTCTGAAGAATTACTAACTTTCATGTGCTCTGCTGGCACACGTCACACTATGAGAATACTTAACAAATGTTAATTACTTTCTTCTCTTCACAGTACTCTTGGGAGAAATATGTTGCTTTCCATGTCAGATATATAGTTTGGCTGGGGGTATGTAGAGAATAAAATTTAAAAAGTAAAAGACAAATATAACCAAAAACTTCTCAGTCATTCTCCAGTACACAGCTGGGGGGTACTTTTTGTGAAAATGCTTAGCGTTATCTCTACATCTTTATAAGTTTAGCCAGCTCATTTTGTCAGTGATGGATGTGTGAACTGGTAAAATCCAGTGCCATCATTTAAACAGGGAGTGGGTAGTTATTGATCACCTCTGAAAGGGGGCACAGCTAAGTGGAGTATTCTGGTCTACTGTGATGTTTCTGTATTCTTGTACATATATGAGCTTCATTGCTAGTGTTTACCAAACATAAAATTGGCAATTTGGAACTAACAATGTCCACGTTTATGATCAAGAGCCTGTGCTTTTATAGATTCCAGTGGAGACCAGATTTCATCACAATACTGGAAATGATTGATTGAGGCTACAAGTCTCCTGCACCTGAATACCAGAGTCTTTATGTGGCCTTAGCTCCTGACACACTGACCATGTAGTTGTTGGGTAATTTCCTGTTGAAAATAGATGGTTTTGTTCAGCTCTTCATGCGCCCACAGTCTTATTTAAGTCATTGTTATACTATCTCCACTTTGGGTAAAAAAAAACAAAACAAACCCCACAAGAAACGGTGTTGATAGAAACAGGCCTTATGTAGCATTAATAAATAAAGGCCTTTGTTACGTGTCTAAACTTAGAATCATAGAAATTTCAATCCAAGCTCTGACCAGTGATTTGGTGTTTTTTGTTGGCTTTGGGTAGTCGTTTGAGCTTGGCATGCATCTGTCCTGGCTTGATTATTCCCTTCATTTACCATAAATCAGGAATGATTATGCTGAAGTTACTGCAATTTTATGAAAGTAAGAGCTGTAAAAAAGCAGAGAGAATGCTTTAGTGGTAAAGGGCTGTAATCTGGTGCTTGAGAGATGAGATTAGACTCCTGTTTGAACCTTCAGGCCTTGAGGTAAATTATTCTGTCCTTCAGTTGATCATCTGTAAAAAGTTTTGGTTTTTTCTTAAACATCAACAAATTTATTTTTGAGGGCTGTTTAGATGCCAGTGATGAGGGTCATAGGAGTACCAAGATTAACTAAGTTTACCTCTGCTGTGCTTGATAAAATTTTTAGTCTCTTGTAACTCTGAGAAATAAAGAAGGCTGCCTGATACTTTGCTATGAAAGTGAAGATTTACACTACTCAAATAGCTGAAATGCAAAGTAATACTATGATTTATTTTGTCCACCAATCAGCATTGAAGAACATTTGTTTTGTAGAGTATTAGCATCTTTCAATTGATTTAAACCCCTTAATGGAATCTCCTACAAGTTTTCCGATGCCAGGTTTTCTGCTGCATTTCTTCCCACTATCAAAGTTAATATCCTGGGAAATGCTTGAGTTAGCTGCAGAAGTTGCTAGTGGCTGTGGTACTGTCGTATTTGTGGATTTGTGTTGCTACTGAGCCTGTGTCACTAGGGAGTTTCTCAAATTTCAGAAGGGTGCAGAACGTAAGCAAGTGCTCTACTTAATCTTGTCAATTAAACATCACCGTGGAGTCATCAGAGTACAGTCACTGCCTGTTCCTCGTGCCTCTCTCAGTAAAACTCATTTCTTTGTTAAAAAAAAGAAATCAGGACACTTACAAATCTTGTGTAAAACTAGACATTTCAACCGAGATCAACATTTTGTTGTTCAAAACAGGATAACAGCTGTGACTTTGTAAGCTACTGTTAGTGGTTTTTAGAAGCTAATTTGTCAGCTCGCTGGCACGCTGAGCTCATTTGCCAAAAGAAGTTGATGTCATCTCCCATATCGTTCTTTGTCAGAGCTCAGCGTCTCCTCTGCTTTAACCAGTGAATCCCAAATAGAACATTACAGACCAGGGCTGTTTGCCAGTGGCATTAGTTTTCTGTTTATGTAACTTCAATTTAGAGCTTTCGTGACTAATCACAAAATTCAGTCGTCATGTGAGAATTGATCACCCCCTTATCTGTATCCTCTATTCATAATATGTGGCTCCTTTCTTTGTGCTTTGAATTAAAAAAAAATGTGACAAGCAGAAATGTTTATTATTTTCAAGTATTGCTACTTAATTTATTCAAACAGCATTCATTGTGGTTTATTACTTCTTGTTCTTCATCTAGCACAAAGTAAGGACTTATTTAATGACCACAGCTATTGACTAAAAATAAGGTTCTTGGAAGAATGAGTGAATGTCTAAATCAGTGATTATCAATTAAATGTCAATACAGGACATTGTTTCAACACAAAATTGTTTATAATTACTGTTGTACATCCTTGTCAAACTGCAAATCCACATATTGTCAGGTTCTGTCTTACTGCTAAGAAGTAATTGCAACACTGTCAGGGAATTTGGTGGAACCCCAGTAGTTTTCATCTTCTGATAAACTGCTCAGTGGCTTTTTAGTAGTTTAGTAGCCTCAGTGTCTCAGTAACTTTACAGTATGTAGTAGGATATAAAGAAGAGTTCCTTTTTTGTATGATACCAGCCAAATAAAAGCTGAGAAATTTAAGGGTAGAAATAGTTAATTTTTGCACTAGATCAAAGTCACTTGCAAGATCTACCAAGGATCTTCATAGAATCATAAAATGTCCTGAGTTGAAAGGGACCACAAGGATCCTCAAGTCCAACTCCTAGCCTTGCACAGGACAGCCCCAAGAAAAACCCACTTATCCATCCTGGAGAAGCCAGAAAGCTGATGGCAAAGTTATTTAGAGTAGTGAAATGATAATTGTGTGGAGTCACCCAAGGATTGCACAGAATTGAGTGGGTGACAAAACAGGTGAAATCCATTGCTGATAAACCCATGTGAACTCTGTGCTATTTATTTTCATAGGAAAACACTCATACTGGAGAGCTCTAAAAGCTTGGTGGGTGAGGCTTAGTGGTTGTCAAAAATAGATTGGATTTAAGAGGAATCGAGAGTATCCAAGCAAAATGGTGTTACTAATAGTTCTGCTGTTGTTTTCATCCAGTTATTAAAAACAATATTCTAGAACTGAATGAATTCTGTACAAGGAGGAGAAAATAAACTGGCAAGGTGCTAAACGCCTGGGAAGACACAACTGGGAGGGGAATATGATAGAAATCTGGAATTATGAGCAATGCAGAGAAAGTGAATAGAAACAATTATTTCCCTTTTTCATAACAAAAACTAGAGGCACCTAATTAAATTATCAGATGGCAGGCTTAAAATGAATACAAGGAAGTAGTTTTTTAACAGTGCATAATTAAAGTGTTGAATTAATCAACAAGGCACTGAAGAAGCCAAAAATTACTGTAGCTTAAAAAGGATTAAGAGAAGATCATGGAAGTGAAGTTTATCTCTAGCTATAAAACACAGTTGACTAGTCACAACCTTAGGCAATGCTTTAGGTCTGTCAGAGACAAAACCAAGGAGGGGTTTTCCCTAAGAATTCAGTACCGGCCTTTATGGAGAGAACTTGATCTCTGTGCAGATCCCTCTTCTGAAGGGTTTGTGTATAGATAAGCTGATAACAGCACTGAGATTATAGTGCTACATACTGTGTACCGGGGTATTACCGTGGGGGAAAAGTCACCAAATCTTCAAAGATTTGATCTAAGTGCGTAAATGAGTAGGTGCTGTAAAATCAGGATACAGGAACTTAAGAACTTTAATTGCTTATGCCTGTAAAGGTAAGTGGGCTATGCTTCTGTGGAAGTATTTTCAAAAGTATATAATCTGAGTAGTATTCACTGGCTTTGTAATTTATTGATGATCCACACATTAATATTTCACTGTGAATTATAACAACAGTAAGGTGTTTCCCAGTTTCATTTTATCATGTTAGTCACTCTGAGGTTTTCTGATTTCCCCATTTAAACTCATCTTTATTTTGGTACCATTTTTAAGCCTTTTTTGTTTGGTGCTCTAGTTGTTCTTCTTTCTAATGATTTTGCCTGATCTTTTTGGAAGAATTAGCCTATTGAAAGCTGTATGACTACTTTCAATAGCTGTATGTGTTATAAAAGTAAGGATTCATATAGGCCAGGAATTACTACTTCAGGAAGTCTGGAAAATGCTAGTTTTCAATTATCTGTATGTTAGTCTTATCACAGAGTCATGGAATGGTTTGGGTTGGAAGGGACCCTTAAGATCATCCTGTTCCACCACCTGCCATGGGCAGGGACACCTTCCACTATCCCAGGCTGCTCCAAGCCCTGTCCAGTCTGGCCTTGGACACTTCCAGGGATGGGGCAGGCACAGCTTCTCTGGGCAACCTATGCCAGTCCTTTTCTGAAGGAAACAGCCCCATTGAAAGGTATATGAATACCCAGGGTATTAAAGCTACTAAAATTCTATTAGTTCATCTAAAATGACTGAATTTGAGGAAAGATTAATTTGTGTATTTAGTGTATCCTACTTTTTTTTCCCTAGAAGTGTGCTTTGATGAATCTCTTTGGGCATAAATTTGTGTCCATGTCATCCTTAGGTATGTTGCCCTGGGTTTTTTGCTAAAGCCTTGTTTTCTGTAAGCCTTTTGTTTTTAACCTTAGAGTCAGAGATTTTCTCACACAGTTATGTAAATAGAGCCAATGTTTACTTAAGTATTGAAATGTGTATAAAAATAATGTAGTGTCAATAAACCGTAGTCATTTGCTTCTTTCTGCTGAACCTGGCAAGTGTCAAAGCATCTTTATTGTGTCTCCGCGGACACAAGGTATGAACAAAATTAAGCCTTAAGGTGTGCTTAATAATGAAAAAACTCCAGTGGCATTTAAAAATATAGCGTTGTAGATAATAATTTATAATGTCTTAACATGCTAGATAGACAAAATGTACTGAAATCATAATGTATGTATCTGTTATTCAACACTTAATTTGAGATTTTTCTTTTCTTTTGGTTTTGCATTCAGCATTTATCATCTTAGATTTCAACCACACACCTTTATGTATGCCTGAGGGTGAACTTCATACATCTCTTTATGGATTAGAAACACAGAAAATTATCACATTGCCACCTGGACTGATTTATCCTCATATTGTCACAGATTTATGATGATCACATTCAAACACTTTGTATTTTCTTTGCCAGATGTTTCAACACATTAAACTAGTAAATCAGAACTTCCTTTTGACGGATTGATTGGTGCAAATATATTTAATCTCATCTAAAACATAATCAAACTCACTTCAAAAACATTGGTACCATGTTTGGGGATTGCAGAAAGACCACACATATTGTCAGTAGTTCTTTAATGGTTGCATAAAACACAGACCTGTTTTCCCAGAATTTTGATTATTTCCAGAGTTAGTAGGTAAAAGTTTCTAACTTCCCCTTCCTCTTTCTCATCCATACCAATAAAGAGTAGCAGTTTTGTGGTCTGACTGATTTCTGCATCACCGGATGATTGTGTAAAGCCTCACCTCTGTCAGTTGCTAACAAGGTTAGCTGCTTTTGAGCTGGTTTTCCTTTCTGTTGTTCTTAGATTAAAAATGGAGTATCTGTAGTAAGACAGGCATACCTTTAGGCTTCTCCTCCTCCTGCTTGCGAATGATCCCATCTCCGAAGAAGTTTTGAAGATGGTCCATTGTTTTTGTTTTCTTTTTTTTTTTTTTTCTTCAAGTGACATGTAAAATTCAGATCAGCAAAAATTTGTTTTTATATTTTGATAAATGGCTCTCCAGGGCTGGATTGTAGGGTGAAATTTTTGTTCTATGACCACCTGCCTACTCACTGTACGTGCATGCTTATCTGTGAAGGTGGTGGAGAAGGGCATTTCAAATGCAATTATTTTTTTTGTGTTAAAAATGAAAATGACATTTATTTCAATGTGTAGACTTCATGGACTTTTTTGGTGTCTGATGTTACTGTAGTAGTACGACCTAATGGCAAACATAACCCTCTCTTAAACAGCAAATTAATTTTGATTTTTCCAGAATGTTGTTACATTTTTCATTTGCTTAATTGTTGTAGCAGTGTGAGTATTTTGAAAGGATGTAAAACTGAAACCACTTTATCCACATGTGCCTGCTGATTGCTGGAAAAGCCTGGTGTATGGGTTGAGCCAGAAAATTAGCATAATATTGGCATATGTGGAGCATCATTAGTAGTTCCAAATAAGCGTCAAACAAATAGTGTTTGGGGTTTTTCTCCCTAGAAGTAGCAAGTAAATAACTTTGCTAAAATGTAAACAAAGTGGGAGGAATTTGTCTTATTATAACAAACCCATACTGAGTCTCTTCTTCATGTATTTCACTATTTTGCCTATAGCAGGACCAGGACTGGTTACTTAGGAAGAAACTATAAGAATTATGCAAGGGGACAGCTGTGCAATAGCCAGCTCAAATAAGTGGAAAAAACCCACCTGACCATCAGTCACTGATTTAAGTTTCTGACATACAAACATATTTCAAAAGTTATATATAACAGGAATTTAGGAATCCTTTAATTCAACTCTTTGAAGTCTTTCTGCTTTCCATCAGGGCCATGGCATACAGCTGATGTGCAACAATACCGTATCTCATGGTTTTGATGTTCTCGCCAGAAGATCCTGCAGTGACAGAGGGAACAGTTCTGTAACACTTTGACTTATGGCCCTTCCATCTCATGTTGACACAATTATTTGGTATTTTATCCACCACACAGGTGTTTCATATTGATATTGACAAGGAGAGATTTGCTTTTAATGCCTGTGCTGTTTTCAGTGATTGAGCATACCCAGAGATAAGTGGGTTTTGCTGTGAATTCCAAGAGAAATGTCTCGTGTGTGAGAGCAAAACTGAGTGCAGTCTCTCCACTGGATGAAGAGGAACATTTAGCGTGGTTTGCCTCTGAACCCTTCTGTTGCTCAGAATACTTTAACCTCATAGAGTTGGATATAGAGTTTTAAAAGCACTGGGCAGTTCTAGTTTTGAAACCTTTTGGGTCTGTTGCTGAGGGCTGCTCACTGCCTTCAGTTCCAGGACAATGGATGTCTGAACCTTGTTGGTTCTCATTACAGTGTTCCCTGGACCAGAGGATGGGTCTTGTTAAAGCCCATGTCCCTCCTCAGTGGTAAATCTCTCAGTGATGGCAGAAACTTCTGTTGTAACTCTTAAGTACATTTTATTTCTGGTGTTAACCAGGCATGAATCTCCTTTTCCTGTTCACTTACGGATGAATAGTTGTTGTAAGAGGGATTCATTTCATTAACTTCACATTTCTGCTTGTCAGCGTATGCACCTGAGCGAGTAAGCATAACCTTCTTTCTCTAGCCAGCAGTGAGAAACCAGCAATTTTAGGTAGTGATTCCCATGAAAAGAAGGGTCTAAAATCAGTCAGATGAATCATAACATGTTTCTCTCCAGTGCCTTGCTTGGAAGGAAGCAGAGTCCAACTCAGACACAGCTATTTCTCCCCCCACCCAGAAACATCACCCACAGTGTCCGTGTTCCACACTCAAACTGATGGAGAGCAGGGCTGGGAAGTGCAGTTTGGTACAATCAGACTTTTTGCCGTAAATGTGTGTTGCCATACTTGTCACATGGTGTTTGTCTCTGGGGCAGGTGCTTAAAGTACTTTTTCCACTGTTTTGTGTGAATGGTGCAAAATAGTGTTACTGACTTCTAAGTTTCTCTTCTAAGCTGTGTAGCTGGACCTTAATCTCAGATATGCTTGGGTTTTCTTTCTTTTTAAATGTGCTGACTTAATTTTTCTTAGAATACAACCACTTCTCTTATAGTTTAGTTAGAATTGACTGTGTTCTTCTGTTACATTTCCATACCATGTTTGTATCATTAAAGCTTCTTAAATAAATACAGCTAAGAATTTTAAATTTTGTTAGGGTAATCTGTGTCATCTTTCCTTTTCCTTTGGTAATTAAAAAAACCCCAAAGAAATTAAAATAATCTGTCAGTCAGTCCTAAGGCCTTAAGACAATCATCACGTTTCATCTCTGAAGCAGATCCTGCAGTCGGTTTTGTAAATGAGCATCTTTGCTTGTGGAAGCAATTCAGTGAGGCTTGGCTGGGGAAGGAACATGTCCTGAGCTATTACAAATGTAGGAGCAGCCCACTGAAGAGACTCTTGCCACAAGAGAGAACCTATACCTGACTTCCAGCACTTCTTGGGTGTATTGGAACTTCTGATTTTGGATCAGGCCATTAATTTCTTGAAATCTTGTGGGAATCTAATATTAATGATGATATTAGTGACTGCAGCTTCAGTTTAACTGAGTTCTGAGCTGAGGAAATAGTTTACCTTTCCTCGTAAGCCTGTCCTCTCTTTCTGGCTGTGGATGGTATGTTCTCCCTTTCCCAGGCTTGTGATTTAGATGTCATCTTCAATTTCTCAAAGATTTACCTCAGAGCAATTATGGCGTATCTTGCTGCTGAAAAATTTGCAAGATAACAGTATTTTCTTCAAACTTTTAAGTCAAAGTTTAATGTCTTGTGATTTATTTTAATTAACTCTGAAAGACATTGATTATTTTAGATTATTTTTTTCTTTGGCATGTGAACTCCTTTGAAAATGTGTCTGCACAGTTTCTTTGTACTCTGTGATTGGGGCATGTAAGTAATCTGTGATAATAAAAATTAAAGGCCATTCCAAGAAGAATGAGAATAGTTTGTAAAATAAAATGCATGATCTAAATTAATTTTTGTGGGCAGATAATAGTTAAGATGAGAAACTCTTTTAGTGCAGATACTTATTTTTTCTGAGTTACTGTTTCAAGTTGATTTTCATTGGCATTGAGTTATTGTCCTCAGTAGCAATTGAAACAGTGAATATATTCTCACTTGTGTTGCATTTAGAAAGTTTATTTCTTCTGAGAAGAAGAAAATAGGTGATGTTAAACATTTTTTCATTTCAGGTTGAAGTAAAATAAAAATATAAGCAAATCTTAGTTCTTAAACTTTGAATAATATTGTTAGAAGCAGAAAATTCATACTGGGACAACTCTGTAATCAACAGAGCTGCCTTCTGTTTAATGGAAAGGCTCAGTGAGTCCTGCTCAACCAAAGCTGGAGCAATCACTACAGTCTGTGCTGCTCAAAAGGATGATTTTCTTTCTTTCCTTTTTTTTTTCCTCCTCTAAAGTAGAGATTCATGTGGACTGAATTCCCTTTTACAAAATGGGCATGTTTCCCAGGAAAAACATGATACTTCACTAATCAGGATGGAGCCTTATCCTGCAATGGGACCTACATTTTGGTCTTTTCACCACATCATTGCTGTTTTCTACATGGACAAAAATAGATATAGAGTAAACCAACCCCAAAAGTCAATTATAGGGTTTTATAGTGATGTACTGTGAAAAATTTGGTCATGTTTTTCATTATACAGAATGTTCTTTCCGAAGACATAAACAGAAAAAAAGCACATATGTTTGATTTTAAAAATAACTGTGCTTAGCTGTTTAAAAATGCTGGAGACATTTTGGATAGTTCTAAATGATCAGCATCATAATTACATGATAAAACTTCTGTGTAAAGAACTATCTGGTTTATAATTATTTAACTGTTGGGATTTTGGGGTTCAAGAGGTATACTTTGAAAAAATTTCTCATACATATCTGAAAAGTCTGACTTATTCATCTTCCTCTCCTCTCTAATCAGGAAGTAACTGTTAAATCTGTGATGTCAGTTTAGGGGGAATGATTTAATTTAAAAAGTATTAACATGTGAAAGAAATATTGGAATGAATGAAAACAATTTGATCCACTGACATTTAAACCAGTCATTATCCTAGGAAAGCGTAGTGCAGGAGAGATGCTGAGGTAATAACTACAATTACAGTATCAAAGCAATAAAAACTTAATATATAATAATATAATTATAAATGAAAGCCACATTTTTTCAGTTGTGGGTGCCTGAAGTTCAATAGATAAATCCATATTTGGATATCCACAGAAATGTGGTAAGACTTCCATAGGTGTGGAGCTCTGGCAATGTCACATGTCTCATGGCAAACTGCAAATGCTCAGCACTTCTGCAAATGAGTCCAAGTCCATTCAGGTTTCTACATATGGGCATTAATATTTCAAAAGTCAGAATTACAAATGTTGAGAGGTATATGAGTGAGAATAATTACTTTCTGAAGAAAAGATGCTGTTGGGTTTTTAGATAGCCTAATTCGTTACATTTTATTCTTGCTGAATTTAGAATCCTTGTATGATAGAACGATTTGGGTTGGAAGGGACCTTAAAGACCATCAAGTTCCAACCCCCTGCCATGAGCGGGGTCACCTTCTTCTATACCAGGTAGCTCCAAGCCTCTTCCAACCTGGCCTTGAACACAGGGATGAGGCGGACAAAATTTCTCAACCCACTGCATAGACCTATTCTCTTGTCTCGCCATCCTCACAGTTAAGGAATTTCTTCCTAATATATAATCTAAATCTTGCCTCCTTCAGCTTCACTCCAAGCCCTTGTAAAAAGTCGTTCCCCAGTGTTTTTATAGGCTCTCTTTAGGCACTGGAAGATACTTTAAAGTCTCTCTGAATCCTTTTAGATTGAGTCTGATACAGTTTCTAATAAATGTACCGGTAACTTTAGAAACCTTTATTATATGTATATTGCTAATATGTTTTCTTATTAAATTTGCTTGTTTTTTTGCTTCACACTGAAACTATGTATGTTGTTGCTTGCTTAGATTTATATGAAAACACCCTTCAATCTTACGCTTTAAAGGAAAATAATTTATAAAAGTTGCTGTTTCTTGAGATTTTTACATATGCCAAAGCCATTAAATGTATCATTTAATAATAGAGATACTAAGTTGGTTGCTAATTTTTAATGATTTCTAAGCAGTCTGTTTCCCGTTTGCAAATACTTTGTGTTTCCAGTACAGTGATTACAGTCAGATATCCTGTTGCTTGTGTAGTGTCCTTCTACTCCTCCCCACTGCCAGTCTGTATCATCTCTTATTTCTCCACAGAAAGCAGAACTTGCCACACCTTTTCACTGAGGTGTCATTATTTTTGAAAAGTACTTTCATTAGGATAGTGAGTCATCTCTTGACGTTTTTTGCCAAGCTGGAAAAGTTGGATTCTCTTTCTTTTGCTTTATTTTCTAGTCACTAACTTATTTCTCCTATCTGTTAAAAATGGATCCTGGGACAGGGATAATGATTTTAATATCTACTGCATGAATGAAGCATAGAGAAGTGAAATAACTTTCCACTATTACAGCTGGTGACCACAAACATTTTTGACTTACTATGGAAGAGAGCACTCCTAATAAACTGAATTATCTGCTTTAAATCTAAACTTCTATTCAGTGTTACCTGTTTTGCAGGTATGGTGTATATTTTTCTCTGTAATGTGTAGCTCCACCTTGAGATCTATATCCAACTGGTTTTGTTTGAATGGGCTCCTCTTTTTCAGGTAATCCACATTGTGTTAAATGACCTTCTTGTCCTGAGTGATGCAGGAACAGCAGCATCCCATCGTGGGGGCAGTGTGAACATGGGGGAAGGTCAGGGAGTGAGCAGCTGTGTGTTTAGCTGCCAGCTGGGGCCAACCTACCACATCGTCAGGTTTTCCAGTGTCCCAGCTTTTAACCCTTGGCAAAGGTTGAAACAGGTGCATAGATGTGTGTAGATGGAACAGGGTGAGAGTGAGGACAGCAGAGGCTGATGGGAAAATGCAAAAATGGAAAGGAAGGCTGTATGGAAAGGAAGAGGTGGATTAAATATCAAGGGAAAAGAAGGTAAAAAAGGAGAGGTGAAGAAGGGAGTTCTAAGAACAACCATTTCTCATTTTGCCTCATTTCTCAGCAAAACCAGACCAAAATATAATGTGGTCTTAGTTGCAGCGTTCCTCAAAACTCTGATGTGAACAGAGATACTGGGAGAAACTCCTTTTCTTCTTTTAACTAGGCTAAGTTTTCTCTGAAGTAGAACTGCATGAGAGGTCCTTGGGGTCAAGGTGGTGCAGGAATTCCAAAGACAAAGTAAATTATTCAGATGTATGCCCATATGTATCGCTTCTGGGCTTAATGGAATCAAATTGTGGTTACAATAAAGGGAACTTTGTTTACATTCTCTGGATCCATTTTATGTAGTTAAATCTAAGTAACGTTTCTGCTTAGGGATCATCACATACTTTAAACCAGGGCCCAGAAATGGAATGCAACAGAAAAAGAGTGTGATTAAAGTATCTGTGAAATTCACTGTTAAGTCTGTAGTCAATTCATTTAAATTTCTGTAAAAAGCACAGCTGCATTCACTAATACTATAAGTTAATCTGGCCACCTGCCTTAATATCAAACCTTCTGTCAGGAAAAGATTTAATTTTCAGATTACTCGTTGCTGGAGAAGGTCAACAAATCTTTTGTATTTTTTTTTTGTTCATGGAAATAAATGTATTTCTTTGTTATCGGAAAGTAGGCTTCAGGCAGTGTACAGCCTAAAATGAAATTATTCCATTTTTATTTTGTACAAGTGAGAGGATGCTTTCAGATGCTGCATTTGAACAGGATGAGACATTATTGTCTAGAGGTGATTACCTTTGTTTCTGGCTCTTTAAAATATTTTGTTCTTAACATAATGAAAGGTTGTGTCTATTGGTTAGCATGGAAATGAATTTCAGACTGACACTTCCATGTGCTCACATTTTTGTGTAAAGGCATGTGATGACTACTAATGTTAATGGAATATTGGAGCAAAAGTAAGGGGCAAGCCAAGCTCTTAGAGAAGACATTTGGAGTGGCCTCTTGCTGCGAGGACAACGTAGAGAGAAAACTCTTGAAGTGTAAAAAAAGGACTCTCTAAACATGGCTTTCTTTTCTTTGCTGTATGGAATTGCTCTCTTCTGATGCTTCTTGGGAAACGTAATCTTCAGGCATCATCTCCTCCAGTATTTTCTGAACATCAGGGTTTTTTTTGGCCTTATTGTGAAATTCCTTTATAATGCCCAAAATAGTTCTTGTAACTTGTTTTCTAGTTTGGGTAATCCTTGACTTTATAAGTAGATGCTGTGTATTAGCACTACCGGCCTTGTAATATTCTGACACCTTGAACTCAGAACTCAGAGGAGTCTGGGGAAGGAGCTCATCATCTGATCCAGGGACCAGCAGCACATTCCGTGAAACATACCCCTTTCTGGGGATAGCTGCCTTGGCCGAGTACCATCAGACTGTAAACAGATCTGTTTGTGAAGTGAAATCAGTTTGGAGTAACCTTTGAGTTACAGCTAATTTTTCACTGGTGAGAAGCTCTGCGGAGATTTATTGAGATCAGTTTGGCCATGAAGTTGCTGGTCACCTCCTTTCAGAGCAGTGTGGGTTATGGTGGCAGAAAGCAGTTTAATCCCCAGATACTGCGCTGAAAATACAGTCCTTCAATTGTTATTATGAGTTTCTCCCTTCATTTGAGTTTTTATTCTGAGATGCTGCTTGGTGCATCTCAACGTTTGTTAACATTTTTAATTTGCCTTTACCTGGCAGATTTTGAAACTGGTTGTAGCATTCTGAGGTTCAGCAGGCACCAGGACTGTTTTATCCAGGTAGGGATTTTTTTCTGCTGTGGTAATCTTTCAGTCTGTAATGATTAATTATGGAGGGATTGGAAGAGAATTAAATTGGTGCATGGATAGAAATTTGCTTTTTCTTTGGCTATGATTTAGTTTGAGTTGCTCATCTGTCCCTTAGGATGTTTGCCAGTGGATGACCTTACGCTTGATAAGGAACTGGCCCATGAATAGTACTATGGGTCAGTTAATGGTTACACCTTCTGGTGCTAGCATCAGATGCTCAAAATGTCTGTTATGACTTGATTTGAATAAAACTTAGATAACATCTCAGGTGAATAAATAGAATAACTTCTTAAATATTGCAAGGAAAAAATCATGCAAGGAAAAGTTACATGCAGGAATGGAAGACAAGAAGAAAAGTTCCTCGAAGACTTTTTGGAATGAGGAGACCTATGGTATTTTAGAAGTAAGGGACAGACCAAGAAAAAGTGAAGCTCATCCTTCTGTTACTATGTTCACACTGTGTATCATTTTATTTCTTCTAATCTGGACACTTGCATCTTTCTCTGTGCCTGATGAATGTTTTCAGGAGTTTATTCACTTGGGGAATGATCTGGTTCCCTTGAATGTTATCAGGGCAATGGCTTTGACTCCATGATTTTCCAAGGATTAGCCAGTCTTTGTTTTCCATGGAGGTCTGAAATAATCTGTATACAGTCTGTTGTATTTGAAAATGGAAGCTTGCTGGATGTGTTCTTTTTTGAAATGTTTTTGTGATTTTCTGATGGTTCTAAGTCATTTAGTTCTGAATGAAACAATGGAAAGGTACATGATTAGGTTTATGCTCAATTTACATTCCCTCTGCAGTATGTGTGAAGTGCAGGTTAATTGACAGCCAAACCCTTGGAGGCCAGTTGGTGACCACTGGCTTTGTAACACGCTGACTGGGGAGACATGAGCTTGACGGAAGGACAAAAACCTGGAAAGAAGGAATTCTTAGGTCTCAGCAGAATAAAGCAAGGAGCTTCCAATTCCATCTTTAGGTTTCCTTCAGACTTTTTTTTTCGTAAACCAAACAATCACAGCCACAAATTATTTCTTTACTGGTAGGATGTTACCAAAATGTTAACTATACAAAATCCATACTAAAAAATGGCAATGTTTGTATGTGTGGTATCTGGACCTTTGGACCAGCAGCAACATGGATTGGTGATTTTAGAGTAGGCAGACCTATGGGCCCATGCAGTGGATTTTGAATGCAGAATTTGGAGAGAAAGAAGTCACTTATATAAAGAACAGTATAAACTGCTGAGATTTATCTGACATACCAAGAAATACTTTTTAATCTTTGATATTTTGGGATCACCAGGTTAAGAAAAAACAGTGACCTTTTCCTTGTAAAGCAAATGTATCTTTGTGTTGTCCCAAAATGGTACTGCCAGTTGATGTTAATGTTTTTCCATTTGGTTTTCTGCATTCATAGGTGAAACTTTTTGGGTTAACTGTTGCCCTAACACTTTCAGAAAGTTTATGGTGGTAGTTGCTGCTAATTTCAGGAAGGCAGTATTAAATATTTATATTTATCCTGAAGAGCTTTTGATCCCAGCTCCATCCCACTCCATCTCTGAAGCCAGCATTTTTCTCCCGTCTGTATCAACAGTCCCAACTTCTTAGAAGTTGGAGATCATAAATAAGTATTTAAAGATATCTGAAATCTGTTTAGTTCCACAGATTCCTCTCTATTACCCACCTCCATGCCACACACATACATGCAGAGGCAGAGCTTGGTGGCCCCATAAAAACTCAATATTGACCCTAAGGCCCTCTGAAAATCTGCTTTGAAATCTTGGTTTTATTTTCTTCAAGTTTTTAATGGGTAAAGTTCATATTCACAAGTATTTAAAAGGTGTGGATCAGCACGTTATTTGCAGTGTTATTTAAAGTCCTTGGTGTTCTCAAATCTGCTCTGAGGTTTTTTTTTTTCCATTGGGATAATTATAGTGGGATTTTTTTTTTTGTTTAATTGAAAAGTATTTCTTTGTCCTTATGCCTAAATCGTGAAAATTCCCAGGAGAGAAATTTTCACATTCTGGAGTTTAGGACAGAGTTTTGCAAGACGCCTACTGTGTTTGGCTATTTCCATCTTAATAAGAAGGGCTTTATGTCTACTAAACCACTATTTCTACATTTTTATGGAATTGGGCAGTGCCCAGTTCCATAAAAAGCCATTGTACCATAGCTGCAGCAGCAGCATTTCTGCAGATCTGCTACGTGATGGAGTTTGTAGTCATAGTAAAAGAAGTTAAAAATTGAATCTAGAAACTTCAGGAAAAATGACTTTTCCTGGATGTGAAGAAAACCTGTAATTGGTTTGGGTTTTTTATGTGATTTAACTGCAGTATTTTTCAGTCACTTTCCATCTTAGACTGAGAAGATAAGGACAAAATTGCCTACTTGGAACTGTGAATTACTTCAGTATTTTCTGAATCACTGTTGAAATACTTAGAAGTGTATTGGTGTTTATGTAAATTGTTGCCTTACGTTCAGCATAGCGTCCTGAAGCTTATACGTATGGGATTAAGGGCTTCTCTTCTCCTTGTCAATTAACAGCTTCTTGTGTTTATACTGCTTTTATCCTGAATATTTTTGTTATGACCTAAGTGATAAAAAAGAATTTTGTGCTTCTATTTCAGTGCTGGGAAGTGGTAGTCAGGTAGAGCTTGGTATCTTAGTAGTCCCTTTGACATTTGTCAAATCAAAACTCTTCAGTGCCTAAAAGCCTAAACTCAGTAGCATAGATAACTACCAATATTGCTGATATATGTGCTCAACTTTCAGCAATACAGAAGATATTTAAAACTCATATAATTAAATAAATTTCTCTCTGAATAATCTAAAGATTTCTGAGGTGGTTTGAACTTTTCAGTAGAAATTAGAGGAATTAATATGAAAAAATATCGTAACAAATGATTCTTCTTCAACAGTTTTGTGTTCACTTTGTAGTGCCCAGAAGAATGTCAGTCGATGGACAGAAAACTACTCAAGTATCAATATAGTGGTTTTAAGAATATAACAAAAATTAGTCTGTTAAGACCAATTTGTTCATTTGCAGGATTTTTGTATGTTGCATGTGTAATTTCGCAAGAAAGAAATTCTTGTAAAATCTGTTTTATGGAAGTTGTTTTCCTTTAAAAAATGTTTTTAATCTGGTTTTATAAATGGTGTTAGGTATAAATGCAACATGTGTAGGACTGAAACATACTCAAAAGGGTTTCAGGAAGATTTTGGATTTGAAGCACGACTTAATAGTGTTTTAAATCCTCCATGTGAATTTATCTGCAAGCCTGTAGCAAAGTACAGGCTCAGATACACTCAGAGTGGCTGTAGGGAGGACTGGCTGTGTTTGGTTCGTATCCGAGTCCTGGGAGTGGTCTGTTATACCTCTGGTGGATCCTCTGGTGTGTCTTGTGGTGAGACCTGAGCAGGAGCTGGGCTTTCCAGGAGCTCTGGATGGGGAATGGTCTCCGTATGGCCCCGCAGAGCTCAGACACCTTCAGTGTGTTCACTGACTTGCCATCTGTTGTAAAGCATGCTGGACACCTGAGCTCCAGGCAGAAATTGCGGACTTGGGCAGAGCGTGTTTGTATCAGGAACCAAATACATATTGCTAAAGATAGTTTAGTTTCTTAAATTCATTATATTTTCCACTGAATTCTACTACTTCATTTTTTTTAAGGATCATCATTTCAGGATCTTTTTTATACTGTGTGCTGGAAGAAATAACAGAAATGAACTCATTTTTCATGTCTTGACTTTGTGTGGTCTTTTTTATTAACAAAGGCTGATACTGAATGCCAATTTCTTGTTTTAAAAAAACCCACCAAATTCAAACATGCACTTGGTGAAAGACAGATTATCACACATAGGTTAATTTTTTATTTCCACTTCTTGAGATGATATCAGACAGACCTGCTATAGCAGTTAGCCTGGAGAAATTTAGGGATATTTGGTGAAATCCTCCATGGGGTCGGGTTGGGATTTTTGTTGGGATTTTTTTTGGTTGTGTTTTTGTTAGGTTTTTTTGTGTTTTTTTTTTTTTTTTTTAACTTACAATCATCTGACCATTGCTAGTTTTTCAACTTAGATAGGATGGAATGAATTTTTTTGAACATGTATTTTTTTTCTGAGATATGAAAGTATTTTCCTGCATATAACAACATGTAGTCATGCCAACGTTCTTAAAGGATCCAGATGAGCTTAAAGAATTGGAAGGCATGTAATAAACTTTGGTCATTCTGGTGAATTTACTGGATGTTTCTGTCAACTTAATTATTACTTAATTGTTAC
This sequence comes from Platysteira castanea, assembly GCA_013397175.1. Taxonomy (NCBI): domain Eukaryota; kingdom Metazoa; phylum Chordata; class Aves; order Passeriformes; genus Platysteira; species Platysteira castanea. The sequence continues at coordinate 445,699 of VYXC01007504.1, read as the reverse complement.
AAATCTGGGAGGGGAAACTGGTGCAGGTAAAAGGACAGCTTTTATGTATTTCTGTCATTAGAGTGAGAGCAATACATTCCTACATTTTTATGTTCATCTGCACTTTGTAACTTTTGAGGATGCTGCTGTTAAACAGAGCGAGGCTGTGTAAAGTTATCTTAGATTTTCTAGATCCAAGATGAGCTAACACCAAATGTGCTGAACTTCTGTTCCTTCTCTTTTCTTCATGTCATAAGTAGTTGATAAATATTGTTGCTAATTGATGGAATTACATCATTAGGAAAAGTCAGAACACCTTTTAAATATGTGAAAGGTGTAGTTCTTACTCAATTACTTTTATTGCAGGTATATACAGGTATTTGGTTAAATAGGTCTTTCTTGGGGCCTGGTGGATTATTGCAATACTTGCAGACGAAAATAATGATTTTTGTACATTTGAATTGTCTAGGCCATCTTTCATTCAACTATTGGGACAGAAATACTTTTTTTTTTTGTCTGGTCTTCTTTCTTAAATTTTCTTAAATCTAACCTTCTATGCATAGAAGGAACCTGAATGGGCTGTATTCTGGTTTTTTTCCCTACAAAAATTTCTGTGCTTTAGAGACCTTAGTAAGTAAAGGTTTTTTCTGGTTGTTTTTTGGGGTTTTTTTTGACCTTGTTGATACAAATTAGGGTAATTAATAACCCTGAGTACTACTTGTTAAAGTTGTGAAAACTTTGCAAAGTAATCATTATTGCCTACTATATAGGATATAGAGTCTGATGCATAATTATCTGGGGGGAAAAAAAGACCCCAAATAGCGAACCAAAACCTCACCATGTTTACAGCACGTGCAAGTGGGATCACAAAGAAATTGAAGTTGGGAAGAATCTCCAGTGGTCATCTGGCTCAACCAGCCTGTTCCAAGCAGGGTTAGGTACAGCAAGTTTCTCAGGATTGTGTCCAGTTGTATTTTTTAATATCTCCAAGGATGGACGTTGCATCCTTAGCAACCTTTTAGAGAAGCTGACCACCCTCAAAGTAAAAAAAGACCTATTTTCCTTACGTTTAAATGAAATTTCCTGTATGTCAGTCCATACCTGTTGTGTAATCCGATGACTCCAGCTGGGCTCTGCCTTGTTGATTGAGCAATACCTCTATATTCCTCCTGGGTTGCCTGTCCCTACTTCCAGCTCTCCTGTGCTTTGGACAACCTGGTCTACTGGAAGGTGCCCATGGCAGGAGGGTTGGAATGAGATGATCTTAAAGGTCCCAAGCCATTCTATGATTCTATGCTTCCTTCCTTTCTTTGCATTAAAGGAGCTCCTTGCTCATCCAGACAGGTTTTCTGCCTCCTTTGCTTGATTAACTACTGGTTGAGAAGGGCCATTCTTGAACTTGGAAGAAGGTGGTCAGTCAGCTCTCCTGGATACCTCATCTCTCCAAGTCTGTATCCTTTGGATACCTCTGTGCCTTCTGATCTTGAAAAAACTTTGTGATCATTGTCCTCACATTCTGTTTTTTGTCCCCTATATACTTTTAGTGTTTCAGTTGTAATTGGCAAGGTTTAAGTTTCCTTGGTTTTTTTTTTTTTCGATCATGCATAAATTTTGTCTTGTTAAATTCATATTGTAAAACTAATGCTGTTTCCCAAGCCTTGGGGATATCCTGCCTGTGTAATTACAGATTTATACTGCAGCTATGCAGACGTGATTATTACCAATAGTCCGAATAATTGCACTGCTTGGCTGGTTTGTGGTCAGGCACTGTCTCGTACCTCGGTGTGGAACAGTGAAAATAAAAAATAAAGCAGAAAATTGCTGAAATGCTCATAAGCAATGCTCCTGATTGGCAGTTTTCTTTCCTATAGTTGTGCAGGTATGATGAAATTTAGTTGACAGTAAATCCTGCAAGGCAAAAACTCCTGGATTTCGTCTTCATTACTGGAAAGATGATGATGTGAAGGGAACATTATACAGCTACACTGATAAATTGGAAGAAGTTCTTTCCCACCCCTTCTAGAAATACTGATTCAGATAAAAAGAGGTAAATACAGAGTATATGCTACGTTTGAAGTTAGTTCTGATTAAGAAACTACTTGGGAATAGCACTGATGATTAAACGAATATTAACATTTTTTATTGCCTTATATTGTTTAAGGCTTTTTCTTATTTTTAAGAAGTGACCCAGTTTTTTCACCCACACTTCTGACAGAACGTGACTTCATGGGCTTAGAACTGGATGCTGTTCCTGTGTTGTGTTCTCCTCCTCCCCAGCTGTGACTCTGTGTAATGATCCATCACCAACACATACCTGGAAAGCTTTAACTTTTGATGTTTCCTTCACAATCAGAAACTTTGTGAATATAGGGAATTTATAGTAGTTGGAAGTAGGATTAATTCTGGTTAGGAAAGCTGTTGACTGTTATGTGATATCAAATTTTTTCATTGATGATTTTCATTTATAAATACTACTTGAGTGACATTTAAACTGAGGTTATTGCTATGATGGGGTAAATGATGTTTTGGAACATCATCTATTTCCATGTAAATCATATGTTTAAATCCCAGTTAGTACTGTGCTTATTGGCTAAGCAAGTAGTCACACCTGTGGCCAGGAGAGAAATGGCATTTCCAGTGTGGGCGAGTTAGTGATAAAAGCAAAATTAAAATGCCTTTCTAATAGAAGTGAGGGTTATTAAATAACTGAAGAGAGAGGAGATGTTCAAAGAGAGAGGCAAAGGAAATGAATCCCTACAAATACATGCCCAAAATCTTGGGATTTTTATAAACTCTTGCTTGACCACATAAATGGAGAGAAACCTTTGGAGCAAAAATAAGAAGCATTTATATGCTCATCTTTCCTTTCTTTTTGGTTCCCCTATTTATTTAATTTTCAGGTTTCCTTCCTGTATTTACTTTCTGCAGTGTAAATGGTAAACATGCATGGATCCTGTTGCTGTGGGTCCCATAATCATGATGAGATGCACACCAGTAATGAGCAGTGCCCAGCGTCCTGGTTATGTTGCTCTCAGGATATTGGGTTATCAATTCAAAGGATATTGAGTGTTTTCCCACTTCTCTGCACAGTTTAGTGCTGAAACGAACAGTGCAGAAACCTATATGAGACGTTTGTCATGACTAGGATTATCCATTCAAACTTCCTTGGAGGTTCACTGTGGTGGGGAGAATACTTCAATCCAAAACATTGCCAGAAAATGTGGCACTATACGGAAAATCAGATATAAAAATCATTATGTGATAAGGGGGAGAAATGGGGTTCAGAATGAAAAGACAAAAGGTAAGTTAGTCACCGTGCAGCTTCAGTAACTTAGAGTCAGCTCAATTCTGGAATTGTTTTCAGTCCCATGGAAAACAGTCCTTTATTCTTTTTCAAGCATTCGCTTTTTGTCGTGAATCCTGTTGATGTAGCTCTACCAAAAGCAATGGAAGGGCCTTTATTTATGAACTTGTGTAGAATGTTTCATGTTTATATCTCTTATTGTTACAGAGTTTACCCTTGGTAAGGGAATTCACTGTTTCTAAAGAGGATTTGAGGAAGAGAAACTGAGATGGAAAATGATTTCATAGATAATCAGGAAGGGAAGACAGCAGCTAATAAACTAAATGTGATGGTCTTGTGAAAATAAATGTAGGAACAAGTAGCCGTCTTTTAATCTTCATTTTTGTGGTGTTATACTAGCCAGTGTTTTAAAAGTAATGTGAAAATCTCAGTTACACATGAATATTTAACTGATATGTGAGCTCTAAAGCTCTGGTTTGTGATTTGTGTCCAAAAAGGGTACTTTGAAAGAAAGTATTCTGAAGTGGCAGCTCCCAAGTATGAGTTGAAGCTTAAAATGTTTTTCTTTGCTCTTAGTGGTGTTTTCTCATCAGCTTTATATATATCATTAGTTGCTTTTGCTAGGATTAATTCAATTTAACTTCAGGAGAGAACAGTTCTCTCAGAAATAACAGCCACTTTCTCAGGGCTCAATTTTTTTTCTTATTTAAAAAGCAATTTTAAGATTCTATGACATGTTGATGCCACGTGAGAGCAGAGACTGCTGTTTTGCAGGTTCATGTGAGCGCAAGGGAGAGGCTAAATGAGGTCAATCACATCAACATGCTCCTGCTGTAGTTGGCATAACCTGCTCCACAAGTATGGAGAGTAAGGAGAAATAATTTAGTTTAGACTAAATGTGAATCGAGTTTTATTTTTCAGTCTCTCACTTTTAAACCCTCTATTGATGCAATGGAGCACTAACCTATCCTTTATTAACGGCTTTTCTAATATATGGAAGGATTATTGCATTTAATATGCAGAAGTCCGTTTAAAGTATTTTTCCAGAGCTGGAGTGTAAATACTGTGAGCTGTTGGCATTGGAATTAATTCCTTGTTTGGCTCTGTAGCAGCTTTCAGACCTACAGAGTGTCATGCTCTTGAGGCAATGCTGCTTCAGCCCACCTTTATCTCGCTCCTCCCTGCCAGGTGGGTATCAGCATCTGGGGCATTTGGAGGGTGCAGCAGTGCTGTCACTTCTCTTTTGCCCACAGGCTGAGGCACAGGATCGTGCACTGAAGGAAAGGAGTCACTTTGGTACTTTTTCCAGCCATTGGTATCACACCACAGTCCTTTCCTGGCAGTGAGGTATACGTGAATTTGGTGAGTGGGTGTCCTAACCTGGATGTTGTGATGTGCAGGCACGTGTTTTATAGACTTAACAGCATGGCTGGGGTTGGAAGGGAACTCTGGAGAAGCTTCACCTGGAGCAGATTTTACAGGATCATGTCTAGGCAAGTTTTGAATATCTCCAGAGGAGACTCCACAGCCTCTCTGGGCAGTCTGTTCCAGTGCTGTCACCTGCAAAAACGTTTTTCCTCATATTCACATGGAACCTCCTGTGTTGCACATTTTGCTCTTGCCCGTTTTCCCATTGCTGGGCACTCTGAGAAGAGTCTGGCCCCATCTTCTTGATACCTGCCCTTAAAGGAGTATTTTTGCTCTTTCTCCCCATCTATATAGGAAAGAAGCTCATATACATAAGGACCCAAGATTTGGACTTTTGAGCTGGCAGATGCACCTGTAATCCTCAAAGGTTGCTTTCTGGGATCTGCTGGCTTTTGTTTTTCAGCACTAGAGCACACTTTAAAATTGAGCAATGTCTTTGACTCAAATTCATAAGATGCTCATTGCAGCTGAGTTTATTTAATAAATAGAAGACTCAGTAGTGTATTGCAAATGGAGAGATCGGAAGCATTTTACCTAATTGGGTTACAGTACAAAAAGGTTTTTGATGCTGCTTTAGGAGGTTTGACTACTTTTGTGTCAGCTTCCAAAACAACTTTAACAATTTTTCTTTGTATAGTGTACTAGATTATTCAAATGCTCAATAAAGTATTTACCTAAAGTAATAAATGTAAAACTAAAATTTTGTTTGAGAAGGGAAGGCTCTGGTTTTGTGCTCTCATTTAAACAATTTGTTTGTTCATGCGGTAGTTCAAAACTCAGCGTTTTTAGGACATTTGAGAATCTTAGCTAGTTTCCTTGCATTATTTGGGTATGAGAATGAGAGACCTAAAGATAGATTCTTGAGACAATGAGCTTCAAATTTGAACTGTAAATTTTATCTGTATTGATGAAAGTACATATACCACAAAATTGGAAAATGTATGCAAATCAGGTTTAAAACTTGGCTTCAGTGCTTTCATAATTTGTTTTAAAAGATGATAAATACAAGGGAAATACTAAATTACAAGACAAAACATAATGATAAATTAGCTTAAGTACACTAAACTAAATCAAACACTGACTTACTCCTGTTTAGAAATACCACTAAATACCATAAAACAGTGGTGACCAATTACACAATTTTGGGAAAGCCTAACAACTAGCTTATACCTTGTGAGAAAAATTATACCTTAATGATAGGTTTTAATCCTACCTTAAAAGGTAGGAGTAGAAATTCAAAGCTTTATTCCTGAGGCATCTACACTAAGACTGTTAAACCTTGTACTGGGATCAGCCCAAGTCTTCGTTAAAACTGTTATCATCTCTGCTACTGGCTAACAGTGGACCTCAAGGAAGGAATGTAAGTAAAGGGGAAAAATATAGGGATACTTCCACAGGATGCTTTCCTAACCTCTAGCTATGCATAGTTCAGACTTCCTGAGCTAGAGCTGTCTTTGTTTTTAGTAGCTGTCAGTGACTGTTTCTTTGGTGAGTTTACCCAGCTGCTGTTTGAACCTATCTAAAATTTGAGGAGTAGCTTGCAGCAAGTCCTTTAATTCTGTAGATCTTCTCTTCCTGCTTATAACACAACTTCCTAGCTTGTAACACAAAAATTCCATGATCTTTGGATAGGGAGAATGGTTGGAAAAGCTAATGGGTTTTATATGTTATTTCTGTTAGACAGTCAAGAAACAGCAGTTGATCTGTTTGGTGTGTGATAAATAAAGCAACTAGAACTTGAGTGGGACAAAAAAACCCCAAAAAGATCAATTTTGCCTTGTCCTGCATCAGTGGCTGATTTCAGTTGTAGAACCCCAGTGAAATTATGTCACTTTTCCATGACTGTAATATCCTGGTACTGACTCTTAATGTGTTAATCCTGGGGAGTGTTTTCTGAACTAGGACTGGCTCATGCTCACCTGCTTTGAGCAGAGCAAGTGCATAACTTCCTACTCTTGTTAACGTAGATATGACTTTATTTCTTCTTTTATTACAATGAGAAGGTCATCAAGCTCACACTGAGTAGGCTAAATCCAGAGGAATATACTCTGACAACTATGGATGGAAAGTGTTTTGAGTGCTCCTCAGTCTTTTTTGGACCATGTGAAGAAACTACAGTATGACTCTCACAGTGGATCTGTTGGTCATCTTATAGATATTTTAAATTATGCAAATCACATCAGCACTTGACTCATGTTTTTAAAAATTGGAGTATGCTGGCAGTAAGCCAACAAAGGGAACTTAATACTTCACACTTAGGATATGTTCTCCTTACCTTCTTATTGTATAAATTCCCTAAAAATACCTGCAATGCTCTAAAGCTCAGTGTTATTTTCAAAATGCAATTATCATAAGAAAATGTATCTTTTTAACCTGTTCTTTAAACTCCATGTGCACACAAAAAAAGTACCACAAAGTAAAATCTTTGAGCAATGCCTTATAAAGTTGTTCAGTGCCCGTCTACTTCCCTAAATGAAATTTTAGATGCTGTCTTACCACTGGTTGGCTGTATGGAATTTGGCTGAATTTTGAGCAAGTTAAGTTAATGCTAATCATTGTGTGGCACAGAATTCCATTAACTTTGAAGACAGTGAAGTGAAGCGATTTTCTAATTGACTGGTTAAAGGTTTAGTATATATGCAAAGAGCAAAAGCTTTTGGATACAAATTGGTTTTTGTTTTCCTCAATTTTGTAAAATTTTTATTTTTAAGGAAGTGAAATAGGGCCTCTTACAAACTTCATCCAGTCACCTGGTCTGGTGCAAGGTGTCCCTGCCCTTGGCAGGGTGTTGGAACTGGATGATCTGTAAGGTTGCTTCCAACCCAAACCATTCTGTGCTTCTATGTAAGCTCTAATCTTCATTTCTAAAATTCAAGATAGTCATTTCATTAACTTATCACCTGCTCTCTTGGATGACACTTCTTTTTAAGTGAAATAATAGAATTTTCTTTTTCAGCAGAGTATTTAGTATGGAGGCCTACAAGAAAACAGAATTTGAAGTGCTTTGTCATTTAGTAGGAATGGCTACATAAAATGCACAATGGAAGAGCAATAAACTTCTGACTGTGAGTGTCAGGCCTTAGGACTGCTATGAGCAATGGGTTTCTAAGTTTTGTACCTTTATAAGCTTTTTCCCCCCTTCATTCTTGGACAGCAGACGTGGTGATTAAAACAGAAAGGAATAAATTGATTCCTGGGGCATCTCCATTAATGAATTTGGAAATAAGATTAGTTCTGAGTCTCAATACTTCTTTGCTTTCTTTTAAGTACTAGAAGATCCTTTAAAAAAATCCATAAAAAAACTTCAGAAGTAATGAATGACCTTTCATTTTCACATGCAGCTGCATTAAATCATGTGATAGGTGATAATTTCTTGGCTCTAAAGATTCCAAAATTGCTCATGATTTATGCATGCAGTAGTTCTTTGCCTTGAGATTAGCATGTGTGTTTATTGTTTTTATTTTGGAAAAAAAATCATAAACGTGTTTTTATACTATGTTAAAAGAGCACTGGTTTTGCAAAATGAAGCATAAAAATTAGGAAATAATACAGTAAAGGTTATCTCTGCAACTGTGCTTTATATCCTTGTGCAGTGAAGAATGAGCTGGCACTAATTACTGCTTCTATTTTGTGGGGACGATGCCCTGGAAAGCTGGAGCAGTTCCTTAGCAGTGATAATTCCATCTCACTGATCTACTTACCCAGACATCAGGCCTTTGCTAAGGCCATTTATGGGATCAGTCTCACTGTTGATAAGCTCGATATGTGGCTTTCCTCTCTCAAAGGATTTTGTGAATTATCTTCAAGCAGTCTGTTACTGGCGTTATGTTTCATGTAGTCCTGCCAAATCTGGCACGTTAAATTAAAGTGTCATGCCAAACAGTGAAATGCACTTGTTCTTATTATCTCATAGCATGCAAACAGTAAGGATTTATTCTACTTCTCCAGACTGAACTTTTGCCAGAAACAGCTACCAAGAATGACGATGGGAATAGTTTATTTTTTTTTTTTAAGAAACAATGCTGCCCTTCTTGTATCTGACTTGTCATCTCTCCCACTTTCCAACTTCAGAAAACTACCTTTCATTCTGGTAATATTTAATACCTTGTATTTAATACTTAAATACTTGTGCGGATAGATCTGCCACTGACCATTTTACTCTTGCAGTCCCAGTTGGTGGTAGTGGTTTCCCAAGTTCCTGTTCCAGTTTTGGTAGTGCTTGGTTTTTCTCTGCTCAGCGTCCATTGACAAGAATCACCATCCATGGCCACAGTAAATTCATCTAAAGCAGCAGAGTTCTTCCATTGCAAAGACAGACTGGTTTGGGAAAGCCTGTCCCAAATTCTCTGCTAACTGGAATCCATAACCCTGATTCTTTCTTATGGGGAAAAACATAAAAGAAATAATGGTTGCTGTATCTTTACCGCATCACTGATTAAGATGCTCTGTTGTACCAGGTGGAAACCATAAATGAAGAAGCAGAATTGATATTTATGTAAACTAGGGGCCTTCAGTCCTTCTGTACATGACAGAACCCTCTGGGGATTTGTTGTCTTGTTGTAAATGGTCAGTGTTTTCAATATTTGAATGAAAATTCCTGTTTATGATCATCACTTCTTATCACACGCTCTCTAGAAGTGTTTATATTGTGCAGTAATTCTATAGAGGAGTTTCTACAAAACTTTAAGCTTGATTGAATTTTCTATCCAGACATGGTTTATTGGAAAAAAATCAGAATAAAAGATCCTTTCTTGCAGTGCTTCCCTTTGAAGGCTGTGTAAAATTTGCTTTGCTTACTTCGGAGGCTTTATTTAGCATAGCTTGATTACGTTTTTCCATTCTATTTGTACTGGCTGTTAAAGACCATTATATTTTATACATATCAACATGTTGGTATTTAAAGGCTTATTCAAAATTTCCATTCTTGGATCATTATCTGGAAAACCATTGCTACATTTCAGTTATTTACATTTTCCTATTCCTTTAAATTTGGCATTCAGTAAAGTCTTAACTAACCTGTAAATAGTCTCCATCAGGATATTTGGAAACCACCCTGTAAGCACTTTCAAGCTTTCTGTTCATTCTGGTAGTCTGAGATAATCAAGAGTGCTACTTTTATTTTTATAGTACTGTTGCCTGTTTCTAGGCTGGAGTTTAAGTGGATAATAGTACACCACAGGTTGTTAGTTTTTCCCTTTAAGATTCTGAACAGAGGAGCATGTTGGTCAATAGCTGAGGGAAAGACCTCTTTGATTGAATTTTGGGTGTGGTAAATTTTAAGAAAGAGCTGATAATCTAAAGTTAGGAGATTTTTCTTTCCTAAAATGCTTCCTCCTTAAAATGTGAAATGAATCTTGGTCATGCATTGTGTGTTAATATTTGGTTTTGAATGTATAGATCCCTCCATGACAGAAATAGAGAGGGGGGAGTATTTTATAGGACTTGGAAATTCTATAGCCTCAGGTTGTTTTGATTAAGTATTTAATTAAGCAAACACTTCAGTGATCTGAAATAATAGTTTCATTTCAGCAAGTTTACCACAAAGTGAGGATGAGTATAAATACCTGCTTGGAGTGAAAATCAGTAGTTGTTAGTCTTGATCTGTTGATTTTTTGTAACCAATTAAATGAATCCTCATTGACAGACTTGAGAAAATGACAAGTAAAAAATGAATTATGGCAAGTTTGCTTCTGTAAAACATTAGAAGGGAAATGCTCCCCATTTTCAATATATTAACAAACTTTCATGGCTGAAAGGTAAATATTTGTAGTATTTTTTAAATGTAGAGATCTTTTGTGATACCTGCACTTCTAATAGATTTATTGAGGTCATTGTCCTATTAAGGAAAACAAGAGTTTTTTTTCATTGTAGTTTATTTTTTTTTAACACTTACGGGCATAGAGACAATGCTGACAAAAATAGGGTATCTTTATACACTTTCTGAGGGACTTGGCCAATCCAGAAAACCATACGTGACCTATAGTAGTAGAACTGTATTTTTCGTGTATTTTAATGTGTACTGCAGGTAATACAAGGCATTTTTGTGTATTAGAAAACCAATTCTAAACTAGAAACATATTTTTATGGGCTTAAAATATAAATAAAATTATCCATTTCCATATAGTTAGTATAATATTGTTATAGGAAATATATATAGCTGGAGAAGAAAATAAATATAGTCCTAACTTTCAAATTGCAAGTCTAAACAAAGAAAAAGGAGCTGTCTGCATACATGCAGTTAAAGTATTAGTAAACTCCAACTTTGGTGTATTTTGTAGTACACCTACAGTACCATATTTTGGAAACAAATAGTATCCAATATATATAATATGGATGTATTTTGTTTCATAGAACCATGTAAATCTATAACAAAATTTGAGTACTTAATTTATGCATTAAAAATAGCTGAAAAATATGATTATGTATTGTAACAGGCATGTATATTGGATGTTAGAATTAGAGCTTGCTAAAGACTTCTTGTTTAATCATAGTGCGTATAAGATAATTCAATCTCTAGTATCTTCATGCTACCCTTCAATTTTACTTGTTTGCTCCTGTCACACAGAGGTTTGTGTTTAATGTAATACATAGATTTTAACATTGGAGAAGCAAGGATTGCTCTACAGTATTGACCATTAAGTGCTTGGCATCCTATAAAAATGAAGGAAGATGAAGTAGGATTACAAATTATGTTCTTACTCTAATAGAAAAAAATCAAGTCAGTGAAATTGTGGTTCTCCAAGAACCTTATTTCTACATAATGAAAGAAATGTAGGTGGAGGAACAGAAGTATTTTGTGAAACAGAGAAAAGTTGAAAGATGTGCAGCCGAAAAGAAGGGATGGCTTTTTAAGTGCTAGAAAGCAAGAAAAAGGTGAGGAGCATGCATATTTCTAAGCATAGTTCTTAGGGAATTTAAATTTCTTTTATTGTCCTAGCTGTAATACCTACAGGCTGCTGCTGAAAGTAGTTAGACAGGTAACAAGATGTGATTACTTCTTGATGTTAACAAATTTGCTTCTTTTACAACTATTCTTATCTACCTGTGTTTCATCTTTTATGGGAGTTTCCTGCTATGATTTATCCTAAGCCTCTGTTGGCCTTTGTGCTTGTTTGAGCTTGCTGTTGTAGCCCCTCAGCCCAGAAGGCCAGGTGTATCTTTGGCTGCTCCAAAAGCACCCTGGGCAGGAGGGCAAAGCAGGGGGTTCTGCCCCTCCACTCCAGCTGAGTGCTGTGCCCAGCGCTGGGCTCCTCAGCACAGACAGATGTGGACATGCTGGAGCAGGTCCAGGGGAGGCCACCAAGAGGCTCAAAGGGCTGGAGCACCTTTCCTTAAAGACAGGCTGAGAGAATTGGCGGTGTTCAGCCTGGAGAAGAGAACGCTCCAGAGAAACCTTACTTTGTGACCTTTCAGTATTTAAAGGGGGCGAATAAGAAGGTGAGAACAGATTTTAGTAGGGCCTCTTGTGATAGCACAAGGGGTAGTGGTTTTTAACGAAAAAAGAGTTGATTTAGATTGGATATAAGAAGGAAGATTTACATGCTGAGGGTGGTGAGGCCCTGGTAGAGGTTGTTCAGAGAACTTCTGGATGCCCCATCCCTGTAAGTGTTTGGGCTTGGAGCAACCTGATCTAGTAAAAGGTGTCCTGTGGCAGTGGGACTAGAAAGAGATGACCTTTAAGATCCCTTCCATTCCAAACCATTCGATGATTCCATGATTGAAAGCTCCTTTCCAACTCCAACCATTCTGATTTTATGGTTCCTTTAAGTCATTATGTTCTTACTCTAATAGAAAAAAAATGATACTTGGAGTTACTATTTTAGGTCTCTCACGTAACAGGTTTTCAACTCTGTATATTCTATATATGGTACATCTACCTATGTAGAATTATTTCAATGTACTTTGAGGTTGATCTGCCTGACATAAAATTAGAATGCATATAATAGCTACAGATTTTAATTTCACTTGTAATAAAATTTCATGCTAACATTCCAGTACTTGCAGTGAAGATTTCAATAAAAAGTGAGAAGTGGTTTATGTCACCCTCATGTTAATGTCACTTTCATGGATGGCTTTTTCTACTCATATTTCAGGCTCTTGGATGTTATCAATTAGGACTTTTTAATAAAACACATTTATGCACTTCCTTTTGCTTAAATTGTTTAGACTATTTTTCTTAATATTTTTATTTTTCTGCCACAGAGCCTGTGTGTGGTCAGAAAGTTTTTAGGTTGTTGTAGGAAATACTTTACATGCTTCTAAACTCCCCTGTACATGTGTGATTGTTGAGTGGCCAGATACTGTCACCCTGAGCCATGCTGCTCATTTATACATAGCATTACTGATTGAAACCTCTTCCTGTTGTTAAGTGATCTCATTATATTGACATTTTTCTGATTTACAGAGGCTTAGTTTTTTAGGTTTATAAAGTTTCTTGCAGTATGTTCTTGTCATGCTTAAATTTGTTAAAGTACAGAAAAATTATGTTAAGTTGTATGGTTGGCAGTATGGTTTCCATTCATCTTTTTGCAGCATCTTTTTATCAGCCATATTTTTCGAGTGATTAGCAGGGTTCATAAAAATGTTGCACTGCTATTTAGGACAGCAGTAGATCAGATTGGTATTTAAAATACTATTTTTTCCTCCTTGTATGTCTGTAGTCTAAAAACCAAGCTGAAAAGACCTGGATTTGCCTGCATACTTTGTCCCTGCTAGGATGGATGTGGATGGTCTGGGGTGCCTTGGTTGGTACTTGAATGACCCAGTTTTCACTGGAGGACAGGTATATTGGCTTTTCTAAACACTTTCAGGTTTGTGGTAGATCTTCTTTATGGTATATGATGTAGGGCTTTCAGTTTAGCAAATGTTAAGATATTTTTATATATAAACCTCTTTGGTAAAGTGAGGATCATCCTTTTCTACTAGTTTTGATCCCCAGAATAAAGTTCGAAAAGAAAACAAAGTAAAAAATCTGGATACTATCATGATTTTCATAAAGCATTCTGTCTTACAGCTTTGGTTATTTATTGCTGCTACTTGTGTAGTCATTTTAAATAGTTAACTAGTAAATAGTTAACTAGTAAAAAAAATAGTTAACTAGTAAAAAAACCTCATTTTAAATAGTTAACTATCAAAACAGGTGATAAAACCAAAGAGGAGTTATCTGTCTGCCATTCACAGGACGTGTAACACTCCATGGCTAGGAGGAGATTGCAATTTCTCAGTCTTGCTGAATCATCTGTACTTGGCCTTCCAAAATAAAATTTTTAAAATTATTTTCATGAACAGACAGTTTGAACCTAAGGGTATTATGTAGGAATTCTCATGGAAATTGTGAGGTGAGAATGGCCTATGGAAGGAAGTGATAAAAAATGAAGTACTGGAAAAAGAATAGGACAGAAGGAAGGTGTTGAGCAGGAGGAAATAAGTAGCAAGTTTTTGTAGGAGCATAGTTACAGTGTGAGTCAATTATAGAAAATTCTGATGTGAAGGTGACTGTAAATTGTTGGGAAATCTTTTGCTGAAAAGTTACAATACTTGTGATGCTTTGAAGTGATAGAAGTGTACAATGCTTTCATCAGCACTTGTAAAACTTGGATGAAGAGAAGCAGCCAGAAAAATATAAGGAGTTTAGGTGGAAAATGAACTGCATATGGTTTGCTGGTAGGGATAAAGACAGATGGATTTTGGAATGTGCAAGTTGTTGCTATGCTCTATTAGAAATGAAGGTAGAGCATTTCAAATTGCAGCTGGCTTTATAGTTGATGTTTATTTGGCATGGCAAGACACCCAAGTGTGCAAGTAAGAAGGTTTCCATTAGTGGCCTTCATAGAGAATGCTTAAGGCAGAAAAAGGGAATTTTTAATGTATCTGAACTTACGGATTTCATTAATGAAAAATTAAGCTCAGTATTAGATAGAATTTAATTGGCCTGAACTGAGATTTGGACACTGAAATCCACCTAAGGCTCAGACAGCAAAAAATCCTGTAAGCTTTTGAAGACTACCTGGTCTTTTATATAAGTTACATAGTTTATCATCCCCCATGGAAACGTAGGCTGAATGATGATCGGAGGTCCCTTCCAACTCAAATTGTGCTGTAGTTGTATTTAGTTTGATGGTTTATAGCATACTTAGCTTCACTTCCTTAACATATGCTCAAAAACGCCTGTTCTGGGAAGTGGGCATCTGGCTCCTACCTACAAACAGGTTTAGGAAGAGATACATGAATTCTGCCCCTGTATTCCAGATAAATGTAGGACAGACTATTTAGTTGATATTGCCCATTCATTTCAGAGTGCCCTCATGGAATTCTGCGAGGAATTGCAGCCTGGACTGCAGCCAGCTGGATGGGTCTTGCATCCCAGGGATTTGCCATGCATCCACAGAAAGGGGATGAGGTTCCAGAGGCTATTAGTGATTGCTCTGTTCCTTGATCCTGTTGAGCTGGACTGAGTTGCCACCAGGGACAGAAGTCCTTGGTACCAAACTGAGAACCTGACCCTTAATGGCATGCGTGTTTGTGGAGAAATTATGGAATTTTGGAGTTGTGGTACCTATTCATAGAGCTCTTTTTTATCCAGCTGTGGTCTGAAAGTGAATATACTTAGGTTTGGTAGGAGGTGGTTTGGAATCAGTTTGTACCCCCTTGATGGAATGTCCTGCATGTCTATGGTGGCATGGGTTGGGAATAGTATTATCTTACTGGTGTGGAATCATCAGAGGAAAGAAAATTATTAGAGGCAAAGATAGAATAAATTTAATGAGGTGGTGTGACACTGGAGCACAAGAGGCTACTGTGAAGAATAAAGATTTTTTTTTTTTTTGGTGATTCGATTCTCTGTAGAGTACTGGCTCCTTCTAAAAGCTGCTCTGTTGTTGTTAACTCAAATTTCTTTTGAGATGCTAAAATTTAAAAATCATTGGGTAGTGTGTTTCATAGTCAAAGATACTGTAATTAATGCTTTTAGTCTGATTTATAACAATGTGTATTTTTCTTTTAATTTTAAAAGTTTACCTTGTGCATGGTATCTGTTTTTTCCTTTTCTCTTTAAAAACATGTTTCATTTAGTGTCTGCAGATCTTTCTTCAGTGCTGACTATGTGAAATCTTACTTGCTGTGATTTGAATTGTGGCATCATAAATTAAAGTACTGAGAGGTTACCGATTCTATTTTCCTGCCTGGGCAATGTACTGCCGAGAAAGTAAAACAAATTTAACAAATACAGAAATTTAAAATGCATAGGTTTCTGGGCTGTTAACATAATTTTTGAATGTGAATACTGAAGTTGAGACCTTCTCTTCAGTATATTGATGTTGGAAAATGAAGAGACTGTGTGGTGACTGAATTTCCATTGACACTTTCTTTGCCATTTCTAGCAGTACTTACTTTAAACATTGAACGTTTTGCCCCTGTTATTTCAACTGTTCCTTGAAAATGGCCATTTCAAATCAATATTAAAGCTACATGTCTCATGCTGGCCTGTCACGTGATAATGTCATTTATTTTCACTTTTAAAGTTGCTGATCACAGTGGAAAATAACTTTAAATACATTTTTAGCTATTTTATTGTATCTTTAGGTATTTTTACAGCTTAACTCTCTTAAGAGGTGCAAAAGAAGAAACTGATTTTTCAAGTACTGTTTTGTTCTTTGCTTTCAAGTACTATTTTTTCTTTTGCTATTTATTTAAATAATAATGTTTAGCTCAAAAATGCTACTTCTGGGTTTCATGTATTTGTTGATAAAAAGCATTTAAATGAGGCTTCATAACAAAACCAGTTATTTTTGTATTTTATATAACAAAAACATAGTTTAAAGATGGATTATGAATAGAGTCCATATAGATCCAAATTAAAATATAAAATAGTTATAACTTTAATTTTGTAGCTCATGGAAGAGAAAAATGTTTAATGACTATTACAAGATAGTCAATCAGCATAAAGATGTAGCTTTTCTTTCAGTTATTTAACTGTGAATTTATATATTAATTTAATGTCATGATTTAGTAAATTGTAGGGGATTATTGGGAGCTTAAAATTATTGGAAAAAAAGGCTCCTTCTTGGAGCCTCCTTGGAATTTCAGTGTTTAAGCAATGTGGAATTTTCAGTGATTTGACTTCATTTAATTTATCTCAGCAAAGTACCCATGAAATAATTTTTTAATAAATCAAATTCAAACATGTGCTGGAACATTTGCCAAGATTATAGTGTAGTATGAGCTACTGCTACCTTAGACATAAGGCTAAAATTCAGAAAAGAAATTTTATATTATTTTTATTACAGCAGGAAAATATTTTTGTGGAAAATTAGTACTTAAGCAGCCTATTTTTCATTTTCTACAAATTTTGTCATGAAGAAGAGATGTAGACTCACTGATCCTTCCATCATTCACCCGTTCTCACCCTATAATCTCAAGGAAATTGATGCCACCTTAGGTTATTCTTACAGAATTCCAAGTATTAAATGCTATTGCATGGGTATTGTGTGTCAAAAGCTGTTGATTCTGTTTCTGAAAGGAGTATAGCTACTCTAAATACTATTTTATTGGAAATACATAAGCTGAATATCTGAAAGCACTGTTTGGGTATTAGGCTGGTTTTGTCGTGGATTCTGAGAGGCAGGATCCTTCTGTTACTCCAAATGTAGCTGGACAGAAGTCACTATCTAATACATACTCCCTTGTTTTGGCATCTAAACAGCAGCTTAACGTGTGTTCTGTTGCTTAAAAGTTAAATAGAAGGTGGCTTGGCTAGTTAAAATTAGAAACCAATTTAGCAAATAAAATTTTATGAAGATTCTATGGGTGCAATATCAGAAACAGGATTGACTGATGAAATAATTTTAAAATGAGTTTCTCTTTAGGGGCATTTTCCAATTACAACATAGTAACGAAAGTTTGTTAAAATTGTAACATTACTGAACTTAGGAAATAGTTGTGCAAATTTTTTCAAATCAGAAATGAAAGGACTGATCAAAGGCAGCTGCAGCTGTTTGGGGAGTGTCCTTCGGTGCAGACAAGAAGCAGCACAGGAGTGTGTCTGGAATAGCTGAGGAAGCAGCTCTGTTATTTTAGAGTTAATCTTAAAATAAGGCCACCTTCGAAATAATTTTATTCTTGTGCTTTAATCAGTATTTGGGTTGTTCTTGGGTTTTTTTGGGTGGGGTTTTTTGTTTTTGTTTTT